>JAUNZO010001775.1:0-355249 GCA_031894775.1 Chloris gayana
GAGGTGTCAAGAGGAAGAAGAAAGCAAGGAACAATCTTGTCTAGAAAAATGCATATAGGCATTTTACAGATGTACTCATGGTTTCGTGGATATTTTATCGAAATCCAATAAGACGTGGACATTTTATCGAAGACCCACTAAATGGCTGGGCAAAATAGCAAAAATCTCCCCTCCATCTAAGCGTCCGCCAGCCCCGGATGCCGTTAAACCCTAACACCCACTTCTCCTTCTATTTCTAGGGTTTTACCCGCCCACGAACACGCCTCTTCCAATCCATTCCCCTTGAACAACAGCACCGCCGCCGCCACCGCCACAGCTACTGCGTCGCCGGGAGCTTCGCCGGAGGAAAACGCCATGGATCGCTATCAGCGGGTGGAGAAGCCGCGGCCCGAGGCCGCTGCCATCAGTGAGAACGAGATCCGCATCACCACCCAGGGCCTCATCCGCAACTACGTGACCTACGCCACCTCCCTTCTCCAGGTACCGTGCCTTCCTTCCCGTCCCGTCGCTCCGTTTGGCTCGCAAACTCCTCTGCTTCGCTTCCGCGGCCGTGCTTAGTCGCTGCGTTTTCGACTGGATCTCACTGCCCCGTATAGAGAACGGTTATATGTGCTGAGCTTGGGATGCGAATGGTCAAAGGTTTGATCTTGCTGCGGTGGTGTACATATAGAAATAAGGGGTTTTGTATCACTTCAAGCGTGTTTAAGTGTATGGAATTGGAAGGTGCGGGTTTGGTGCTATGTTTGCTGTAGTTTGTCTCTTGGCAAATCGTTGCCGGCATGCTGCTGGTGCGTAACGTTCCGCTGTTTTACTCTGTATCGTGTTTTGCAACCAGAAATATTATATATGGAAAACTCATACTTGATTATTTTTATTTTTTTGCGAACATATGGATGAGCCTGTCGTTTAGGTTACCATTGATTCCCGATGTTAGGAGGTAATTTTTGGTATACACATGACATTGTCGCATATAGAGAGGTTCTAGCTATCTTAGTTACTTGTGTTGTCCATTCCTGCCTTGGGTTTCGGAGACTTTGCCAGTCTTAAGTGCTAATGACAAGATTTTGTGTTTAGCACTCTATGCTATAGTTTGAGTCCTTACATACAGTTTGTCACTAAAAGATACATATCCTTGATGCCTTGTGTTGCATGACGATGTTGGTTTGGCAGTTCATCATGAAACCTACCATCGAGGGGTTGAGCCTCAGCAGACCCACTCCCTACTGTTTGTAATGAAAAGAGCGTGATATTGGAACTAAAATAGAACAGAATCTTGTGCTTTGCACTCTATGCATATCCTTGAAGACTTGTGTTGCATCACATTGTTGGTTTTGAAGTTCGTGAAACATACCATCTAGGGGTTGAGCCTCAGGCAGACCCACTGCCTACTTTTTTCCGATGAAAGAGCATGATATTGGAACTAAAATAGAAAGGAGTTGACATTCCTTCAACCCAGAGGTGCATAAAGACACTCTTCCTGACTTCGCTTACTGCCAATATAATTTTGTTACTACATGATAATCCAGCTTTTTATACTGCTACCTGCAATACATTCCTCCCCCCATGCTTCTGCTCATATTTGACTTCCCAACCCTGCTGCTAGACACAACTTTAGTTGGTAATTTTTGTCCATGGTGAACTAAGCAAGGCCGAAGCTATATTAGGATTTATGGTGGTGCCAGCATGTAATTTATTCAAAATTCAAGCAAGTAGCAGGTTCAAATTAGGGGTGTAGTGATGTTTCTTTTTCCTATTCCGGTGCCAATGCACCAGGGTGGCCTAATGTGGCTTCACCACTGGAGCTAAGCCCACAGGGTAACTTTCACCTGAGCTTGGGTGGCTGAGTTAGTAGCAATTGTGGCAAATAACATGGATGCTTTTTATGTTTCCCAATATTTTCCTTCAAGCTAATGGGTGTCTTGCTAAGTTCTCTGAAAGTTAACAGCTATTATATTCCATAGGGACGCTACTATTGTAGGTAGACTAGATAGAATATGGAGTTTTGGTATCGTGACCTGATGGAAGTGCCACGTCTGTGCATTATGTCATATATGATCATTCTATCCAAAACTTTCAAAAGATTTAGTTCGTTGTATGGAATTGTATTTGTCACCCAACCGTACACATGCTATGAATCTTACAAGCTTTTCAAAACAGGAAAAGCGGGTAAAAGAAATTGTATTGAAAGCTATGGGACAAGCTATAAGCAAGACAGTGGCTATTGCTGAGATCATAAAGGTTTGTCTGTTATTGTCCTGTTTTTGTTTCCATTAGTCTGAATTATTGGCTCTGACGTGTCTGTCTGACTGCAGAAGAGGATCCCTGGTTTGCATCAAGATACATTAATCAGTTCGGTCAGTATTACTGATGTATGGGAACCCATTGAAGAAGGCCTTGTACCGTTAAGTTTCACTAACTGTCTTGGTTGTTGATATAGTTTTCAAGCACTCTTTTATATACTTATTATTTATTTTATTGCATTACTGCAGGTTGGAGATGACTCGTCATGTTTCTATGATCTCAATTTCCTTGTCACCTAAGGAGCTTAACAAGAATTCTCCTGGGTATGCTGCTTGTTCTTTCCTGTTTTCTTTTTTGTTTACTTGTTAACCAATAAGATTATTTGGTTAGATGAGCGTTTTGTTGCCCTTTTATAGTTATCAAGCTCCAGTGCATTCAGAGTCGATCAAGCCTCAAAGATATCAGCAGCCTCAACAATATCAACAGCACCAGCCAAGACAAAATCAAGGCCAAACAGGTGAACAAAGTAAATGTGAAGCTTTTTACATAACTAATTGCTAATCCCTTTATTTTATATTGAAGATTCATATGGTCGTGGCCGTGGTAGAGGCAGGGGACGGGGCAGGGGCTGGGGTGGCAGGGGTGGGTATGGTGGAGGGTATGGTGGATATGATAACCAAGGCGGTTATGGTGGGTATGGACACCAAGGTGGCTATGGACATCAAGGTGGATACCAGGGAGGATATCACAACCAAGGTGGTTATGGGGGTTATGGCTATGATCAAGGTGGATATGGAGGATATGGTAAGTTGTATGTCTGTAGTTTCTTTTTCTTTCCTGTACTACAATGGAAATTTATTGTATCTAGGTTCATTGAACTGTCAGTTTGTTTGGTCCTTCTGGATTATATACAAGCATGTGTGCTAATACATCTTACCCCCAGAAAATGGTTGGAACTACAACCGAAACAGAGGAGGCGGTGGTGGTCGAGGTAGAGGCAACTGGGGTTATGGTGGTATGTATATTCTCAGAAAACCAATGCACTCTTAGATGTACAAGAATATGCATCTGTTTGTTGGTGCATATACATCAACTGGTACCATGCACTTCTCTGGTGATCTTATATCATCTGAAGGGGTCAGTGTTGTTCCCTTTTTTTCCAATTTTTTGGTAGATGATACTGTCAAAATATCATTCGTGTAGTAATAAATCTTCATAGGGTTTGCTAATGAGATCAATCCTATACTAATTGCTATGGATTAAGTCTACCTGTTTCTCCCTGATTTATGCTGTACAATCATTGACCAAGCTCTACTTAGTGGCGCTGACTAAGTTGCAGGAAAAAATGTGATTGAAAATGCAGAAAATTTTGAAAGCTGTAGAGTGGGTCCTTTTCATTCATTGCATTAGTTCCAAAGGTTTTGGCTTTATTTCAATGTTGTGCGGACTAAAGTGATGTCTTAAACAAAAATCTGTGGGTTTCCTATACAGGTCCTGGGTATGATCGTGGAGGCAGAGGTGCAGGCGGCCCTGGTGTCAGGGGATATGCACGAGGCCGCGGACGAATGGGTGGCGGCCGTGGGCGAGGCAACCAAAACTATTAGACCAGCATGGGGTGGATTACTAGTCCGCTCTTGTGGTGATGTATGGCAATGAAAAAGAAAAAAAAAGAACAGAGATGAGGCGTTTTCCATGGCTGGAACTGTAATGCTGTTTCATAGTCCTCCCGAAATTTAGTATAATCGCCAGTGGTGTTTGTACCATTGCTTCAATTGTGGGATTTTGACAAGAATATTCTAGTTTTTCTCGGGACACCTTTCTTGTATTTAAGAGTGCGTTTTTGGATAGGATTATCAGTTTCCAGCACCGCCTTCAACTTGTATGATTTTATTAGAGTTGTGATATGTTGTTCCAGTCTTAAAAGTATTGTGGAATCTCTTGTACTGGGATGGCTAACAAGATTTTTATTATGCTGTGGTTTCTGGAAACGTTCTGTTATTATAGACATTGTTGATCATAACTCTTCCAATTCTCCTGCCCTAATCCGTCAAAAAAATTTCTCCTGCCCTAACAGTTTTGTGTTAGAGTCCTGCAAGTCCGTATCTATGTTGATGCATCTTCAACTCGATAGGTTCTGCAGCTCTAATATTTTTCGGTGCATGGACTACGGGCCTGTTTGGGCGAAGGCCAAGCCAATCTCAACCCCACACTATGGGCCTTGGCTGTTTGGTTGAAGAACAAGGACACAGAGCAATCCCAATCCCAGCTCAGACGCTTAAAACCAATTTGTTGCCTCGGCCACTCCAATTTTCAGGTCCGATCCAAACAGTTCTTACTAGTTGCATTTATTTTACATATAAGGAACATTAGGTCATTTTCAATGCAAAGTTTGATTGCGTGATTTTCAAAAGTGTCATGTCGTTCTATAATTTTAAAATAACTAAATGAAACTAGATCTCTCAATGCTAAGTATCATTTCATGGTTTCACATGATTGTTACCACTTAAATGTTTCTACCAAGTGACAAATAAAATTGTTTAATGTGTAGAGATGAAACTAAAACTCTCTCAATGAAGTTATGAAACTCAGTTCTTCTCTTTCCTAATAAATTTCATGCCATCTCACCAGTTTTGCTTATGTGACATGTTATTTAATGCAAATGAAACTTGCATTTAGAATGGCCTTATGAAAAAAAGCATGTCTGGAATGAAAAATAATAATAATGAAGCCATCATGGAGTAGTGCTACATCATGTTTGTTATTTTAGAACCCTTACGATTTTTTTTTGCTAGAAATGAGTTTGGCTATAACCAGCCACAATAAATAAAGCCCTAGGATATGTTTGGTTCAATGTATGAGGAGGGATGGGAGGGGCGGCCTCTATTTTGCTGGTGTTTGGATGGGGGTCGGGCAGGGGCGAGGCGGCCACCTAGCGAATATTCGCTCGGATTCGGTGGCCACGCAATCCTCCAAAAACGAGCGGATGGCGCGGCCCCTGCTCGTCTCGCGTCGCACGTGAGAAGCACGGAGCGCTAATCTCACCAGGTGACCTCCTTTCTTCCATCGCTTATCGAGTTACGCGATTCGAGCGACCGGAGAACCGCTATGGATCCAGCGGGTGACGAAGCTTCTTCGAGTGGGGCGGTCTTCCTTCTCGAACGCGTTCCTCCTTCTTCCCTCCCCCAATCTTGGTTCAGTCTTCCCTAGTTCCGTTGGTTGCAGCAGTTTGGCCATGGTTGCCTGTTGACTGTTGCTCTGCTCACGATGGGAAAGAACAGATGAGGGAGGACGAAGACTGTATGTGGGCTATGGGCAGAATAGTTTTTATGGTCCAAGTTTAGCTGAGGCCCAAGAAAATCAAATTTTCATTACACAAGCCCAACAATATATCTGAATAGTTTTATTTTTTCTTATAATGTTTAAAGCTTTGGTTATATTATACTAGATTTTAATAAAGTATAATAACAAAATACACATACTTATGTTTTCTTATTTTATGCTTTTTCCTCTTTTTTATATATTTTATTAAGTAATAAAAAAATGAATCAACTATCCAAAATACAATGTGTTTCATGCCATTAAAGAGGTAAGATCACCATGTCTATAAGAAGGTATTCATATTCAGCTTTCTCATCCACGTTCATCGATCCAAACACGAATTAGGGCCGCCCCATTCATCTTTATCCTTCGTACCAAACAGAAAAAATGACTCGCCCCGTCCATTCAAACAAACAGCGACAGGGGCCATCCCGCCCCAAAAAATGGATGACCCCGTCCTATCCCACTTTGACCTCAAACCAAACACACCCCTAATGTTTTACTTTGACTATTACTTTTATTCACCTTACTGTTTTGTAGTTGGATTGAACTCCTAGTTTGAAATGTAGGGGCGGGAAAGGAACTTAGTCTTTACTGAATTAGTGCTTTACCCGCCCCATTTCTTTCACAATAAGTGTTTTCCATGTATGCTATTGTGCAAAAAGGATAGAGACAATAAACGGAAATACAAAAAGGTTTGCTACATATTGAGGACGCGGAGAGGGAGGCTACTCTTTAATGAAGTTGCATGTCCCCAATTTGTCGGTTTTCGCCTTCGATTTTGTACGGAGTTATCGTCCTTACTTTACTACTATACGCATGCAAATAGGGGGAGCTTCTAGTTTAAAAATAAATGCTAACTAATTACGTTCGGGCGAGAAATGAAACTCATGAGGTTTACAACATATCATAAACACATGAATGTTATAATTGAAATGTTTTAATCTCACTGGTGACATATTATGTAAAAAACCGTACTCCTTGTGGTTTTAATTTGTTGCCAACTTGACGTTGGTTATTGCAAAATTGTCAGCAAATTAAAAGGGTTAGTGCCTAAGGTCCTCCGGAACTCTAAATAATTGCATATAACATAACAATTTTGGTTATATAGAGGCATACAGCTTCCTTTTGGATTAGTGCATGTTAAAACTACCTCATATGTTAAGCTAGGTAGAGCTACCTGAGCGCACTAGCACCACAGCGAAAATCTGTAATTACAGTTAGCTGTTATTTTTCATCTTATGTGCGCTGAATTCCTTAACGCTAGCTTCACTACTGATGATGCAGATAAGGATGGGGAAAAAGAGGCAAATAGAATCGTCTACACCAAGCTGTTTCCGTTTGAGTAATAACAACATTGGGGTGACGGTAGTCGGCAAGGTACAGTAACGCATGGATGCGGGATGCTGGAACTGACGTGCCATCCCACACGACACTGCAGCGGCGGGGGCCTCGCGCAGGTCGGATGGATCTTTGCAGGGCCACGTCATTGCGTCACCCGACGGGGCTCAGTTCTTATCAGGCGAAACCAGCTACTGGACACGGGCCGATGAACTTGCCCAGCTATTGAGGCTCCGAAATGACCACAGCGTTCAGTAGCCGCTGAACCTGGACGGGTCCCCGTCCACGTGCGCCCGCTCGGACAGCTTCGCGATCTGGTGCGGGCTTTCGGTTGGTTATAAACAGGGACGGCTCTTTCGCCTCGACATGGTGCTTAATCATCCGTACGGCAGCGAGTGGGGATTGGAGAGGGGAGCGAAGCCAACAACCAGCAAGCTAGTAGTATTAGCTACTTGGAGCAGACGGTCCAACGAGGCATGGAGCAGCTGTTCGGTATGGCTCAGCCGGCCGGGAGCCCGCCGGCAGCGGCGCCACACGCTGCTTACAAGATCCCGTCCGGCGACGGGCCCTATGCGCGGGCTAAGCACTTCCAGGTAGAACCTTGATCTAATTTAATTAATTATAAGAAGTTCTTGCTTATGCTAAGATTTTAGTCCTAGTAGAGAACAATTTTGCAGTAAATGAGATGAGAAATGCATGGGTGGTCTCGTGTTGACCTGTCTTTGTGGAGATTTCTAATTAGGGGGCACTTATTTATAATATTAATATTATCTCATGTGACCTATGGATCATGATCGAGAAGAAAATTCTACAATTAGGACTAGTTCATTAGAATTTCATTAGCACACGTCGTGTCTAGAGTTAATTAGTCTCATCATTGGCTACAAGATCCAACTTCAGTTTCACGATATATTCGTTATAGCTTGGAATCGGCAGAAACTATAAGATTATTAGTTATCCAACTGCATTATTGTTTCGGTTATTGCTTGGAATATAAGAGCATTTCCAATAAGTTACCAAAGAAAATACTGTAAAAAACTGGTTTTAGGGAATTCATGCCGGAAGTCGCTCGTGATCGATATTTTGACTGACATGGACGATGTTACCGTGTGGAAAATTATCAACAAAAAAAAAGCTGGTGGAGAAGGACCTGGAGGCGTCGATCGCGTGGTTCTGGAAGGCGATCAACACCGGCGACAAGCTGGACAGCGCGCTCAAGGACATGGCCGTGGTGATGAAGCAGTGCGGCTACCTCACCGAGGCCATCAACGCCATCAAGTCGCTGCGGCACCTCTGCCCCAAGCAGTCTCAGGATTCCCTCGACAACATCCTCATCGATCTATACAAGGCACGCGCATGAAAAGAACCTTCAGTCCACTTAATTTTACTGGATTTGGCACTATTTATTAATCAGTTAGTTTAATTTGCGATCGATGACATGTCGCTTCGTGATCCTGCAGGCCAGCGGCAGGACGAAGGAGGAGATCGAGCTGCTGAAGCGGAAGCTTCGGAAGATCTATCTCGGCGAGGCGTTCCGTGGCAGGACCACGAAGCGCGCCCGGTCCCACGGCCGCAAGATCCATGTTTCTGTTAAGCAAGAAACCTCGCGCGTTCTGGTACGCCCGTGTCTGTCTCGCACTCTTGCTCACGTGGCTTCACCTTTGGTACACGAGGCCGGAGTATCAAATATTCTCTCTCTTTTTTTTTTGCGATAAGAGGAGTATCAAATATATGCTCGCATGCACGCGTCTTGTACAGGGGAACCTCGCGTGGGCGTACATGCAGCAGCGCAACTTCATGGCAGCGGAAGTGGTGTACCGGAAGGCGCAGATGATCGACCCGGACGCCAACAAGGCGTGCAACCTGGCGCTCTGCCTCGTCGAGCAGTCCCGGTTCGCCGACGCCGAGCTCGTCCTCGCCGACGTGCTCGCCGGGAGGGTCCCCACCCGGGACCAGACCGACGGCAAGATCCTCAGGAAGGTGGAGGAGCTTCTGGCCCGCATCGTGGCGGAGACGGCGCCGCGTGGCAGTGGCAGTGTGTCCGATGATGTCCAGCAAGCGGACGACGAGGACAGCGAACATGACTGGGTGGACCACCAGATTTTGAAGCTGCTGGACGTGGCGGTGACGCAGTGGAGGGCGCCGTACGGGAAGAGCAACCGGAGGCTGCCCGTGTTCGAGGAGATCTCACCCATTGCCAGGGAGCAGATGGCTTGCTAGAAGCGCAGCAAGATCTTCCAGGGTGTGTGCCAAGGTCCGGTGCACGACGCACCTCCAGAGAGACACTAGAGTGTGTGTTGTAGATTCTGCATCTCTGCACATGTGCTTTGTAGTGCCTATATGCATCTGTTGCCGTCGCCGTGTTCGTGTTTTGTCGATGCATAGAAAGGTTTGTACATACTACAGTGTAACCAGTGCACACTTTGGACCTTCATTTCTTCAGAGTATTAATTTGTCAAGATCGAAATGTTTGAGGTACTGAAATTTAGGCTAGCTCCGGTTTCACATACTCGATGGTAATTCAAGAGGCACCACTACAGAAACAAGGATACGAAGAAACTCTTTATGAAATCTCAGCTTAAGTATTACATTGTAGAAGAAAGAATAGGAGAGAGCTCTACTATAATTGCGAGCCCGGAGGTCTACACGTAACTAAAAAGAAGAACATGATCGGTGTCAACAACATCGCACTGAATGATCCTGGCGGCATCAGGGATGTGATGGTAATGCACTCCACTAAGGTTGTATGTATCCTTTTCCTCTCCTGCATAGCACAGTACCCAGCCCAAGGCTTATAGCAGCACGAAGTTAGCTTCTTTTGCATCACCAGCACTTGAAGTCGCGACAGATTGTCAAGATGATAAGCAGGATAATCGCAACCACGATGCCGAAAACGATGAGCTTCATCTTCATGTTCTCCCACCACATCTTCCGCCGAATCTTTACCCCCTGCTTCTTGAAGTCTTGTGCCTGCAAATAAATGCAAGAACAGATGTTGGCATGCTCACCGACTAATTTTGAGGTGCCTAAGAACAAACTGATACAACTAACCTGCGACCGGAGATCCTCTGTTTTATCTACCAGCAGTTCGATTTTTTCACCACGATCTAGCACCTGATATGGAAAGCGATCGGGCATCAGAGGTTATTGCAAAATCTAACATTCTTGAGGTATCCATTATCCAACTCACAATAAAAGTGACAGTAAAACATGCCCGAAAAAACTCAATAAAAGTGACAAACCTTTTCGATGTTTTGCATCATTACACCCTTAACCTCTGTAACCTGAGCCTTCACTTTGGCAAGCTTGTCGATCTCTTCGGGGTGCTGGTCACAGTACCTCATGTGCTCTTTAAGTTTGGACCTGGGAAAAATCATTTAACCCGTTAGTGATTCTAGTTGCTCGTACTGAGAGCAACTGTTTTAGTCTAGGTTAAAAAAAGGCAAGCGAAAGTTTTAAAAGAATGTACCCGTATTCTCGTTTGAGGCTGTTTGCAGTAGCACTTTTTGCTTTACCTCCACTGTATTTCTTCGAGAAATCTTCCTTCACCCTCTCAATGAAACCTACTGGAAGTTGCCGACCAGCAGACTCGGTAGCAACAACACAATATGCTGCGAATCAAATTAATGCATTGTTAGCTGAAAGCTAATTAAGCTTGAACCGCTCGTGTGTAGCACGATTCACTCAAGTTCTTCAGTAAATACAAGTGAATAACAAAGAATGTCGGTGACTTGATTTTGACAATGGAGGGCGAATCAGATTATCCAAACATAATTGTGTACATCGTCCACACAAACAGATGCCAAAATTAGTATAACCGTGCAAACATGTCATCAAAATGTTAATGCACAATGGATGACAAACATATGCCAAAAGTTAGAATAACCGTGCAAGCATGTCAACATGTTAATGCACAATGGATGATAGAGATAATGATTACTGACAAATATTAAAACAATTGCAAAAGGCATGAAGATCAACATTGTTCAAATCGATTAATTCGTCAACTATGAAGTGAAGACAACACACAACATAGTGGGGATACACTTACTTTATATGCATCACAATCTCCATTGAAAGGCAATGGTAGAAAAGCGGTTGGTGCTTTACAATCATTACACTATATGTGATGGTACAAAGGAGAGGTCGTTGCTAGCGTTATAATTGTTAAAAAAAGGCAGACATGTCATAACCAGCTTCATGAAAAAGAAAAGGAATAGTAACATTGTTTCAATACATATGCAATTCTTGGAATGATGAAATTTGCCATAAGTTGCATGCCAGCATATATATATTAGAGGTTACAACATTGTCATGATAATGGCAACTTCAACAAAGTCATGATCTTATCATGCAAATAACATTGATGAAATATAAAATGACAATGAATAGAGATAAGAAGCATTACTGAATCCGTCGTGGACGTGGTAGTTGAACGTGTGACCGTCGCAATTGTAGGAGAAGCGGTTGTTCGTTGCAGGGAGCTTCTTTAGGCATTCAGCGGCGACAGAGGCGAAGTTGCCGGAGACCTCAGCATGGTCGGCTAGCACAGCAGCGCCACGCGCCACGAAGCTATACACCAATTTGCGCTGCTGCCCCATCTCTCTCTCCGGCCGCCGACGCCTAGCGGAGGGAGTCTCGAGGTTGGCCGGATCGTGGAGAGGAAAGGTGTTGTGCGTGGGAGCGGTGATGGAGGAAGGCAAGGTAGCGGAAGGTAGTATCGCTTGAGGGTGGCAGAGAGATGTTGTGGACGGGAAGGGTGGATGCTAAATTTAGAGTTTCATTTTATGGTGCCTGTGGTTGCATGCTTCGTGCGTTTCTTTTATACATACACCTTGTCGATGGAAAATAGTTTTTTATTAGAAGCAGGTAATTGTTAGTACTATTTCAAAGATCATACCACTTGATCTTTATTCTTCATATAAATTAACTCATAAAATGGTTAATGATAATTTAGTTACAATGGTTATTGAGTAATACTAGTTTTCATGACACTACTAAACAATAATTTTAATCTATACTCCGTATGTCTTTGGTACATAAATCAAACGTAAGATTCATATCTACACCTTAATAAAGATCATCAAGATTTTCATTTTACGTAGCCGATTGTGTGTCATTAAATGTCTTAGTGTGTTTCATATGGATCGTGGTACAAAGATTTATATTCTATTAAAGTAATACATGGTTATGTTCACTTTCGCATGAAGAATGCAAGTCATTTATGATAATCATCTTGTTTATTCATTTTCCTCTAATAAATAAGTAGAAAATGTCTATCTCGTTAAGGCTAGAACAATAAAACACACATGATCGGAGATATATTTGCATAACGCATTGTCACTGATATATAGCCTCACATATTTAAATGTTAGATGCGAATGTCAACAACGGTGATGTATATGGTTAGGAAAAAGCATTAGATTTGTGGATCAGATTATATAATAGAGAAGTTTTACGGTACATATTATTAGTAGTACTATTCAACAGGAAAATTGCTAAAACATTCAACAGTGAATGAGTAGGGTAGGATGCCGTTGCAGTGGCATCACCGGTGACGCATAGCTGATTGTGAAGCGGAAACCAAAGCCCGTAAGAAAATGGAGAAGGAAACAAATCGCTCGGCACGCAGGACGCACCCAAGCCGCAAGTCTCGATCCTGATCTGCCACCCGGTTCCCTCCCATGCGGCGCGATCCGCACGCACCTGGCTTGCCGCTAGGTGCACGCAGTCAGTGCACGGTCCGGTCGGGTTAGGTGGTAGAGGTAGACCCGGGCCCACCCGCAGCGGGAATGGAATGGAAAGCGAGGCCGCGTTTTGCATTGCTGCTTATATCCCCCGCTGCGTCTCCCTCGCACGCCCCCAAATCTCATTCCGCTCCGCCGATGGGCCGAAAGAAGCGAACCCCCGCACCAAACCCTACTCCGCCTCCTCCGTCCCCGGCCGACGGCCCCCGGCGGCCGGCGGCTGCCGCCGGCGCGGATGACGCCGCCGTGCGCGCCGAGGTGGAAAAGGCGCTCGCATGCCTGCATCGCGGCAGCCACGCGCGGGCGCTGCGCCTCATGAAGGACGCCGTCGCGCGCCACGGGGAGGGGTCCCCGCTCCTCCTCCGTGCGCACGGCACCGTCCACGCCCGCACCGCCGCCGTCCTCGACGACCCCGCCGCCCGCGCGCGCCACTACAAGGCCGCGCTCCAGGCCGCCCGCCGCGCCGTCGACCTCGCGCCGGAATCCGTCGAGCTGGCCCATTTCCACTCGATGCTGCTCTACGACGCGGCCCCCGACTGCTGCGCCTACGAGGACGTCATCGCGGAGTGCGAGCGCGGCCTCACCATCGAGGTCCCCTCCGACCCGGCACCCCACTCCCTCAGGCTGCCCGCCCCCGACCTCGACCAGGTTCAATCCGAGCTCCGCAACCTGATCCAGAGGGCCAATATCGCTTCCATCTCCACCTGGGTGAAAACCCTTGGCGGCGGTGATGATAAACTTCGCCTGATCCCTGTGCGCCGCCTGTCTGACGAACCCATGGAGTCCCGCCTTGTCCCCACGGTGCCCTCTCCGCGCCGCACAAATGAGCTCAAGAAGGCCACCAAGACCCCCGAGGAGCGCCGCCAGGAGATCGAGGTACGGCTTGCTGCCATGAGGCTGCTGCAGCAGCAACAGCAGCAGAACAATGCTGCTGTCACCGCTGACTCATCCTCGCAGTCACAGGGAGACGAGGCCCCTTCCTCATCTCAATCATCTGCCACTGGACATCGTTCTGAACGCAGAAAGGGCGGCTCCAGGAAGCCCACAGTCTCATCAGCATCCGATCGCATGGATCAGGTGCGTGCTTTCTGGGGCAGCATATCCGTGGAGCGGAGGCTTGCATTCTTGAATACTAGCGTTTCTGAGCTCAAGTCACACTACGCTGCTGGATCGCATAAGGACAAAGAAGCTGCCAGTGCCGCATCAGACGTGCTTGATGATGTGCTACGGTTTGCATCTAAGATTGGTAAATGGGAGTTCTGGATATGTCCCCGCTGTCGGAAGCGGTTCGCAGATGCGGAGTCACACCAGCGGCATGTGATGCATGAGCATGTTGGTGTACTCTCGCATAGGCTGCAGGTTATGGTGCCACAGGAGATTGATGCTGATTGGACAGCAATGCTCATTGATTGGAACTGGAAACCGCTGGACGCTACTGCAGCACTGAAAGTGCTCGAGGAAGAGCAAGCCTACAATCTTGGCCCAGAGAGGGATTCATTGTCGTCAGATAATTGGAGTAGCAAAGACAAATCAGACACGTCAGAATCCTCAGCCTCACCGCACAATGAGGAATGTGATAGTTTTGGGCTAGTGATGAGGGAAGGTGATCGTAAGTGGCCTCTCTCTGATGATGATGAAAGGGCAAAGATTTTAGAGAGGATTCAGTCATTATTCAAGACCCTTGTGAAGAACAAGAATCTTTCACGGAGTAGTCTGAACAGGGTCATACAATTTGCTAAAGATGAACTCATGGGGATGCCTTCTGGACCTCTACTGCTCAATCACTCGCTGGATGACTCGCCACACTGTATATGCTTCTTGGAGGCATCATCTCTGCGAAAGGTATTCAAGTTCTTGCAGGATTTAATGCAGTCATCTGGGCTAAATAGGCAGCTAGAGAAGGATGAAGGACTTGGTGACGGGGACACTTTCCCAAAATACCACGATACTTTTGAGAAGGTTATTCTAAGTTCGGATTCATCAGAACTGATCATTGATTGCCAGAGTTTTGGTGGGAAGTTGGACTCGGAGGATGTTGACACCGATGCACTGCTTTCATGGTTGTATTCTGGATCTTCAGTTGGAGAACAGTTGTTGGCTTGGAATCGTTTCGTGATGAAAGGTCAAATCGGAGCTTGGACCTTCTTCGGACGCTTGAGAGGGAGTTCAACAGCTTGAGGAATTCCTGTGAAAGGAAATATGAACATCTGAGCAATGAGGAGGGCTTGCTTGCTGTAGAGAACCTGCTATTTGAAGAGCAAAGGCGGAGGGAACAAGTGGGGCGGTATGCATTCCAAAGATATGAAGAGCTCCTCAGAAAGAGGCAGGAGGAATTGTTGGAGCGCAGCTCCGAGGAACTGTTCAGTGGTAGCAGATTTGAGTTAGATGCAGTCGGAGCTATTTTGAAGGAAGTTCACACATCGCACTTTGGTTATGATGAGCCTTTTTCTGGTATGGCCCCTCGCTTGTGTGACTTTGGGGCGGAAGAAGATGAATGGGGCCTCCATGATTTTATACATCCAAGTGATTCAATGGTACAGATGGCTGTATCAAAGATGAAGGAGCAAATTGCTACGGAGGTCAGTTATTGATTCTGATTAATTGCTATAGTTGGTGGCCAAAATGATCTTCAAAAATGCACTAACTATGCTTGTTTTTGAACTTTCATCTGATTGCAGATTAGCAAGGTAGATGCTAGGATTATGCGAAGTGTTGCTGTGATGAAGCAACTGGAGCACAAGATTGGACCTGCTTCTGCCCTTGATTATCGAACGATTCTGCTTCCCCTCATGAAATCTTTCTTGCAAGTTCGTATGCATCATTACTTGACAATTCAGTTTTCTCTGCCTTGTTTTTATTTTCATTGCTTAGTAATTGTTATGGTTTTCAATGTAGAGCCATTTGGAAGTGCTGGTGGACAAAGATGCCAGAGAGAGATCTGATGCTGCACAGGAAGCCTTCCTTGCTGAACTTGCCTTGGATGCTAAGAAAAATGCAAAGAGTGATATGAGACAATCTCAGGACAAACCAAAGGACAAGAAGAAGTTGAAGGATTTGCGAAGATCTAAGGATCTTAAGGTAGCATTTTTGGGGTTAAATGTAGTAAGCTATTTGTATTTAGAAGGAGGATTTTTTCCTTAATAAATTCTTCTGAATTCTCCCTAGGATTCAAGCTGCAGTGACCAGTATCACCAGGATGGTGCCGATGAGGAAACAACGGAGAGGTTGTAAGTAATTCTTGTAGTATTATGATGAATTTATTACTTAATAGCTCTAACTGAGGGGCACATTTATTTAAGTTTCTTTTTATTAACTGGATGCAATTTCAGTTTACATATATACGCAAATTATGCATATGGAGTTGTTTCTTTCCTTTTCTTTTTCGTCCTCGGTACTACTTACATCCTAATTTTGATAGGAGTGATCAGTTAGTTAATTGGATTTTGCCTACATAGTTAACTGGACTGTGTCTGCAGAATTTCAAATAACATGGTACATTGGTAGTCGGCACATTTCATCTGGTCACTGTAGGAAGGAACCTGTTGATCTTTTGCTTTTAACCTATTGATTATACTATTGTTTGAACTAGTCAACGAATGCTGAAAAACATGTTGCTTGAGAAATTTTGTTGGAAGTTGTTCAAAGCATCAATTTCTGATATTCATTCTATAGCAGGGTATAGATGACCGCTAGCCACTATATAATATTGATCCAAGTGTAAGGAATATGTTTACCCAACATCATCCTAGGGCAAATTAATTGGTTATTACAGTTTTAAATGCTGGCCTGGTATAAAATGAGTTTCGGCTGTTGGGTAGCTAATGGCTATTAACTGCTGTGAGTGCTAGGATACAAAACTGAAATGAATGTGGGCTACTGGATGTATCGGTTACTAGTTTTACAACCAAGCGAATTTGAATGAATGCTCAAGAACATTGATAACCATTTTGGGCAAGTTTTTCTATATATTATGAGACGGGTCATATTGAGCCTGGAACTTACTTTGGTTAGACATTATGATGCATGCTTTGAAGCTAGCATAATTCCATACGCACTTGGTGTTTCTGTCAGGAGCTTGGGGCCGTCTCATTGGTTGGCTTCTGCACTTGTTGTCTGTTCATATCTTGTATGCTATACTTGCGTGTTTCTGATAGGACTTCACTGCATGAGGCTTAAATGTTTTAGTTCTAGAAGTTGCATCGTGGACAAAAGAAGCTGCAGTGGAATCCATCCTTTTATAATTTAATATATATATTTACTACTATTTCCACTACTGTATTTGCTTAAAAGAAATACTTTCATCAACTCCACTCCATTTCCTGAAAATTATGTATGATCATTCTAAATATTTGTAACCTCTACTGTTTTGCAGTGAAATTCATGCAGTTTGTGATGATTTTGATAGCAAACTTTCAGTAAGTGATGAATACTTGAATGAACAAGAGGAAGAACGCATACATAGGGTACAACTTGAAGCAGAGGAAAGAAAGCTGGAAGAGACTCTGAAATATCAACGGCAGATTGAGGAAGAAGCAAAGCAAAAGCATCTTGCTGAACAATTTAGAAGTACCTATGCATCTTCTGTTATTGGTGCTTCTGCTCGTCCAAAAACTGTTAATTTAAGCAGGGCCCAGGATAACCATGAACGTGCACCAAATAATTCTTCCACTGCTTATCTCGAAGGCATACAGTTTGGTGATTTCCGCTTTTCTGAAGGTTCTTTGCGAGAAGAACACTCCAACCCTGGATTATTTGACATGAATCAGCTTCAAAACTCGGAAAATATTTTAAGAGGGAAACAAAATGGATGGCATTCACCTGGGGCAGAGACATTAAACAGCAATGATATGGGTGTCTCTAAATTAACATTGGACATGAACGGGGTTTGGAAAAGTGTACAACCTATAAAGTCTAAAAAAAGTACCAGTGAAGCTCAAAAGAAGTATGCTCAAGGTGGTTGGCTATGCGTTGCTCAAGTTAGATCTTTCACTATCATTTTTTTCTACAATGTTGGGTTTCATATCTGTTTGTTATTGCAGCTGTGCCCGGTGCTGTTTATGATGATGATAGAGCATCTGGTCCACACTTTGGTATGCCAGCTCCTAGATGGAGCACTTCAGGTAAAGTATTTCAGTTTGCTACTCAACAGCTATCAAGATGGAAAACAGAATAGGCTATATGCGATGTTTTCAGAAGATCCCCGATTTTTTTTCCATAGAAGTCACCAAAACTGAGTTCCGTTTTTGTTTTGATGCGATGTTGTAGCTGAAGCTGCAAAATTGACTCTGCTAAGGCTTACATGCTAAACTAACATATGGGGACATCTACTCCTCTTGTAATCTTTGGATCCGTGCTGTATTTTTTTTTAAAAAGTTTTACTAGTAAGATGATACTATTAGAGCTTTTTAAATTTATTTCACTAGTGCAAATTAATATAAAGTTGCATAAAGTATTATTCAAAGTTGCTCATGTGGAAATATTCCTTTGACCCAGTTGACAGCAGTGCAATGACACCAGCAGCTGTCTGCCCTGAGGATGATTTTGATAGAAGGTTTGAAGAAGACCTTAATGAAGCTATGCGCCAAAGCCTTGGTACTAAATACATCCTTTTTGGCTGCTTCCATTCGCTTTGAATATGCTCATAATCTCATACATTGGGCCCTTGAACAGACATGGATATTTACATTCAGCACTTTTGTTTAGTGTCAAAGTAAATTGTCATGTTAAGGTGTCTAAGACCTGGAGTATATATTTTGTGATGCTATTTGTATTGCCGAAATATGCTGAACTACATGCTGGTTCAATGATTCTGACAATCATAATAATAATATTAAAGCATTAGGATGGTTGCTAGATTAGGTCATGGAAGTGTATGTATTTATTGTTCCCCGTTATTTCACCACCATCGTATATTTTGAAATTTATGATATTTTAGGGTGCATAAGAAGTTAAACAACGATTTTCTTACACTTAGATATGATTACATGACTAGAGCTGTTTTATTGACTGGGTCATTTGGTCTTATCCATCTTTCATTATCTCTGACTTTGGCCCTATAATATAAGGTTACAATGTCTATGCTGCTGATACGATAAACACTTCAAATGAACAAGGAGTATATGGGGCTGGCCTTAAGAATGCTGCTGGCGAATACAATTGTTTCTTGAATGTGATTATTCAGGTAAGCATACTTATAATGTGATATGTCACCAGGCATATGTAAACACACTCTATTACTCATAATTTTCCTCTACATGCAGTCATTGTGGCATATAAGGCGCTTTCGAGATGAGTTCATTAAAACATCATCACTGCACAAACATGTTGAAGATCCTTGTGCTGTCTGTGCATTGTATGAAATCTTCATTGACTTAAGCAAAGCAGAGAAGGGTCAAGGAGAAGTGGTTGCACCTTCTTCGTTGAGGACCGCTTTGAGCAAATCCTACCCGAACAGCAAATTCTTTCAGGAGGTGCGATGATGTCCTCCCTTGAAAATATATGAGCTTATGTGCATTCCCTTGTATCTTTTGTCTACCCGATACCCATGTTTATTGACTCTTAATCAATCTATGATCACGGCAGGGACAAATGAATGATGCGTCTGAGGTACTTGGGGTAATCTTTGAGTGTATGCACAAGTCATACGCGTCCTGTGCTGTCTTCCATGGCAAATCTGATGAGACTAATTCTATTGGATCATGGGACTGCACAAATAGTGCTTGTGTTGCTCACTGTCTCTTTGGATTGGACATATATGAAAGGATGAATTGTCACAATTGTAAATTGGAGTCTAGGCGGCTCAAGTATACTTCATTTTTCCACAACATCAATGCTAGTTCTCTCCGAACTGCTAAGGTTAGTTTCTTGTTTGGTTGAATCTCATGCGGCTTAACCTCTCTTGGTTTATCTGTGTTATCTTTGGTTCCTAATATGTTGCATGAGGATAGTTACCCTAATTTCCCCTTTTTTCAGATGATGTGCCCAGACTTTTCATTTGATGAGCTTTTGAAGGTTGTTGCAATGAACGATCAACTAACCTGTGATCAAGATGTTGGTGGCTGTGGAAAACAAAATCATATTCATCACATCCTTTCTAGTTCACCACATGTTTTTACAGTCGGTAAGCTTTTTGCTCTTGGTATCAGACTGCAGTTGTTTTGTCTTATACAGTTTCAAGTAAGTTTTTTTGACATGTTTGATCCTGCTGATTCCTTTTCAACATTTTTGTGTTGTCTTTTTTCCATAGTCCTGTGGTTGTTTCACTCTCTTAGTTGACCATCATTAAACCAGCCCTGCTACAATTGTACTTGAACCCATTTGCATATCAAAATGTGTCTCTACTTACCGGTTATACTTTGATTTCAGTTTTGGGATGGCAGAATAGCAAAGAGAGTGTGGATGACATTTGTGCAACTTTGGCGGGTATTTCGACTGAGATAGACATTAGCACCTTCTACCGTGGTCTAGATCATGGAAGCAAACACACTCTGGTGTCAGTGGTATGGCAACATAGCCTCTACTTTTTGCTCTATCATTCTTGAGTGAATGCTGCATGATTTTGTTGGTTGCTGCCTTTATAAAGTTGTGATCAGTTTTTAGGTTAGGTGGTAAAACACTTTATTTAGGTTCATTTAAGTAGCTGCAAAAATACACATTGTTATTTTTTTCATCACAGAACTCAATGTATCAGTACTACGGGATGTGCTATCAGTTGATTACGGGGTTCCCGTTTGAATAACTATAGGAATTATGAGTTGGTAGGAAATGAAATAAACTGGATGTAGGTGACTGGTGAGATGTGACTACTAGGCTGTAAGGTGATTGAATGTTGATGCAGTAGGTACAGTAGCAATTTAAGCTGTTTTGCTGATCTGCTGTGCAGTTTTATCTTTACCTTTTAATAAAAAACTACTACCAGTCTACAACAGTGAGGGCTTCCCCTACTTTGTTTGCCTAAAAAATGGGTATCATAGTATTGTACCATTACCATCTATCACTCTTTCCCATATTTGATATATTTACCTCTGGTTGCCAATTACTGCACTACAATTTCGAGTTCCAAGCTGTGCTAAATTTAAAGTTGTAACTTCGTGTTCACTAATCAACCTATGAAAAAGGTTATCAAATAAGTACCGGGAGCGCAGTATAGTTTGTAGTAAAATGACTTTCACAGAATTAGATGACCATACTCCTAAACTTGTCAATTGAAATATTATTACTATGATTTACATTTTGTTGATTTCTGTCACCTGCAGGTTTGTTACTACGGGCAACATTATCATTGTTTTGCTTTCAAGGATGGACGGTGGGTAATGTATGATGACCAAACAGTTAAGGTAACAAAAAAAAAACTTAATAAAACATGCGTGCTTTTCTGTTTACCCTATTCTTGCTTGATATGACTCTGGTACTCGTTCTTTGTTTGTGCAGGTTATTGGTAGTTGGGATGATGTGCTGGTGATGTGTGAAAAGGGTCATTTGCAACCTCAAGTGCTTTTCTTTGAGGCTGCAAAGTAATTATTCTTTAGAACCAAGACTGATGTGCAGCGTGGTTAACATGCCTTGAGATATAGGTTTTTATCTGTGGTCATGAGGTTAGGAGTAGATTAGGAAATTCATTTCAACTGTGGGGGGGGGATAGAGCTGGTATTCAGTAGTTTGTAGGCCTGTGAGGGAGCCCGTAATAAACAGTCATCTAAGGATACCATGGGTAAAAAAGGGCTGTTTACCCTTTTTGTTTCTCTGTTTTAACTTTGGGGCATAGTAGCGCACTTCTGATCTTTCATCCGCCAATAAAATATTGTTGTGGATGAAGTGGCTAAGTGTGGGGCTGGGGTGGGGACATTTTGTCAGTGCCATAAGGACGGGAACGGCGACAGAGTAGCGAGATGTTGGAGTATAGAGTTTCGGGGTTACAATGCGAAGGCTGGAATAGTAGCGTTTGTTTTTGCTGTTGGGAAGGTGAAAAAAGGGAAGCTGTGGCGTGAACTGTATGTATCGTTGAGAAAATGTTGGGAAGAGATACTGTTCGGAGTGTGGTACTAACATTGCTGGTATGTGTCATTTCGAGGGTCTGTAAAGCATAAGGCTATACAGAATTGACTCGTTGAGATTATGTGAGATGGTAATAGAGCTGAATATTATGAACCTTGTCGCTGCTTTTTTGTGTTAACTCTTTCAACTGTTCTGTTACAACAGCAGTGAGAAATGATGGTTTCTCAACTGTTTTTATCATTCGTTTTTGTTGCGATGACAGGTACAACAACTGTTTTGTTTACTTGATAATAAGGAGATGCCTGATACGTGATTTTGTTCTAAGAGCATTGATGCTCCGAATGCAATTTTGATCCAAATTGTCGTGCGTTTTTGCCACCAAAATTTTACTTTTTGAACGCGCGGCCAAGATGCTATAAACAGCCTGAATGTTTCTTTCACACACTCGAACTTCGGCCTCACACTCAGTGCCGTGCGCAGTGTAGAGAGTAGAGAATGTCCTACTGTTGGAGTTGTAGATAAGATGTCCTCTTCTTGAGACAAGTGATTTTAGCTCGAAACGGGGCTCAGGCCATGGAGCTTCCGCTCACCCGTTCTCATGCCCACGCGTCCGCTCCTCTCACCTGCAACCCCACTCTCATCGTCTTCGGACTCCGCTCCCACTCGGCCGCCGCGAGCAGCCGTGCGCGCCCGCTCCAAGCGCGCAGGAACAAGAGCTACCGGAGCGACGATGACGCCGCCGCGGAGCCCAAAATCATCACCCTGGGCCGGCCGGGGAAGAGCCGCCGCCGGCGCAATCGGAAGCAGCAGCAGAAGCCAGACGAGGACAGCGACGACGAAGACGAGGAGGAGGAGGAAGACGAGCGCGACGCAACGATCCCGGAGGTGGTGACGAACCGGATGATGCGCCGCGTGGGGGCGTCGGTGGGCGCGCCGCTGCTGCTGGGTGTGGGCTTCTTCCCGCTCTTCTACTACCTCAAGGCGGTGCGCAAGGTGGACGTGCCCACGTGGATCCCCTTCGGCGTCTCCTTCATCTTCTTCGGCGCCGCGCTGCTGGGCGTGAGCTACGGCATCGTGTCCGCGAGCTGGGACCCCGCCAGGGAAGGATCCCTGCTCGGATGGAACGAGGCGCGCCGCAACTGGCCCGTCTTCTGGGACTCGCTACGGGGACGCTCCCCTCCTCGCCGGGGATAGGATCGGATGAGGCTAAGCCACCAGCTACTCAGCCCTTGTCTTGTATGTTCACAACACATCGTCCCTCTTCGCATTCTGTATTTTTGTAGTGGATGTAGATTGTCTCTGCTTTTATCTTGCAGTACTAATATGTTTTTGGTTTAGTGTAATACTGGTCTGTTTACAAGTCGCGGTAGCCGGCTCATGTTCCATCGGGAGCAGTACGATTGCTTCTTGCTGAGTGAGAGGGAAATGGAGTTATTTATCGTATAACTTTTGCTAGCAGCGGTAATTCTTGGCTATACGCATTTGAGGCAGTCTCGACAGCTTAGCTTGATTCTATATTTCTTGCTACATCAGTTAAAGTGAGCCAAACAAGTTTTCTTGGCACAGTTGGATGGGTTTGTTTGCTACATGAATATGAAGGATAAGAGCGTTTACATTGGGATTAGATCAATTCCATATGGCCAGCTATGAAGAAGGGATACATGTGGGGAAATTTCGTGTGCCCACTGAAAAATCAGCTTGTACTGTGTTATTGAACCTAATAACACAAAAGGAAACAAATCAAATCATGTTACAATTCATTTGAATAGAGAATAAATCTATAATAATCACAAAATTAAAACAAACCAAATCACATGTCACAACTTACATTTTATTTGAATAGAGAATTACATATAATTATTAGAATTTAAATTTAAATACAGTTTAATTTTATTTGAGAACTAAAACCAGCTCCTAAACAAATTTACAAAGGATTTTGATATAAATTGCCAGGAGCCGCGCGAACGTGTACCCCTCTACAACAAATGACATCCACTCCTCCACTTCGGAAGATGGTAGGCTAGCACTCCTCCAAAGAGCAACAGAGGCTGCTAACCTAGGCCATGGTTCTTCTTGATCAGCCATCGACCCCATCCAGATAAGTATGGCTCAAGGTTGCACCCGGCGTTTGTTATGTATTTCGCCACCACAATTAGGGAACGGTACTAAGGGCTCCTTTGGAACGCAAGATTCTTAAAACATAGGAATAAGAAAAACGTAGGATTGAAGTTGGATATGTTTTTGAATCCTATTGAATGAAAAAACGCAGGAATTATTCCTACTGAATGTTTGGATACATCGCAGGAAAAACACAGGAATTTTATGGTTACAAGTTCATTAGTGAGAGGAAACAAAGAGAGAAAAAGAGAGATCATATGCCTTGAAACTTTCAAAGGAATTTAACAAGAGGTTGGACCCCATGTTAGAATTCCTCCAAAATATTGAGGAAACTTTCCTATCCTCCAAAATTCCTATGAGACAATCCTTCAATCCAAAGGGTGTATGTAGGAATTTTTCCTATAGGTTTAATTCCTTCACTTTTCCTCCACAATTCCTTTGTTCTAAAAGAGGCCTAATACTTTTCGTTCCCGCACACGGGAATCCGCGTCTGACCTAGTTCTTCCGTTAATCAGCTTGTTGGGCTTCGAAAGCCCAAGGCCTTGTTCAGGTGGTCAAACGAGCGGCAACGTGTTGAGACAGAGACTGATCTCATGTCTGAATTCTTCATTTGTTATACGAGTATGATCCTGTGTTGGATACAATCAGATCATCGACCAATCAGATCTCTAGATGGGATATGGAGGAAATCAAATTAGATGACAACATTTGTTCGGGGTGAACGTGAAGACAAGATAAAGAAGTAGAGGAAAAGTAACAAGAAGAACAGGATGCTCACCATGGCAGGTTGATCCACAGAACCAAAGACGACAAATAAAATGCTAACTAAACCCAGTCCCAATCCCAGTCCCATTAAGCAAGTACCGACTAGTATATAAAATCATAACCTGAGTTGTTCAGCTGCTAATTAAGGACCTGTTTGGCATGGCTTCACTCCAAAACTCCAAAGGAGAGCTGTCCGGAGCCAGCCAAACACCTCAGCTCCAAAACTCTAAGGAGCAGCTGCTCCACCTCGGAGTTGGAGGAGCTCTAGTTCATTTTCGTGGAGTACCTCTTTTCCAACTCCATGGATTATAGAGTTGTTTATCCTCATGGAGTTGGAGTGAAATTACCCACCTCTGCCACTGATTACACAAGAATCCAAGCGAATTGTTTTCTTTTCTTTTTCCCTCACCACTTGTGTCCCTTGCTGGCCCTACCGGCGCTACCCTATCCGCCACCACTCCGTCCAAAGTCGCGTCGCTCGGAGGCTCCTGCTGGTCACTAGCCAGCCAGCTCCTCCCGGTTCCGGCGCTCAGGACAAGCACGACGGCCATCTCCTCTCCGCAGCACGCGCAAACCCCACCGACGAACGCCCCCAGCTCCTCCCCGATCCAGCGCCTATCCACCCACGAGAAAGACCAACGAGTCGGTGACAACTTACTCACAACAGCAGTCGGCCGGGTACGGGTACGCGTCGCCGCCCCTAGCTATGTACGGATACCCGCAGATGGGGTACTCGTTACCGTAGCCGGTCTCGAGGCCGCCGAAGAAGAACAACTTTGGGATGGAGCTCGGTGCCGGGATGCTCGGAGGCGCGGTCGGCGGGCTCCTACTCGGGGACATGATGTTCGACGCGTCGGCATATGACGCCGCAGCCAGCTACGACGTCGGGTTCAACGACGGCGGTGGCTTCGATTGTGGATTCGACTTGTAGAGTGTTCTATCTAATGAGGATGACATGTTGCAAGGAGATTTTCGTTCCAGTTTTGCTTTGTGAAATGTTTTTGTTTCTATTTAGTTCTGCAAAGGCCCATTATGCACTAAGACTGATATTTGTGATGTAAATACATAGCATTTGAGTTGCAATTTTGTTCAGATTTCACCGAATCCTGAAGTTTATCTCGTTTGATTACGGGAAGATCTCTCCATACCAAGAAATTGAGTTATCATTGTGTCATGTAACCCGTACAAGTGAGCAAAGTGAATGCACAAGTGAAAAAAATATTTCAATTTCCTTTGAAAATTATACTAAAAAAATAGTTAAACTACCCTAAACAACACACCCGTACTATTTATGGGCAACAAAATTATTTCACCCTCCAAACCAACCTTTGTGGACACAACCTCATAGCTAAACACTTTGAAAAACAACTCTAACTCCACAACAGAACAACTCTATCTTGAAGTTTTGGAGCAGAGCTGCTCTAAGATGGAGCAGAGCCATGCCAAACAGGTACTAAAAAATGGCACAACTCACCATGGGCTAGTGCTGTCGAGATCTCGGCGAAAGGTGGTTGCGTAATCTGATTAGCTTAGCGGCTGGCAGAGAGAGAGAGAGAGAGAGATATTTCACGGACAACGAACTGTGGAGTCGCTCTGGAAAGGGCGCCGGTCACATATGATGGTGGGTAGCAAGGGTACAATTAGATGATCAGGATCCCCAGCAGTCGGCGTCTCGGCAGTCAATCCAGCAGTCGCCCTGCCGGCGTCGATTCCCACGAAACTCAATCATGTGGTACGCAAGAAGCAGCCTAGAGCGTCTCCAATGATAGAGACAGTTAAGAGGTAGCAGCTAGCTCTTAGAAAGAATTAAAGATGGGTGGGGTCCATGTTTAAGTCTCTCATTTTTCTTAGACTACCTCTTGAGAAAGAATTAGCTATCTTTTCTCTCTGTTTTTTTCAATAAATAATTCTAAGAGCTAGCTAAGAAACAACCATTAGAGACGCTCTCTGCGTCTGCAGGCTCGACCCATTCTGGCCAAAAAACAAATCGATCGATCATTAGGAGACCGAAGGACCTCAAGTCTGCAGCCGCCAGCGACGGCAGCGGCCAGCGGGGGAGAAGGTGAAGGGCGCGTGCAAGCTATGAGGCGTGCGTAGCAGCCGCCGCTCACGTACGCATTCACGAGCCGCAGCAGAAACAGCGTCCTGACGGCATCCTCTTCAGGACAATCACGCACGAGTACGCCCAAGCACGCATTCGCAAGTTTCAAAAAAAAAAAAGCACGCATTCGCAGGATGCCTCCAGGCAGCACCGATCTTTGGGGAAGGGATCCTAGCATGGCGGGAAGGAACGAAGGTGTTCGACTGTTATCTAATCAGACCAGGCAGCAAGAATCCATGTTAATGACGCTCTACTCCTCAGAAAGTCAGAATCCATTTCCCCCTAATGCCTAAGCCGCGTATGCACAAAATTCCCAGCAAAAATCAAGGAATCAATCAAATTGATCACTTAATTACCATGTGTACTTGCTAATATAACTATTTTGATGTTCGTTGGCAACCATGTGGCCAAGCACCAATGCTAATATAACGCCTGCTTGATTGCTATCTTAGGCAGAGTCCATAAGTTTTTTTTTCGTTCCATAAGAACCAGAGGGAAACTTTAGTGCATGAATACTTTAATGCAAATTCATGCAAACATTATGTGACGTCAGACGGAAATTGGCATTAAAAGAAGGTTCATCCAAATTACAGTCCGCATAGAGCGAACATGTCGTTGGTGAAATTACAGCTTCCTCAATAAAAACTTTATTTAAATCAAGATGAGTAGGCGAGTCCGCCAGCTACCTCTACATGCATAAGACAGTGCCATTAGATCCGGACAGCAAGCAAAAGAAACACAATGCAAGAAGCAAACAGAAAAAATCAGTCACAAGAAAGTGCAAACAGAATAACCAGACTAAAGAAAGTCACAAGAAACACAATGCAAGCAGCAAACTTGGAGTGAAAGTACTTCACCATCAAAAGTGCCCAACAGGTTCAGCGGAAGGCGACCTGTGACTTCAACATCAAAAGTACAATCACGTTCAGCTTGCACGACACATTACAAATGACAGTAGCAAACTGTGACTGATCACTTGTAACTCAGCGAGTTGCAAACGCCTGTATCTACTGGTCTAAGTACTTACTTCAACCATTAAAGCGCTCACAGTAGCTAAATACAACTGATTGCTTGCAAATGCCTCAAGCTACTGGCCTAAGCATCAGGCATGTGCTGGAGTAAGGAAAGAAATTATACTGATGGGTACCAATAATACTGAGGGAGAGGAAGCTTTATACTAGAACTAGCTAGTGTTGAGACCTCCATCCTTGCAAGCCTTCGCTGCCCAACAAACCAGCAATGTAAGATGTCAAGAGACAATCACGTGCCATGGTTATAACAGGCTGAGCTGCTTGTTGCCGAGTGGTCACAGTCCTTGTAACTCCAAATGCCCGAGGATAGCTAGAAATAGAAAGCGGAAGAGAGATATCCCTTTGTCTAATCCAGTCTTCACCTTGCCTAAGGAATACAGCAACAAGACCAGTTTCTTCAATCAGTGCCATGTACCCAAGCCTACCCCCATAGTCACAAATGATGGAATTAGAATTGTCATGAAAACCTTCTGGGACCACAAAGAATCCTTCTTCCCCAAGCCCATCAGCCTCAACATCAGCCCAGAGTATAGTATAGTTCGTGATTTGAAAATATGCAATCAAACCAACTGTTACAGGCGGCCTCTGATAATATAGAAAGGTAAAAAGCCTTCATTTGTGTGCACCCACTGTTGGTTCGCCGTAGTCCACCGACTAAGGGCAACCACAACGTCACCATGACCTTGGACATAATGACCTGGCACAATAACTGACATCAGCTGCGGATGGGCTTGACCATTCACCACATGGACTACAAGAACTGCAATATGCGGATCTTCTTCCAGAAAATCAGGAAATAGAACTGACATTCTCTGATCACCACATGGATTCCAGATCAAGAGCTCTCTATCCCTTTGCAGGTACACAAGAAGGATGCCCTGGTGACTGCTGATTATCATTGGCTGAGTATTAGGAAATGACCTATCCAAAGTGGGAACAGGGTAATATGGGAGACCCTTTCTTCCAAACCTAGTGAGCAACTCAGTATCCATTAAGTACCCAGTGATCAATGATCCTGCATCAGAACGCATGGGTTGGGTTTCAGCATATAGACCAGCAGGTCGGTGACGTGTCATATCGCGGTAGGCCCGATGGAGATTCCTTGACACAGTTTGGGTTGCCGTCATTGATGCTGCTGGCAGGTATTGGAACAGATGGTGAAAAATCACCTCAGGATCAACATCTTTAATACTGCAAAAATACAGAATACAGTGAGTACAAAACATGCTGCAAAAAGAAAAGAAGTGACCACACAAATTCTCAGCAACCTGATCCACAACTCACATGACAATTTACATGTATAACTTCCAAACACTAAAAAAATAAACACAATTAAAACAAGTTTCTCATGGCTACAATTCAAATAAATCAAAGAAAAAGCACTATAGATTTTATCTATAACAAAAATTTCAAAATTAACATAATGCTGTGTTGGGTTCATGTGTGCACTCACTTAAAAGAAGAGTATTTACATGTATGACTTCCAGGATGAACACTAAAAATATAAACACAATAACGCCACAATTTAAACAAGTTTGTCATGGCTAGGATTCAAATAAATCAAAGAAAATGCACTAATGATTTTATCTAGAAAAAGAATTTCAAAGTTAACATAATGCTGTGTATGCATAGCCAAGATGCCAAAGTTCTTACTTGGCAGGACGGTACGCAACAGGGAGAACAGCTTGTACGTTCGGCTGAGGCTGATGACCTCCAACCTGTAAATTATGATTTAAAACTGAGAATACATGCCAAGCAAAACCCATAAGACATTTAAATTAATAAACCGTCCATGAATGTTACCAGAAATGAAACAAAAATCCTTTTCGTTGCACAAGAATAGAACTTCAACTTTGCACCAATATTTTAGTTCATTCCTAAAATTCTGCAACAGCATAATTAATCCAGCATGGCACCCACATGAATTTATTCTACGGATCAGTTACTTCGTTTCATATTTTAAATTCCAGCATTAACTCAAATTCATAAAAAATTGCAACAGATACACCGGTCAATACAGAGTACGGTAGGAACTGAAAACAAGTAATCAATGCATAAGATGCATCTAGAATGACAGAACCAAGTAACCTTTAGATCAAAAACTAGTAGCGCAAGAAAAGGTATAGACCTAGAATTATCTGAACACAAAACTAACAAGTAATATAGATCAGGATTAAGATTGACTGAAATACCAAGGGATGTTGTGCAGCATCCAGAGGCTGTGCATTCTGCTGAGGGGCTGACCAGCATCCAGAGCCTGTTGAGCTTGAATGTTCAGCTGAGGGTTATGATCACCATTGTTATCATCTGGGTCCATAGGTCAACCTGCAAATGGTAATTCAACACTGAATATGCCTTGCACAAAACTAAGCAAAACCATCATAAATCGATAGACCGTACATAATAACTGAACAGCTCTGCTCCTATAATTTACACCATTCCTTAAAATCGGCCTAGGATCCACATGGCTCAACAGTTTTACAGATACTACGTTTCATATTTAAAATTCTAGCATTTACTCGAAAATAATAGAAAATTATAACAGGTACGCAGGACAATTTAGAGTACATAAACCAAACCCTAAGATAACAATCAAGCAGACGTTCCAACTTTCCCCTGGCTACCTACATCATCAAATACATAGACTAAACCCCACACCACAAACTCTGGTGGCTGAACACCATCGACAGAATCGATTGCATGATATCAGGTGACGGACAGAGTGCATTAAGGGAGGAAACAGAAAGTAATAAGGCCAGAGTGCAGGTAGAATCACAGAACAGCGGAAACCTTCTGATCACCTATCTAGAACAGCAAGCAACGGCAACAAGATCAGGATAGAGATTGATCTATTTACCGCGACGGGAGCCGGCTTTGCGATCTGGACCAGGGACAGCTCTCTTCTTAACCGGCGGCGGCAGCTCCTGCGGGGCGGGTTGCACTAGGGTTTAGAGAGAAACGCGGACGCGGCTGCTTCAAGGGATAGGGCTCCCAGCTGCACCATAATAAGCATTCAGGCTCGAGGTCGCAAGTTCGGCCTTGGCCTTCCACTTTTTTTTCTCTCGTTTTCAAGTTTTTTTGCTTGCTGCTCGGGAGCAATGAAATTTTCTCTCGCATGGAGCTGTGCTGGCCGGCGGCAACATTTTTTCGCTTGCATGGAGATGTGCTGGCCGGGCGACGCCAACCTTTTTTTGCTTGCATGGAGACCCAAAACTGCATGCGCCACCGCTTTTTTCCCTCACGCAGGTTTTTCACTTGTTTTTTTCATCGTCATTCTCCATGGTGCTCGCGTCGACGCTCGCCGGCGCGAAGACCTAGGACATCACTTCCAGGGTGCTCGAGTGGACGCTCGCCAGCGAACCACCTGCGACCTCAAATCGACCATGACACACGCGGAGCGAGGATAGTGCTGGCGGACGCTGTACGTTTTGTTTAAAGCCCGAGCCTCGCGCGTGATTGGGAGAGAGAATACAACCGTTTTGAATCTGATCAACCGAACTAGCAGCGAAACTCTTCCATTTCGCATGGTGGCGTGCATGTAGGCTGATCCACTACGAACGGCATGGAAGAACACGTCACGACAAGTCGAAGTTCAATACGCCAGATCACGAGCTTCACAAGGCCGAGAAGACATGCAACTGAGCATCTGAAGCTTTAACAATCTTGTCCCGAGATTAGCCAAATGTAGGATGCAATCCCGTCATCGAAAGCTTACGCTTAAATATTTTCTATAACGCGTAACATCCCAATGTTTACATGCAGTCAATCAAATAGATTTTTACAAAAACAACCAAGCACGCAGTTCCAAAGTCTACAAAACACACCTCAACCATGCAGTTTTACGAGAAAAGCAATCCAAAACAACTTCAATCTGTAGCTTTGCAGTTCGTTGAAACCATAGAATTAGTGGATAGCACAAATTATGATATCCGCATCACATGTCACGAATTAAGAACTTATGCTATAGCAACTATAAATCCGAAATAATAATCATGCAAAAGTACTTCAGACAGCATCCAACTACCAATTGATAACATCTAACTCAGGTATAGAAACCTTTAGCACAAGATAACAGAATTCAGAAACCACGATGTACTACACCAGATGTGTTTTTCCTTGGCTACTATAGAAAAAATTTCCCACCTTGACGCTAAGCATTGCAGCAGCTGCAACAGAAAGAAACTTAGCATCAGTGGCACAGCCAAAACGCATAGAATCAGGCTACTGCAGTCAGCTTATACAGTACCTTTTACAAGAAATTGATCAGAAAGCTTCAACTCTGACCCAAAGCCTTCTTTAGGAGTGGTCAAGGCCTCTTTGGTTGGTGAAGAGAAGATTGGATTCTCCATAAGTACATTGATGAAGACCATCAAATGTCTCTTAACATCATGCTCTTCAATGTTAGGCAGCTTAAGTGAAACCTTCATGTCACTCAAAGCATGAGAAACAATAAGGTTTGACACAAAATCAACATGATATCCACCTGATATGGTTGCAAATTTGTTTACGAAGCTGACCTGCAAGACACAAAACATGTCACATGCCAACTGTAAACACTTCATAAGACCTCACACATTAAACTAATCCAGATTGTTTTACCTGCTGGAACTGCCCTCCACTTACGGTCATACCCACCTCCCACTGATCATTCATCTTCTCAAAGAGCCTGGGAGATCGAAAGGCATGTGTGAGATTAGAAACACAATTCATAACAGATGTGACCTTGCAAACTAAAGCCTTTCTAAGAATCACAAACCAGGGCTGTGCGTCACGGTCCTTGAAATTGAGCTTTTCATAATGCAGCTGCCGATCGCGTTCAACAAAGAAACCCGGCCTCATATACTGATAGACATAGCCATGGAAGCCCTCACGCAGAACAAACTTCTGGCCATTGAAAACAACTTGAACAGTACCTCCTAGCATGCCTGCCATATCGAACGCTCTCTTCCTCATGAGGGCTACAACATCCTCTTCAAGATTCGTCATGTTGAACTTGGCAAGGTCTGGCTTGAAGGTGACTTTGGTCCAACTTACCCCCTTTCTGTAACATGTAATCTGAGGCTCTGACTTCTTTCCCATGTTTTCAGAGAAAACCTGCCAAAACAATCGACAAAAAAATCATGATATATCTGGATAAAAGGGTGGCTATCCACATAGATAACTTGCTTAATTCACTCTGGAATGCACAATCTACAAGCTAATGCTCATATTTAAATTGTAGCTCTGTACTTAAGATATATGACATTTAGGACAGCTAAACTAGTTTGAAATAAACCAGGTTTGTCTTATTGAACATCATATATTTAAAAAAATGTAGGGAGTACACACAAGATCGATGCTACAAACTTATTATCCCCAGCACCTTATCCAAAACTTCGGCGTCTGCCCACAAACAACTAGAAGATAACAGTAAAAACCTTAAGCAATGTAGTCGTTTGTTCTTATTGGTTTCAGCTCTTTATCCCAATTTGCTGGGAATAAAAGGACATCTTATTGTTTAATGTGACCATACAGAAGATAAGAATACTAATCCTATAATAACTAATCAATCCTCAATAGAGCAAATATAATAAAACAATAGACAAAAAAATATCTATTCATTCCATTGCTGTCTGATCAGATTCAATAGAACAAAAATGTGTGGCTGATTAAACACAAACATCACAGCAAGACTCCAGATAAAAAACACAATTTAATAGGAAACTTCCACAAAGTGCCCTCAACATGGTTTGGCACTGGGGGTTGCCCTCAACTTGGCTCACAGTGCACCAACCCCTCTACATCGACTAGTCCCTCAATCGGCACCGTATATGGCGGTCAACTTGGACACGGACAATACGCCTGGCCTTATCGTGAGTAAGTGCGAGTAATGCAGCCATGCACCATACCAAATCTGCTGTGTTCCGTTTCCATATGAGAAATTTCGGTTTCTAAACTAGCCCACCCCAAAAACCAAAATACTATGTGACCAAAGCTAAAGCAGCAGCTAAAACAATTCAACTAACTAACTTGTAATTCAGCGAAAACATGCATCAAGAAAGCTTACGAGACAGCAGAAACATTATTTGACCTGCTTGTACTTCTTTTGGCCGGGGCCGTCCGCGGTCTCAACAACGAACTCCGTGGAGAATATGTTGGCAAGCTTGATGCCGTAGCCGTTCCTCCCGGTGGTGATATCCGCTGCCTGAACCTCGTGGCTGCAGTTGCTGAGGCCAAAGATCACCTCCGGGACGTAGTTACCCTCCTCTGGGCGGGGAGGGGGACCTCAAACGGGATGCCCATACCGCTGGTGTAGATGGAGATGCTGTAATTGGTGACGTCGACATCGACGATTATAGTGTCCATGGTGGAGTCGCGCTGCTTGTTGTCAGCGGCGAAGACGAGGATGTCATCGTAGATCTTGAGAAGCCCTGGAACGTAGGTGACATCACGTTCCTCCATGTGGACGCCCCTGCAAACCCAGAGCTTCTGCGTGCGCTTCTCCATCGAGCCGATGTAGTCGTCCGGATGCAGGAGGATTTGTTCCCGCAAGGTATTGCCGCTCCTAGCGGGGCTGTTGCAGGCGTAGCTCGACCGTGTCGACACCGTCGTCAGCGTCGACATAGCCGACTGCTGCAGGTGGCTCGCGGCAGCGAAGCGAGCACTCCTCCCCGACTACGGCAGGGGGTCACGGCAGAGAGATCCGAGGCGCAGCTCGACTCCGACGTCATGGCGGCGAGGGGAGGAATGGGGCGGCGCTAGGTTAGGGTGTTGTTGGAGATCGGGAATTTAAAGGGAAAATTGGATTCTCGACATCGAAAGATCTCGGTTTTAGAAATTTACCATCGAAAGATTTTAGTTCACTTTAATACCAATGAAAATTTTTCCGTTTAGAAATCTACCACTATGCCATGTTTTCCATCCAATTTGACACAACGTCATCTTCTTCTACGGCAAGGCGTTGCGCCCCTTCGTTGCAGCCTCCGCTGGCACGCCCAGCCCTGCCGCCGCTGCTCCCCCATGCACCCCGGCCGCCCCTCCAAACTGGCATCTAACGAACAGCTTCTCATCCTCATCCTAAACTTACGCATCTCCCAAAGAGTCGAAGTGCAGGCTGCTCAAGTCAACTTGTTTCTCCCCAAATCTTCTATCTTTTCATCTAAAATTCACTTCAATTGTTGAGTTGCTGTAGAAATTGATTGCTCCTCTAAGTCTTGTGCATCCTTTTCATTCCGTAGCTATCTCAATTTGATGAATAGTCACCACAATCCTTGGCAGTCACGTCACTGCGAGGAGCAGCGGTCTGCCGCCATTTCCCTTGGGACGTGCGGCCCCTCCGCTCACCAGACAGGCTACGCCCATGCGCCGCCCTGGTCGTTGCCGGGGCCAGCGGACCTCCATGTGCCTAACTGCTTGTGGGCTCGGCCTCGTCGTACTAGGGAGCAAGGGAGCTTTGCTCAACGCCAACCAGGAAGGCTCCCGGTGCTGCCCGACTGAAGCCATACTCGCTGTAGCAGGAAGACGACAATGCAACCGTGAAATTGGAAGGAAAATACGACGGAGTGGTAAATTTCTAAACGGAGAAACTTTCGCTGGTATTAAAATGAACTAAAATCTTTCGATGGTAAATTTCTAAAACCGAGATATTTCGATGTCGAGAATCCAATTTCTTAATAAACCTCTAAAGTGCAGGCTCTACCCGCGACCTCCAAGCATCGTGCCTCATCTAAATTTTTTCTACCGCTAGATTTTGATCTCCCGCGTGTACGCAGTTTGGGTTGTTTCACGTTATGGTAACAAAACCGACCGTGTACCATGTGCCAAGTGTCACCGGTCCGTTTGTCAGTCGTACCTGCCTAGGTGGGAGTTGGCGGCCATTACTCCTTTCGCTCAATCTCTCGAGGAAGCCAACAACCCGCCGCCACCTCTCCCACCTTCTCTTGATCCCCCTCTTTTTCTCTCAAATAGTGGGTGCACCACACTGTATATTCGCTGGCGATCCTGCGCTTGCAGCCAATGCAGCGAGAGGAGCGGCAAGAAGTCCCGCGGGCCAGCGCGCGGTGGTGTGGTTGCTATCAAGGGCCACGATGGGGTGAGTATGGCCGCCACCGCCCACCGAGTGCATTTTGTTTGCTCGGTGACTAGGGCGGCGTGCTAGTCCTCCTTCTCTCTCTTTCTCTCGCTCTCAAGTAATGAGCGCGCGGTGCTGCAGATCCATTGGTGAGCTGGTGCTTGGAGCGAGAAGAGCGGCATCAAACGGTGATGCGGTTGCAGTCCGGGACGACGGCAGTGGCGAGCACGTTCTTTCGCTCGACAACGGGGGCGGCGCGCGGAGTGTGGCCGAGCACGTGCTGGGCGACCAGGGTGGACCGGCAAGATCTGGTACCCAGGTGGCGTTGTCGAGGATTTGATGGCAGAGTCGAGCACCGGCGCTGCGGGATTGCCAGGCCGTTGAAGGACGTCCGCGTCTCCAAGAAGGTTGCAGGAGCAGTTGCTATGGCGGCCCCATATCATCTCCATCGTGGAGGCATGCCATGCTTTTGTCACCATTCAGAGCCATCTGTTTTGTTAGATAGTTACGGTTAAGGCAAACCCCTTATGTCTGTGCTTTATGGTTTCTTTCGGATTTTTAGTTTTTGTAGCAGAAAGAGGAGAGGGGAGCATTGAATGATGGGATGATGGCTTTTGATATGTAAGTCCAAACCTTCCTTTGTGATTTTGATGGCCAGAATGCTGGTTGCGTTATGACGACCTTATGTCGTAGGTGATATGTTGTTTTATTTGAATAAAACTCCTCGAACTTTCTTGCAGCTTTGATGTGTTAGTCCACATATTCAGTTAACTCTGTGATCAAATGGAATAGTATTTGAATGTTACCATTTAAATTCAGCCTCAGGCAAACGCAAAGTGAGAATGTATGGTTCAATTTCTCTTTTTTAGGTGCATGTGGAGAAAGATTGACTAAAAGCTTCCTTCATGCCACGGACAAGAAACAAGATTCAGCTAATTATCAGATTCTATTCTGGAGCAGGGACATGAAAGGCTATATAGAGCTAGGTTGTTGATTTTTTTTGTGACTTTCTGTTGAATAATTATGATCATGGCGCGTTATCCATTGCCTCCTTTGGTATATACATGTCTTTTTTCTGCTTGAGGTCGACGTTTTGGTGAACCACTATGCATTCCTATTAGGGCAATAGCATTGTATCACAAATGTTTTTATTTATTGATTATTTCATAGTGTGTCGGTTTAAGTCTACCTTTTATTTTTCTTAGGGAAAAGTCTATCTTACTCCCCGAACAATCCACTTTATTCAAATTACACCTCAAACAAAAATTCGGCTCACTTTACTCCCTCAAACAATTCATGTTGGCTCAATTTACTCCCTTATGCAATTTCTCTTTTTTATTTCTCTTTGTATGATTTAATTTTAAAGCTCAAATTTTACACAACAATAGTTTTCATTGAACCTTAAGTTAAAAAGATATAATATATATTTTAAACATAGTTTTTATAGTTTAATAGCATCTAATATCATCTAAATAATATAGTTAAAAAATTGTATACAAAAGATTTAAGAAAAATATATAATATTTTCTTTTATATAGAAAATGATACTGTCTATCACCTTGTAAAATTTGAGCTTCAAATTTAAATCATACAAAGAGAAATAAAAAAGAGAAATTGCATGAGAGAGTAAATTGAGCCAACTTAAATTGTTTAAGGGAGTAAAGTGTGCCAAGATTTTGTTCGGGGTGTAATTTAGACATAGTGGATTGTTCAGAGGAGTAAAATAAACTTTTTCCTTTTTCTTATGATCTGATCATTGAAATATTCTCCTGTTTTAGATGCTGTAATCAGGTTGTTATCCATAACCTGCACTAAAAAGAGATCTGAAACTGGCATGTCAAATATGAGATGCTCTGACTCAGTTTGTTTCATTTAGTTCTTGCATCATAAGTTACCTAATGGCGGCTGCTGCATTGTTGTGATTCTTTTTTAGTTAGTTTTCTGTACGTTTTTTGTGCTACCTTGTGCAGTTGTCTTTGATTTCTTCATATGGTCTAATTTCTTTTCTGTTGTACTGATCTTTTTCCCCACACTGAAGAGGCATGTGAAGGGACAACGACAAGGTCCTTGAGCTGTTATGCACAACACTGCTGCTCACAATGCTTGCATCAGGGACAATATCTTTTTTTTTCTTATTAATTGAGTGATGAATTCCAGTCCTTGTGTATCTGCTACCATATTCACAATGTCAACCTGATGGCAATGAATTCCCCTGAAGCAGTGATAGCGTGTGCAAGACTATCCAACGCCAGTTGATACAGTTCATACATGGCCGAGTCCTTATTCGTAATGACAATGACTTCCCTGATGCATGGTTCAGCCGCATGTAAATATGCAGTACCTGAAAAGTTTTTCAGTTGCTAATTAGCACAAAAGCAGAGTGTCAAATTCACTCAAAAACTTAATAGTTTTAAACTGTCCTAACTTCCTTGGTATAGTTCGTTTTTTTAAGCAACCCTTGGTATAGTTCTTAGTTACGTCAGTCGTTAAACATCGAAGTTCTGGGTTGCTAACTGTCTGAAAATAACTGCTGACTGAAACAGCTCTGGGTTGCTAACTGAACCCAGTGAACATCGTGTTGTAATTTGACGATATTTTGCTAAGAGCAAGAGAACTGAAACCTCTCAAAATTTCTGAAACCAGCTCTGAACATAGTGTTGCAATTTGACATTACAGAAAACTGCTAACCGGAGATTGTTCTTGTCTTCTTGAGATATTTGAGAACTGAAACCAGCTCCTAAACAAATTTACAAAGGATTCTGATTTCAATTGGCAGGGGCCGCGCAAACACGTACCCCCTCAACCACAAATTTCGTTGTCCACTCTTCCACTTAAGAAGAATGGTAGGCTAGTGCTCCTCCCAAGTGCAATGGAGGCCACTAACCTAGGGCATGTCTCTTCATGATCAGCCATAGATCCGGTCGAGGTAAGTATGTTTCAAGGTTGCACCGGGCGTTTATTTTGTAGATACCCAGCGTTGCTGCCAGCGTTACGAGAGCGGTATGGTACTAAACCGATTTCGCTGTCGCTTCCAAGGTCCGTGATTTCTTTGGTTGATTCGCTAGTTGGGATCCGCAGGCCCAAAGCCCTTTTGGCCCAAGAATCCGAAGCTTTCTGGTGGGTAGGGGCTAGTACTTCCGTTTCCGAGGCTTGCACTTGTGGGGCTCACGGGCTAAATAAACCCTATGGGCTGCCGGTTGCCTAAGGGCATGTACAACCCGTGTCTTTTCACCGTCTTTATACGGGCTTTTTTCACTTTCCTCTCTGGCTTACCCGAGAGATGGGTCGCCTGTCGTCTCGTGAGGCGACGCCATCATCTCGTGCTCCGAGGCTGAGCAGACGAGCGCACCTCCGTTGTACGACCTCGTCTGATAGAGGCGACGGCGTTCCCTGATCCCGTGCGAGACGCGCGCTTGTGGGGAGATTTCTGCACTCCGTTCCATCCGCCATATCCCTGACCTCTACGTTTCTCTTCCCCGAATCTCGCACAATCTCCTCGCCGGTAACCGGTTGCGGCAGCGGCAGCGACTCGTATCCTAAGTCGCAACGTCAATCTAGGAGGTCAACACCACGACGATCCGGCGATAGCGGTGAAGTCCAAAGCTAGGCAACGACTTGCTCCGGTAAGCGGTTGCTCTGCTCCCCCTGAATCAGGCTGCTCCAGCAAGCAGGTGGGGTGACGGGATCCCATCCCCTCGGCCTCCTCTACTTCCTCAACCGGCAACGGTGTGATGTATGAATCGTATTTGAGGGTGAGGACCACGACGATATATCCATCACAAACAAATGGCGACAGTGGACAGGCCATGAAGGTTCATCTTCTCTGCTTCCTCTCAACCTCATCGTCCATCTACAAGAAAGTGCTGATTTCAGATTCTTCTTAGGTGATCACTAATTTCTTCTTAGATTCAGAATGCGGAGTGTGTTCCTTGGTAGAGATTTCTTATCATATATAGTATGCAATCTCGTAGAATATTGTAACTCAAAGGTGCTTCACAGGCTTTGGATGGACAGTTCGTTCAATTTTTTTTCAATCAAGATGAATTCGTTTCTCTCTCTGTAATGGTTAGTCATTATGCATTAATATGATTAGTCCATTTCTTGCAGGGACAAAGATGTACCCTGATTCGTTTGCAAGTGGTGCAGAACTTTACAAGTGATTGATTTAGATTTCTTTTGGCCCAATTAGTGTTGATAATTTTTTTTGTCATAGTGCTAATGTGAAATTGAAATGTGTGCGTGTGCACTAATAGAATATGAACCGTATGTTTTTTCGGCCAAATTAGTGTTAACATTTTTTGTCACGGTGTTAATGTGAAACTGAACAGACGATCTTGTTTCTCTTATTTATACTTGATAATATTCTATCAAATGGCCACATAATGACATACACAAATACATTTGTAGTTAATCGTAGTTACATACAAAGTATTTAACCAGCTTATAGACGAAATCTCTATCTCGTGAGTTGTATGAATTGTCTTTATACTGCTTTGAGATTCTCGAAGACACACCCTATCTGTGGGTTGTACATGTCCTAAATTTTTGGCACCCGAACATTTCAACATTTGAAGGCATAGACAGCGTTGAAAGTTTTGAAAGACAAAAAAGAGTTCTTCATTCAGACAAAACCACAAGAATCTGGAGTGAATGAAAACCATTTGACCGGCGCGCATCAGACAGGTGCATGTAGTAAATGGCACGGTGCCGAGCCATGATGCCAAAAGCCGCTTGATCGGAGCTCCTATTTCTTTAGACGAACGCGTCCAGGCTCCTGTCTCTTGGGCAAATCTCGGCGCATAAAACCAGTTGCAGACCCCGATTAACCGTACGCGTCCGAGATCCAGATCCGTACGTTGGCAATAACATAATCCAACCAGGGTACAGATAAATAGCGTTGCAATGGGTCGAAGCGAGCTATCAGTGTCCTTCCTTAAACAAGAGCCAAGAGATCCAATACAATGCTTCGCTTGGTTCGGCTTGGACGTTGCTCTCCGCCGACGCAATCTGCCCAAGAGAAGAAATAAACAATGGGTGCTGGAGCGAGATGCAAGGTGATCAAGAGTGCTACAGTAGCTAGTGGCTAGTGCCGTATGTTAGGCTGATCTCCCTGCTGGGCCCAAAGGCCCAGCAGCCCAGTCCGCGTCCTGATGGGGGCGCCCAGCCCTATATGGTCTGTGGGTTCTCGTCGCACTGCGCTATATAAACAGAGGTGAGGGCGGTGGGGACAGGGCGCTACAGTATGAGGTTATTGTAGCCGCCAACGACCCATCGACATCACTAGAACCCTACCGATCTAGGGCCGCGCAGGAGTGACGGAAAGTTCGCCGCCGCCGCCACCTCGACCGATGCGCTCTATGACCGGTTCATCGGCATCCTCGACCTCTAGATGGCCGGGACAGATCCCTCGACGACCCCTTCGACCATGCCGGTGACCACCACGGCGGCCCTCACCAGCTCCACCGCGCCGACCGTCACCACGCAGATGGCGCCGTCTTCTTCCTCGACGGACCGTCACCCGATCCACATCTCCGGTATGCATCCAACCGCCTCTCTCTCTCAGATCGCCCGACTAGAGCTGCTTTCTACCCTAGGCTAGAACGATGCCTAGATCTAGATGAATTCAACACAGTGGGGCTCCACGTGGCGGTGATGACGAGCCGGCACCGTACGAATCTGTACTAGACCTTGTCCCTGCCGGCGACGAGCAGTCCATTGTCTTCTCGATTTCCTTTTTCTCACTCAACTGAACACACCGACGATTGCTACTAGCTGCAGGCCTTTCGCCGCCGATCGATCGAGATTCGGTAACGTTAAATGCCAGCGCCGTGAATGACGTATTTTGTGCAGTACAGGCACAGCACGCCTCCGCACGGTAGTTTCCCTTCAATTCTGTCCGGCACAATTAACAACCAGCAGTACCGTCAGTAGTGATGCGCCGTTTCCGGCGAATGAAGAGTATGCCGCCGTGGCATGTGTATCAGTATCGGAGGGTTGGAAGCAGCAACTGCGTGTCGTGAGGACGAAGGCCCGGGCTGTACAACGAACGACTCATCAGCCTGGTTGCGATACTACTACCGCGTACATGACCCTATCCAGACATGGTCGGCGGGGGAAACAATGAGACCCGTACTTTTGTTGTCGCGACCGCTTTCGTTGAGAAGGAATGAATGATTTTGTAGTGGGATTGAAGGGAACTCCATTACCATCGGCACAATTGTCTGCGTCACCCTCGGGCATGCCCTATCTGTGAGTGCTGATCAACAATCCCAGCTTGAATTGGATGATCTCTGTCTCAAAAAAAAGAGAGCTTGAATTGGATTCCTTGCGCGACGGCAGTAATCGTGTTGCTGTTTTTAATATCCTCATGACCAGTACTAGTGTGATATAAAAAAGGAGGTACCAGTAGTAGTGAGCGATAATCTGAACGCTCACTGAGATTCAGCAGCCCATGTCGTCCAGCCTTGCGCAGTGAATCCTGTCAAGACCTAAAAAAAAGAAAAAGGTTGGCGCCGACAGACGCGGTCATCGCCCGGCCCGGCACTGCACCGCTCTGCCGCCGAGCCGAGAAGAGCAGCATCTGCTTCTAGTACTGTAGGCTAGGTTGGCAAGCACGCCGCGGGGCTTTCGGCGTCATCAGCGTCGCTTGCTCCGGCGGATGGATGGATGCGCACAAATATTGACACGCGCATGTGAACCTCTTCCTTGTACCCATTCATGCGATTATTGGGTCGGATATCCCACTCCCGGGCACCTCGGATTGGACTTGACCGTTCGCAGCTGCGACGTCATGTGATTCGCACGGAATCAGCAGCTGCTTCCGTGACACACACACGCACAGTGGTCTCGATCAGTGGTAAAAAAAACAAGTGGGGTGGTGGCGCATTTGTTACTGGCAGGGGCACCACATGGGGTTGGGTTGGGGCTAACTGTCTGATTGACCTGGGTGCCGCCTCTGCGCAGCCATGTGGCCGAATGGACTGGACTGGGCGGATATGGGTCTGACTGGCCTCCTTGGACTGTCCTTCCCATTTACCGGCAACAAGCAGAGTAGTTACCGGAGGGAATCGCGTCGCTGTTTACCACCGGCCAGGGTCAGAGGGAAGGAAAGGTTCACCGTCCCCAGCTCGCGATATGGCAAATGCAGGTGCCCCTTTCCCACCTCGCCACCTCGATCGACCGACTTGTTACACTTTAGTACTTTACGACGTATAGGTAGACTCGATTGGCTTCGGCGAAGTGACGTGCTACGAGTCGATAACGAGGGGTATGGTCCCGGAATGTGCCGTTTGAACGTACGCGCCGCTCGCCCGGCTAGTACGGTCCATGGTGCTTGTCCTGTTGCACGGCGCGCCGGATAGGATACCACCACCGGACACTGTGCATCGGCAAGGTGGCAACACAGTGGTCGTCGTCGTATGCGCTTGGCCGCGTCCACCCTTCATCTCCGTCCTGGACGGCGAGCCTCCAACAAACCCAACCAAGCGCGTCATGCATCATTCCATCTCTTCTCCCCATGCCGCCGCTTGCCGTCGACCGCGAGCGAGCCACCGAGCATCGCATGCGCGGCGAGGCGGCGGGCACACGCACGGGTGCCGCGCACGTACGCCATTACGGAGACGGTGGGCGGTGGCCGGCCGTTGCACACTTGTCTCGGATCACGGGGACGACCACGTCACTAGTGCTGCGCGCTTGTTTGTTGCCTCCTCCGTCCTTGGTCCCGGCCCTCCTCTCTCCACCGAGCGCGCGGATTGCTCGCTCGGAATCGCGGCTTTTCCTTTTGATCGCCCTGCTTTGCAAAAGCTCTAGCTTTCTGCTGGGTGTTTTCTCTTTTCTGGGTGGCAAGTTCGGGGATTTGACTTCATCACATATAGAGGTGCTGCCCGCACTGCGTATGACATTGGTGCCGTCACTCGCATTATTACGCTGTGTACTCGTAGATGCTGACACGTTGCTACTCACTGCAGTGTGGTGTAGTGTCTGGGCCTGGGGATGGCCACATTGCATGCCATTAGTCTCTGTGTACTAAGTACTTCCGGGCATTCAGATCCACGCCGACCGAGTTCAATGCCCTGTGAAGAACTGCTCCGATGTCAAGGTGACGGTTATACTACCTCTGTCTCATAGAAAGTGTCATTCTTGCTTTCCTAGAAGTTCGAATATTTTCAATTTTAATCAAAAATATATGAAAAATTATAAATATTTATTGAATAAGTATCATTAGATAGATAATTGAATCTACATTCATAATCAACTTATTTAGAGATACAAATATTACTATTATTTTCTACAAATCTAGTTAAAACTTAAAAGTTTAACTCAGCACTAAAACCATAACGACACTTTCAATAGGACCGATGTAGTAGAACACAGCGATGCTCGTTCCCACGAAACCTTTCTCTCTCTCGGCTTCCCTTCCTCTTTCTGCATCGTCCATCCGCCGCCCCCATCCGTTCCCGGCCCGTTGTTACCGTACGGAAAAGATGCTCTTTTACCTTGTACCCTGACACGGCGGTGGCGGAGTAACGAACTTTCAGACTCTGCATACTAGAAACGGCACTGACTGAAGCCACTTGCCCAAGAAAACTGGCAAGGATGCAAGTAACCATACTGACTGTCAAATACTACGTCGACGACAGTATTGGCTGGGTTACTCCGTGTCAGCAAGACACGCTCTTGAATGGGTCTTATTAATTTCAGCCGGCTTTCGTTGCCACGGGACCATGATAGAAAGCTTAGCGCCTAAGCTGTTCTTGTGCCTTTATCCTGATTATTGCACTATCTTTCTCTGCACTTGCCCAACACAATGCCGACAGCACGAACACACACACACACAGGTGTACTTACAACTCGCTCACGAGGCCACGGCGATGTATTTGCGCTTCTCTCCTTTACACGTGCAAACTCCTAACTTGCAATTGTGCCAACGATCCAGCGATCCGTGCCGGTTGTTCGTGCGACTACCTAACCCACAGAGCAAAGCGGCTGCCTTTCCGCGCTGTGGCTGTAATTTTCCTGTGCCATATTATCATGTGAGCACAACTGCCTCTGGTTGTTCGTTGCACAAAAGATCACGAATGGGTCTGGACTCAGGGGCGCAAGTGTTTGCACTACAATGCCTGCGTCGTTTAATTAGGCATGGGGCGAGTGAACCATCCCAGTTGACCAAAATCTCTCCTAGTTAATTACTATACGAGGAATATGAGTATTCACTTCTTGCTAATCAGCCATTAATAACCTTTTTAAGCAATTTTAAAACTTAACCTTATCGATCAATGGCAGGCACCCCACGCGACAGTAGGTACGAATTGTGAGGGAAAGACGTGCCCACTGTCAGAATTGGCCATCTCAAGATCTCGCCGGGGGAGGCGGCGAGGGCCACCAAGCAGCAAGCATGATGATGACCTGCCTTATTTGTACTGTTGCTACCCCCTAATCTCCGGTGCCCTGCCTCCACGCAGACACACGAGCCGCGGCAGCAGTTTCCCCCTCTCTCTCTCTCCTCCGTCTTTCTTCTTGCTGCTTGCACCTTTGCAGAGGGTAGAGGGAGGCAGCCATTATAATAGTAGCACCATACTACGCCAAAAGCTCCACTGGAGCGGCTACCCCCACCGTCACTCCTCCCCAGAACCCCACCCAAAGAATCCTAGAATCCATAAAAAGGCAGCAACAAAAACTGGAGTGAGGGAGAGGAGGCCGGCCGCGGTGGTGGAGGCGAAGAGGAAGACCAGTGTGTGGAGAGACCGCAGTCTCTCACACACGAACCCCTTGTTGGTGTGTGGTCTTCCTCTTTGACCATCTCCTTGGAGCGGGGAGTGAGCGATGGGGAGGTGCCGGCCGGCTGCCCTGCTGGGCTGCGCGGTGCTGCTGGCGGCGCTGGCGGCCGCCGTCGAATGCTCGGTGACCTACGACAAGAAGGCCGTGCTGATCGACGGGCAGAGGCGGATTCTCTTCTCCGGATCCATACATTACCCCAGGAGCACCCCTGATGTAACTGCATTCTTCAAAATCTTCTCTTTTTCCTCTTTCCCAGGCGAGGTGTTTGGGTGATTTTTGTGGATGTGCCGCGGTTTCTTGATGCAATGTCCTGAAAAGCGAAATGCTATTGCTTATCTGCGGGCTTGTCCCCTTCTAGTGGCAGTTTCTTGCAAGGGAACTTGAGATTTTCCTCAAAAGCAAAATGCTCTCGAGATTTTTCCGGAATGCTGTCTTTCTTTTTCTTCAGCAACCGTCGTCCTTTTTTTTGTTGCTTTTTTGTTGTTCTGCATCGTGATTTTTTAGTGCTAGAAAAATGCTCGTCAAAGTGAATCATTTTGAGGTACCGTAAGTTCGAATTTTACAGCAGAGCACTGAATCCTTCTGCATTTTTATTTCCAGATGTGGGAAGGGCTGATTCAGAGGGCTAAAGATGGCGGCTTGGACGTGATCCAGACTTATGTCTTTTGGAATGGACATGAGCCTACTCCTGGAAATGTAAACTCCCATCAACTTTTCTGTTCAGCTATTATTCGCATGCCCTACAGGAATTCCAATGTTATTTTCTCGCTGCGCGCAGTACTATTTCGAGGAGAGGTACGATTTGGTCAGGTTCATAAAGACGGTCCAGAAGGCCGGGATGTTTGTACATCTCCGCATCGGTCCCTACATTTGTGGCGAGTGGAATTTCGGGTATTCCTCTCATCTTAAAATCACCGCAGTAAAATGAAAAGTGCAATACTGCTATATTCACATTTTACTATTTCCTGTTCTGTGTATGTGCAAGCTGTACTTTGTGATTCCTGACTTCTGTTATGATGCAATTTTGTAGTGGCTTCCCGGTTTGGTTGAAGTACGTACCAGGCATCAGCTTCAGGACAGACAACGAACCGTTTAAGGTTGGCAAAGTCGTCAGCATTTCTGGATCTTGATGGAGAGATGCTGCTGTATTCCTTCTACGTATTGTAACGTTGCATTATGTTTCTGCAGACGGCAATGCAAGGTTTCACTGAAAAAATTGTGGGGATGATGAAGAGCGAAAAACTCTTTGCTTCCCAAGGTGGCCCTATCATCCTCTCTCAGGCAAGTATAAATACTACCATTCTTTGTGATGAATGCAAGTTAAATGGTATGCTATTCGCTGCATATGGAAGTAGGCACATTTGTTATGACATGCTAAAATGCTTCAACATATTGCTGTTTCAAAATACATGACTGTTAACTTCTTTCTCGTGAGTGCTCTGCTGATTTATGTTGTTGTGATGATTCTGATTAATCTGCTGATTCGTATTGTTGGATGCTGTTATGTGATGCACAGATTGAGAACGAGTATGGCCCAGAAGGCAAAGAGTTTGGTGCCGCTGGCAAGTCATATATCAATTGGGCAGCAAAGATGGCAGTAGGGTTGGGAACTGGTGTGCCGTGGGTGATGTGCAAGGAGGAGGATGCACCAGATCCAGTGGTACAATAGTTTTTCCGCAATGTCTATTTTTGGTCAATGGATATCCCGATTAGTATAATGATCATCATATTTCTGAAAGTTCTCCAAATGCTAGTGTTTTAATGTTTTATTACTTGAGTAATTTGTAACATCGGAACAGGCTCTCCACATTTCTGTGCATTCAGTCAAAATTTATGAAGTCCACTAGTCTAGTGTTCCACTGGTACGATTTTGACACGTGCATCCTGCTTGTATATGAAATTCTGTGTTCATATGTGTAGACAAAATAAAACCAGTGTCAGTCTTAGGAATTCTGATTAGGATAATTGTGCAATGCACCTTGCTATGTCTTGTCTTTCATGAAGAAACATTTCTTTTAATTTACATCTGTGTTTTCTTCAGATTAATGCATGCAATGGTTTCTACTGTGACTCATTTTCTCCAAACAAGCCTTACAAGCCTACAATGTGGACTGAAGCTTGGAGTGGCTGGTATGTTTCTCACTCATTTCTTGTTTTTTCTTTTGTTTGGAAGGCAGTCTACTGTAAAATGCAGGAAGTATTGATGTGATTCACATATTTATCATGAAGCTTCCTGTTGAAAAAGTAATAATATTTACAAAAAATTAGGTTCACTGAATTTGGTGGGACTATCCGTCAGCGACCTGCTGAAGATCTTGCATTTGCTGTTGCTCGGTTTGTACAGAAGGGTGGTTCTTTTATCAATTACTATATGGTATGCCTTGTGCACCAAGTCCTGTATTTTAAGCCTGATAATCTTTTTCTTGACCTTCCTGTGGAGAGAAACTCATGATTGTTGGTTTTCTGTTCTGGTTTCTGTTAATGAAGTATCATGGAGGAACAAATTTTGGACGCACAGCTGGTGGCCCCTTTATCACCACAAGCTACGATTATGATGCTCCAATTGATGAATATGGTAAGCTTACTTGGAAGAAATTCGGTATTATTTTATTGCCCTTGCCAGTATAATCCTCTTTTGTCCATTAATATGTATTGGTACACTATTACCTGGGAAAAAAACTGTATCTGTGTTCTAAGCACAATGGTGGCTTACCATTCTTATGTTTGACTGCATATTGAAGACTAAATATATTTTGTAGTGTAATTATTTCTCATTGTCTGCTTTGTTCTGCCCAGGACTTCCAAGGGAACCAAAGCACAGCCATCTTAAAGAACTGCACAGAGCTGTTAAGTTATGTGAGCAGGCTTTGGTTTCTGTTGATCCAGCTGTTACCACCCTTGGAAGCATGCAAGAGGTATTGTGTTGATGGCCCTTGCCCCTCTATGAAGTTTATATGACATCTATATGGACCGATGTGACATTTATATATACCATCTATGTTTCAGGCCCATGTCTTCCGATCTCCATCAGGCTGTGCAGCTTTTCTTGCGAACTACAATTACAAATCTTACGCGAAAGTTGCGTTCAACAATGAACAATATAACCTTCCACCTTGGTCAATCAGCATTCTTCCTGATTGCAAGAATGTAGTTTTTAACACTGCAACAGTAAGTTTCATATTTCTTACCTCAGTATGGCATGCTATCCTTCTGTGCTACGGCCTTATCCTTATTTGTTTCTGAACTATATGGTGGCGTTGCTTACCTGACTGAAATGGTCTGTCTCCATAGGTTGGTGTTCAGACATCTCAAATGCAAATGTGGGCAGATGGGGCCTCTTCAATGATGTGGGAGAGGTACGATGAAGAGGTTGATTCTCTGGCAGCTGCACCTATGCTCACCACAACTGGTTTGCTTGAGCAGCTTAATGTCACAAGAGATAGTAGTGATTACTTGTGGTACATCACCAGGTAATGTTGTATCCATGACTTCCAGATTTTGTTTTTACTACCGTGATCATCTGGGATGATGCCCCATCTCTGTACCCTGCCATACATCTCAATAAATATGACAATGCTCATGTATCTGAATGGTGTATTTATGTCTACAGTGTGGATGTAAACCCATCTGAAAACTTTCTACAAGGTGGCAAGCCTCTGTCCCTAAGTGTGCAATCTGCTGGCCATGCTTTGCATGTCTTTGTCAACGGGCAGCTCCAAGGTATTCCACTGAGGGTACCTGTTTCTGGACATTAGTGTCATGAAAACCAATCAATGAATACTAACTTTACGTCACCACTGTAGGTTCTGCTTTTGGTACCAGGGAAGATCGGAAAATTTCATATAATGGCAATGCTAATCTTCGTGCCGGTACTAATAAAATAGCACTACTGAGTGTTGCCTGTGGACTGCCGGTCTGTCATCTCATTGCTATGTGAAATTTATATATAATTACATCTTTTAACCTAGTATGTGACTTCAAATTGTTAATTTATTTTCTGTCATGATATAGAATGTTGGTGTACATTATGAGACGTGGAATACTGGTGTTGCTGGTCCTGTCGTGCTTCATGGTTTGGATGAAGGTTCACGAGACCTGACTTGGCAGACATGGTCCTATCAGGTTTATTTAACATCAAATACCTTTGTTGTTGGATTAGTGTTGTAAGAAAGAAGGTAAACATGCCGTTCTCCGCTCTAGGTTGGCCTGAAAGGTGAACAGATGAACCTGAACTCCCTAGAAGGCTCAAGTTCAGTTGAATGGATGCAGGGATCGTTGTTAGCCCAAAACCAACAGCCATTGGCATGGTACAGGGTATGAACATGCTCGTCCCCTATACCATTTACCTTGTGACTACATTTGACATCCTATTCTCACTAAAGTTCCTTTTGACAGGCTTACTTCGAAACTCCCAGTGGGGATGAGCCACTGGCTCTGGATATGGGTAGCATGGGTAAGGGTCAAATTTGGATAAATGGACAAAGCATTGGACGATACTGGACCGCATATGCAAATGGCGACTGCAAAGAATGCAGTTATGCTGGGTCATACAGGGCACCCAAATGTCAATCTGGTTGCGGCAAACCCACGCAACGCTGGTAAGACAATTGTGACTTATCTTATTGTCCCCTTCCCTTGCCATTAAAACTGGAGTAATTGTTTCACTGCTATGGATATGCGCTCCTGCTAATCAGATTCTGCCTGCATTTCCATTAACCAAAGGTTCCAATTGTTATATGCAGGTATCATGTGCCAAGATCCTGGCTACAGCCTACTAGAAATCTGCTGGTGGTGTTTGAGGAACTTGGTGGAGATTCTTCAAAGATTGCTCTCGTGAAGAGGTCAGTCTCAAGTGTGTGTGCTGATGTATCTGAGGATCATCCAAACATCAAGAATTGGGAGATTGAAAACTATGGAGAGCCCGAGTACCGCAAGGCGAAAGTGCATTTGAAATGTGCACCTGGCCAATCTATTTCTGCCATCAAATTTGCAAGCTTTGGAACGCCAATGGGAACTTGTGGAAATTTCCAGCAAGGAGATTGCCATTCATCTAACTCTCACACTGTTCTAGAGAAGGTCGGTTAATGTTTTGATCATTTCAATTCTCATGTGTACGTGCCCTTTGCCATTATCATAGCTTCACATCATTTCGTTATGTTGATTTGAACAGAAATGCATGGGGCTGCAAAGATGTGTTGTCGCTATCTCCCCAAACAGCTTTGGTGGAGATCCCTGCCCTAATGTGATGAAAAGGGTGGCAGTTGAGGCGATCTGTTCTCGCAATGAATGACTAGCTTCTTCAAGCAGGCTAATTTAAAGACAACCGTCGAGCTCTTGATCAATGTAGAAGATAATCAATGTGGGGGGTGAGTTGAATTGTAAGTATCGACTTCAGTAGATGTCATTGGAGGATTAGGCGGTCGATTTAGCACTGTTGAGCCAGATCTCAGATTAGGATTGATACTCTACTACATCTCCATGAATTGTTCAAAGCGGCCAGTTGCTAATTGAAGTTGGTCCTGCCATGGAGTGTAGAGGGTGGTGAGTAAAGGCAAAAGATTGATGCATTCTTTTGCTTGTGTATTAGTACGCGTGCTATCTCATCTTTTTTCAAAGGAAGAAAGATAGAGATGAAGTGTGCATGTATCCTTTTGTTGTACTATTGATGAATTAGGAACTTTTGTAATGGAAGAAAAATAGTGTCACTGAAGATGCTGATGACTAGTTGCTGTGGAACTCTAATTTGGCAGCACGTCTGTTCTCAAGGCCCTGCGCATTACTTCGTTTTCTCTTCATTTGTGTTATGAAAGCATATGTTGCTTGTGCCAAACCTTGGGGAATTGTTTGAAACCTAGGTTTCTGAAAAAAAATGTGTGCCATCCTGGAAGTCAGCAAGTCAGCATTGGATACCCTGTGGATCCAGCAATGATTGTTGCAGAAAATTTATGTCGGACAAGCCCAGAACGGCACAGCATGGAAACATGCTCGCGTTCCCGCTCAGTCCCGATTAATTATCGACGAGCATGCATGCAAAGCATGTAGATTTGTGTAGCAGCGACATAGTTATGCATTCCCGGCAGTGGCGGAAATGCACACAGGGCCGCTGGGGCCATGGCCCTAGTCGCAGGAAAAAAATACCCGAGTAAACTGCCGCTGCTGGCGTCGAGCTCGCCTGCTACGCCCAGCAACCAGCATAGCTTCACGGCTTGACAGTTCAGACTCCTGAGACCGTCCCGCAGCGCGACCATCCGGAGGCTGCACGCTGTAGGCAGGTCTTTTCCTCCCTAATCGTTTAATTAATCTCTTATCTAATTAGCACTGAATTGATTGATTTATATTGCATTTGTACACTATAGTTGAACTGCATAGATGAAGAGGAACAGGACAATAATGTCAAACTTTTCTGCTTCCCCCACCCCGGTTATACATGCCAATCAATCTCCTACTACTCAAGAAAGAAAACTACAACAAGAGATGGACACATTAGAAACTGCTGGAGATAACAGTGTGGAAGAAACTATTCTCCATGTCCTATCTAATGGATATGTAGCTGATCCTAGCCTTCGTATAGCTATCTAATGTCCTGCTATTGTTGATGAAGAGACGACAAGCTAGGTTGAACAAATGTCGAATCTTCACTATTAGGTACTTATCTTAATTTAAATATAGGCATCTAGCATGTTAAACCAGTTAAGTATGCGAATGATGTCAAATCACTTCAAATATTGATTTTTTTGCTTTTTTTAAAGTATTAGTAGCTTGCCGGTAGAAATTTTCTTGAGCAACAGTTAGTGGCCCTAGTCTTGCCGAGCTTAAATTTCCGCCACTGATTCCCGGTGCCTATGGACATGATCATGCATGTGGAGGATTTGGCAGAATTACCGGAACAGGCACAGGCACGTGCCATGAACTCGATGTGGCTTAATCGGGGCAAAGTCACGTTATTTTGGGTTGTCGGTCATCATAGACTGGGAAAGTGGGAATACAGACAAACAGTAACATAATCGACGAGACAGCATCAATGGATTGAACGCCCAAACTGTCGGCTTGCTTTGCTTGAGACACCGAACGAAGCACGAGCCGAACGAGTGAATTGAATACTGTAGCAGTAGACAGAAGACAGTGGTGCCCAAGATCCTGACACAGTGCTCAGGCAGTCAGGCAAATCTGCAGTGCGAGTACCATAATCACACTCGCACTTTGGTTGACGATGTGCTCCCCTCCCTCTCGCGCCCCGCTGGACTGGACCTGGACTCGGGTGATGATGCGCCAGGCTCCGAGTAACCGACGCCCCCATTGGCCTGCTGCTGTGATCTCCGGACGGGGAATCCTGTCGCGGCACAAAGCGGCCACGCGCAGCAGTCCAGGGCGCGCATTTTATTATCCTCGTCTTTTCCCTCGAGGCACGAGCATGTGTGACCTTCTGATGCGTTTGCGTTGTTAAATTAGTGGGAGATTACAGCGGGTTCAGGTCAGGGCTTTTTCGGCCAACCCTGCTGCAGCTTTGTCGCACGCTCGTGCCCTGCTTCCTGTGCGTTTCTAGGTCTGCCGTCTGGGTGCCCTGTTTCTGTTTCTATAAACATGGCGAACGTGGCTTGAGTCTGACTGACTGACTGCGGCCTCCGTTGGCTGGCTTGGTAGATTATTTCCGTCGTGATGAACTGGCCATGCCTATTGAACAGAACCAAGCATTATCCTACGCGCGATGCTTGCGAGCGGCGAAAGATTACCTCGGAAACGCTTCGCCGGTCGTCGCGACGGTCAACCTCCACCGTCCACGATCACCGGGGCTGCGCCGTCGCGAAGTGAAGCCAGCGCCGTCCTCTCGCTGGGCCTTGCAAAGAAAAGGGTCGGCCTGCTGATGCGCGGCAGCTTCATGGGCCATTAGCGCGCTTCGAGCCCATTTCTTCTGCACGGAGAGAGCGGACCCGAAGGCCTTGTTTGATTAGGCCCAAAACCGTCTATCAGGCCGCAAAGTTCTGTCAACCAACAAAGTCTCCCGAACATCCGGCCCACCTGTGAGAACCCGATCGAACGGTTCTGCCTTCTGCGCGCGCCTGTGCCCGTCGTCGGCCAGGGCGCACGCCATGGCCCTTCGTCCCCGGCCGTGCCACCCACTCCGGCCCCGGCATCCCCACCATCCCGTGCGCCCCCACGCGGATCCTCCCACACATGGGCTGTTTTTCTCGGCCCCGTCCTTCCTTCCTCCTCGCGCGCCCCACGCGCTGCCCCCGCCTTCCTGCTCCTCCTTCCATATCACCACACTGCTGCACAATTATTGGCGGCGGCGGCGGCGGGCCAGGGCGGTCTGTACACGATCCTCCTGCCTCTATCCATTCCAGTATCATCATCCACGCGGCTTCACACAAGTACTCACACAGTTGTAGCGCCGGATTCTGCAGCTAGCCCGTGTTGTACTTGAGGAGGTCGAGGGCATGAAGATGAAGGCTACGGAAAGCCGCGGCTACGTGCGTGGGCGATCAATGATCACCCGCTCCGCGCGGTGCCGACGCTTTGTGGAAAGCGCGAAATCTTGATAGAAAGCGCGGAGGCCACATCCTGGATGCCGGAATAAAGACGCTGCTTGATACTCTTGATTAATTTTCTTTTTTCTTTTTTGGTTCCTACCCTGTCTGTTGTCTACGTTCATTTCCTCCTTCCCGTTCCCTCTCTTCCCCCTTTCCCAACGTTCCCGTTCCCAGGATCGAGAGATAATTCCATCTGTGCTCTGCTCTGCTTTTCCGACGAACAACAACTCAAATTACGCGCAGGCACGTACGGATCCATGTCGCAGAATGCGACATTAAAAGATGCATGCACCGTCTTCCCGCCTGAATTTCCACTTCGTTTTCACGTTCAACAATCAGCAAGGCTGCTGCTGTATGGTCAATGTTTATCTGAACGTCACGAGCTCTGCAACGCGTGAAGGAGACAAAGTTCGGTCAGGATTGCTTCGCCGCATGAGCACAATCATTGGCAGCTGATGGTGAACTGAACCAGCGATGATTCGCAGCATCTTCCAACTGCAAGGGCTGCCCGAAACCAACAGGGCAACAAAAAAATTGCAACTGGAAAGGGGGTGATGACGGTTCGGACGGGTTAGGTGCCCATCCGCTGACGGCATTACCCCCTGCGCGTTTCACGTGACATGACTAGAAAATCCTTCTTTTCCCCCGTTTGGTAGAGCTCCATTTCTGAACGCAACCGAATGCGTTGGTTTTGGTCGCCACTCAACACCGCAAGGAACCATCTCTCCCCTTTAATAAGGATCGACGGTCCATTTCTTGTTGCCGCTAACGATTCTTTAGTTGATTCAATTCACACAGCCTGTGATTCGTGGTACGTATGCGCCTTGTTATCCCCTCCTAACAATAATCGATAAGATTAACAATTGTATTTGTTTGTCGACCGCTCGAGAAGTCCAGATGATTGTTGAATACTAGTAATAAACACTCGCACAGTTCACTAATAACCAAAGAAACGCGAAGGCTTGTCCTACTAGGCGTGGAGTTGCCACTTGTTCCACGATCACCTCCTAGTCATCTCCTAGTTCCTGTGGAACTGATATGACGCCTCCGCGCGTGTGCACCGGCGGTTGGTCTCCGTTCTTGTCAATGATCCTGGACAGCCCCTCTTTCCATGGACTGGTCCGCAACAGTCTCTGAAAGCACCGAGAGTTTCGTTGCTGTTATCCAACAGCATCTCCCGAAAAATCATTAGAAACTTCTATCCGCTGCTCCCGCACCAGAAAGGACGCCGGCAAATCATCAGACGACACGACGAGCTAGTCCCAATCACCCAATTCCAATGACCAACTGACAGAATTGAGGTCGCCTAGATTAAGATAAGCGATGGGGACAAGCTGAGGATGATCGCAAAAGGCTAGGCAGGCATTAACGTGTTAAACAAATTGGCCCTGGCTTTGTTTATTCAAACAACTGACTAGCTAGAGTTTCAGAGGAGATACGTACGTAGGGTTCCTCTGATCATCCTCATCCGACAATGGTGTTGGGTGGCACAGGATCATCTGAACGCATGCAGCTGCAGCCGGCTCGAAGTTTCTTCATTTCAGGAACCGACATATCTGTTAGCTGTAGGTGACCCGATCTGATGGGACATCCATAACTAAGTGTGATATGACTTATCTTTCTTGAAAATTAAGTAATGTGAACCTCACATTTCTATATATTATACTCTTTGTATATGGCCTATGTTTCATTCAATGAATTCTGTGCAATACATCATCATCTTGTGTCAGATGCTTTTATGCATAATCCCCTCTCCGTTTTTTCCCTGACCGTAAGGCTCTAAGCTCTCTGCTGAAAATACCAACACAAATCCTAAAACTGAATGCTAATTTCCGACATCGCAAGAAACTGTGCAGATAAAACCAACCAAGATCACTATTGGCATTGAATAAATTTATAGTTGACTACAGTCTCTTTAGTCTTATATTCTGATATACTACAATAACTAGAATTCTAGATAATGCAGTCAGGCACTGTAACAAAAATAAATGGGATGTGACCTATGCTTCTCGATATTAAAGCCTGATAATGACAACTTATATAATTATTATTTTTAGTGCCTTGTGAGGAAAAGCACAAGAAGCAACTGATATTAGAAATAATATTTATAGCTTCTCCTCAAAATAATATTTCGAACTCCCCATCCATTGGCATGACACATTTGCTAAAAACTATGAACAGTCACATTCTCGAGAAACATGCTGTCTACAACTATTCAGCTTAAGAACATATCAGGGATAAGATGGATTCGCAGTAAACTACGCTCTACCGCTGTTCATCGGATTTTCGCCGAATCCCATCTGTCAATAGGGGGTCCATATGTCAGTGAAGAGAGCTTGAGATCAGTGGAAGGTGTTGGCATGTCAAATTCATGATTGGAGGGGACCAATGAGACACTTGTCCTTGCACATCACTACCACATGCCCAATTTCAAAAGCAAGTGCGGCCACCAAACTGAAATAAAGGTACCATTTAGTTATGTGGTGTTAGGGGCACCCTCTGCACTTTTAACTAGAAACGAACAGAAAAGAAGATTTGTTCTTGCAAATGCAATATACACATCCAGTACTTACATTTCTGTAGGCTGCACTTGGTCCTGTGAGATGTCAGCATCGTCTCCTATGCACTTGCTCCGGTCAGGAGCATCTGATGATCAGCTCACAAGGCAAAGAGGGTTTAGGTCCACCAACTGGTGGTTACGGGACTAATACATCTTAACAGATGCCATCACCTACTCGAGCGATTGGCCTCCTAGCAATCAAGGCCTCGTAGTGAATGAATCACCTAAAATGGCAAGTTGGGGCCCTTTTCAGGTAAAAACACACCAAGCAAGAGACGAACTACTACCTTTCTGTCCGACCGGCAAGTGAACTAGTAGTCAACTCGGTGGGTTCTTCTGCTGTTAGGGCATTTCAAAGTGAAATGAAATACAAAACCAATTAGTTACCTGCATATAAATTAGGAAATGAATCGAATAATTTTTTCCATCTGATTTTACCCGAGAAAACTAATTAAGGTGTTCGATGAGTAAAGATGGCCAGACTTTGTTTTCTTGGTATGAACTATATCAGCAATGTTGTGACAAGATTTTAACTTGGTTTCTTCGTAGTATAAAAAAGTAACTACCAGGAAGCTCTGAAGCTTACCAAATGAGGCAAAAACACCTGAACTGATCCTAGGACCCATAGTCAGAGAGCTCTAGTCAGAGGCCTGTTTACAGCGACATGGAAAATATAGCATGTTGCTGGCGTCTATTAAGAAAAGAAAATTGTAAATTTCTCACACTTAATCTCAGCCGTCCGATTTCCTACCTCCCAACCATGAAGCCGTCAGTGAACAATACTAGCCTACCCACGAGTTGAGAACTATGTGGGAAAATGATCGAAGAAAGAGATAGAGAGGAATAAGTGAAAGGAAACAAACAAAATGATGGTGGGCCGTGGTTTCTTTAGGATTTGTAGGGAGATAGTGTTAGGCGCCCCTTATTGGTGGCAGGAGTATATTATTGCTGAAGGGCGGAGGAGCGCGAGAGGTTAGAAGAACTCAAGTCTAGAGAGGTAGCCAAAAGGGAGAAATTACAAAAAGAAAAGATACAGTTCTGTTCTTCTTATTCCAGTCTTCTCTAATCCCTCCTCTTGCTGATTCTTCTTCAGAAACCTTGGGATCAGTTCTGTCCCCTTGTTGTGTGGTTTCTGTCATAACATAGCTCCAAGAGATCCTGCTCAGTCTCAAGTTCAGTTCTTGCAGAGGTATAGCCTTATTATATTGTCAAACTTAAGATTTTTTTTTTGCATGTTGATTTGTCTCGCTTAACAGAAATTCCCATACTAATTTGAAGTCCTTGGTTCTTAGTTCCTGCTCGTTGAACTTTCAGTTTCTTGTTAGTTTCCTGCTCGTTGCACTTTCAATTTCTTGTTAGTTCCTTGTGTATGGTGGGTGCACCAACTGAGTAGGCTGGTTCTTCCCAAATTGGATTTTCCTTTTTCTCGGTTTGGATTCTGATTTGCGCAGGCCGCAATGAAAGTTCTGTGTGTTTGGACTGAATTTCCTCCGCTGAAGTCAGTCATTGACTAGTAATGTCTTGACGTTATCTTTTCGTGTTTTACTATATAGATTTAGGATTGATTTGGACTGCTGTTTTGCTGAAGCTGGAGGCTGCTTTCGTCAATCATTCAATTGACTGAAAGGATCGATTGCTTTCTATATGCAGGTACTTGGACAGCCTTAGGGACCGTGCTCGAGGAAGTGCAGTAATCTGAAGGTAGATCGATGCCTTGAATTCTGTTGATCCACTGTTTCCTTTTTGGTCCTGGTTTACTGAGCTTCGCTTGCCCCAAAGTAGATATTCCTCACTTCCCAGTCAGTGTTTTTTGTGGCAAAATCAGTATGCCGATTCACAAGAAGCTTTATTGCTGGTCTTTCTCTTGTTTTCCTTAGCTCCAATAATTTTCAGCAAAGAGGAATTCCTAATTATTGGATTGCCTTGTTTTTCCTTTTGCAGACAAGCAACTTCTATTTTGAATCCCAACACCGTACCTTGGCAGCTCTGGAATCGTGTCCATCTGATGACAGAGTCAATCAATAATAAATCGCCTAACGATCCGTCGGCCTGCCTCATCTTCCGCTTCTGAAGAGGATGGCCACATTCTTCTCCACATCCAGCACCAATCATAGGGACCTCCCCGTCGGCGGCACCATGTCTTACCACCACTACACCGCGTCCAACACGTACTCGGACTCCACAACCGGCGGCCTGATCCCGCTCCCGGCGACCATCCTGCCGCAAGGCCACGGCGGCGACGGCAGGGACGAGGCGGCGGCGTTCGTGAACGCGAGGGAAGGAAGTGAGATGGGCCTTCAGACGCAGCTGCTGATGGCGAACGCGTCGGCGGCGCAGAGCCAGCAGGGCCTGTCGCTCAGCCTCGGCACGCAAGGCGTGCCGGTGTCCATGTACCAGCATCAGTACCGCCCCGCAGGCATGGCCGCCTCCTTGCTCAGCCCGAACCAGTCGGCGGCGGCGGCGAGCAGGAACGCGCAGAGCAACATCTACATTCAGAACTCCAGGTACCTGAAGGCGGCGAGGGAGCTGCTGGACGAGGTGGTCAACGTCAAGGACGCGATCAAGCGGAAGGCGGACAAGAACAACCCGGGCAAGGACTCCGGCGAGTGCAAGGACGCCGCGGAGAAGAATGATGAGAAGGCCGGTGGCGAGCACGAGGGGAACTCTGCCCCCGAGCTGACGGCGTCGGAGAGGCAGGACCTCCAGAACAAGGTGTCGGCGCTGATGGCACTGCTGGATCAGGTAATTGTCGATCCCGGTACTTGATTTTTACCGCGCTCCATGGCTGTCTACGTGGTCTTTTCCGTGAAACAAAAAACGTGGTCCATTCGTGCATGCTGTTGGCTTTAATTTGGTAGTGGTAGTAACTTGAAACGGCGGCTACTCGTTGGGGGCAGGTTGACCGCAAGTACAGGCACTACCGGCACCAAATGCAGCTCATCACGTCGTCCTTCGACGCGGTGGCCGGCGCCGGCGCGGCGCGGCCGTACACGGCGCTGGCGCTGCAGACGATCTCGCGGCACTTCCGGTCGCTGCGCGACGCCATCGGCGCGCAGGTGCAGTCGCTGCGGCGGAGCCTGGGCGAGAAGGACGCGGCGGCGCCGGGCGGCGGGCTGTCCCGGCTGCGCTACATCGACCAGCACCTGCGGCAGCAGCGCGCCATGCAGCAGTTCGGGATGATGCAGCAGCCGCAGCACGCGTGGCGGCCGCAGCGCGGCCTCCCCGAGTCGGCCGTCTCCGTGCTCCGGGCATGGCTCTTCGAGCATTTCCTCCACCCGTAAGAATAGCTTTACTTTTTATCCATTCCTGTACGTATGAATGGCCGCGCAAAATATGAACTTCCATGAATCGATGGCACACGTACAGGTACCCCAAAGATTCCGAGAAGCTGATGCTCGCGAGGCAGACAGGCTTGTCCAGGGGCCAGGTGAGACAACATGGAGCGATCTTCTTTTCTTCCAGAACGAACCATGGCAAACCTCTCATTTGAAAGAGGCCGGATTCAGTGTCCAACTAACCATTAAGCGTGACATTATGCGTAGGTGTCGAACTGGTTCATCAACGCGCGCGTCCGTCTGTGGAAGCCGATGATCGAGGAGATGTACAAGGAGGAATTCGGCGCGGAGATGGACTCGCACTCGTCGTCAGAGAACGCGGGCGGCAACAAGGGCAAGGACGAGGCGATATCCTCCGAGGACCACGACGAGTTCCAGAGCCCGTCCAGCGCGGCAAAGCACCACCACCAGATCAACTCGTTCAAGTCGGAGGCGAACGCGATGGGCGGCATGGACGCCGCCGGCCATCTGTCCGGCCTCGACGGCGCCATGGGCGCGTACGCCACCAGCCTCAACCTCAGCCACCACCAGAGCGCCAACGGCAACGGCAGCAGCAGCCTTCTGCAGGACGCGTTCGCGCACCACCACCACGGCGGCGGCGGCGACGCGGCGAGGTTCGTCTCGTACGGCGACATGGCCGGCCACCTCGGCGGCGGCTACGACGGCAGCAGCGTGTCGCTCACGCTGGGGCTGCAGCACTGCAACGACGGCGGCGGTGCGGTGCCGGGCGCCGAGCAGCAGGGCCTGCTGTACGGCAACGCCGGCGACTTCGTCGAGTTCATGAACGGCGGCGGCGAGGACCGGCAGCGCTTCGGCTCGTCGCAGCTGCTGCACGATTTTGTCGCGTGAGCGGCGGGGATGCAGCTGCCGCGCACGACACGTCAGTGGGGAATTAATAACGTAACGCGGGCGGCGTCAGAAGCCTGGAATGGCCGGCCGGCGCCGTCGCGCGCGGGTATACAGTTCATGGTACACGGTTTACATATAAGCAAAAGTATATACTTATACAGTGGTGTTGTGGGCAAGTGAAGTGTAGTAGGGGGATTGGAAAGGGTGTATAAGAAACTGTATATGAGGTGGGTAGTAGCGCTTGGTGTAAAGATAGATTGGTATTTTTGCTAGCTTGAAGATTCTTGTACTGATGATTCAAGTTCAGATATCATGTGTTGTTTTGGTCCAATTGGACCACAGTTCATGGATTTATTGGGGATTCTAGACGCAAATGTTTCACTCCGTTTTGTGTAGTAAGTTGTTAGCCTGTAGTAGCTCTAAAAGCACTGCAGAGACAAAAATATATGTGTATGGATTTTGTAATGGTTAGGACGGTCTTCATTACAAGTTCTATGGACTTCTCACTACATGTGTATGACTGTGTTATGATCAAGATAGTCCGTGATACGTTAACATAAACGTGGATCTTCGTCGAGAGGGAAAAGCAGTTGAATGTGGCAAGATTCTTGAAGTTTAAGGGTGTTGTGTAAAATTCCGAACTGACGACCCCGCTTGCCCTCCACCATGCACCCTGCGTTTGAGGACGCACACTCCAACGCTGCGGCTGCAGTGCTTCCGCCCCAGTGGTAGACTCCGCGGAGCAGCCAAGCAAGGGTGATGGCGGATAATGGCTGTGCATGCACTCAATCTCCCGGCTCGGCTCTTTCTTTGCCACGTGCACATAATTCAAAGACCAGGGAATTGTCCCCCTCTAAATCGAGCAGAGCAGCTTGGCCATTACTCGGACCTGGAGAAGCAGCAACGACAACGAGCCAGACAATCACCAATGAACATATTGCATACGCATACGCGTGAGCATTAGCTTTCATTTTTTTTAATAACGGAACATTGCTCCTGTCTCTACACCTCAAAAGAGGTATATACAGCGACAATTTACAACAAGAGTTCTTAGACTCACATCAAAAATTCAGATTAAAAACAACTCCGTAGCACGCAGAAAACAGATGAAGCAACCACACACTCACTACTAGGACTCAATTATAATGAACCATAAGGCACAAATGAAAAGAGCTAGGCTTCGATTCGATTAGAAAACTTCCAACCAAACTTTACGAAGATCTCTATGATGATGATCTCCAATTTTCGGCACCCAAGCTTTATTTCTTTCGCCTCCTCCTCCTTATGCAATATAGACCATGTACGTGTCCAATATGTCATCCTGAAAATAATCTGTAAAAGAGTGTTTGCTTTGGTCTTGTTAAAGACCATGTCATTCCTATTCAACCACAAACTCCATAAAAGAGCTGATACACACACTAGCACTTGATTTTTATCACCGTTATGAAAATGATTGATCCAATTATGAAATAAATCTTCAATAGACGTGGGAGGTTGAATGCCAAATGTAGAGTAAAGGGTGAGCCAAACAAAATGGGCAAATCGACAGTCAAAGAAGAGGTGTTGAATACTCTCTAATGAACTACAGTAGTAGCAACTAAGAGAGCCATGCCAATTTCTTTTTGCCAAGTTATCCTTTGTTAGAGGACCCCCTAATTAGGTACCAAAGAAAGATTTTGATCTTGAGAGGAACTTTAATTTTTCAAATTGGACACTTGAGTGATATAATACCGCTTTGTATAATCGTTTTGTATATGGATTTGACCGAGAACATACCATTGCCGCTTAGACTCCAAGTAAAAATGTCTTTATTCCCATTAAGGGATACACCTAGTACCTTGAGCATTAGCTTTCGTGGTAAGAACAGAGCGGATTGCAAACTATAAAGATCGATTTCAGGGGTGACGCGGCCATGGATTTCATTGGCTTAATGCTGATGACCTAACAAAGTCCCGAAAGGGTCAAAGTCTGTGTTCGGATGTACATGACAAAATCTAAAAAGTATCACATATTTTGTAGGAATTTTCCTTTTATAAACTTGAAATATAACCAATAAAACTTGTATATTTGAACTAATACTTTGAATAGAACAACAGATCAAACGTAAAGAAAAAGTTAACGATGACAATAATTTTGGAACAGGAGTGCATTGCAAACTATAAAAATCGATTTCAGGGGTGACACGGCCATGGATTTCATTGCGTTGAATGATGATGAACTAACAAAGTCCCGAAAAGCTTGTGTCTGATGCAGATGACAATGTTTGGCTAGAAGTGACAAAATAGGTTGGAGTACTACCTGTGAGATAAGTTGCCAAACAAAAAGAATACTAAGCAGCAGGGCAAAATTACATTGAATAAAAAGAAGTCTGCTTCCTGGATCAGAGCGCGCACATGATGTCATAGTTGACTAGACATTTGGACTCGTGCTTGATCATCTTGAGTCCCCGACCGTCCTGTCGATCACCTTCGCAGCGCACCACTTCCACCCTCGTGAAGACCAAAACCATGTCGCCCGCAGCGTGGTAGTCATCGAGATCCCTAGCCCGGAAGAGCTTGACGGTGCAAAACCTGCCGGAGCCGAGGTTCACCACGTAACCGTCGAAGAACGACCACGACTCGAGCGTGTCAAGAACCTAGGTTCAACTCCTTGTGAGAGCGAATAACCAGGCTGGAACAAAAGAAAATTAAACAAATAGGCTAAGGTTTCCCACAACGGTAAAAAAAAAAAAAGATCCGGGCGGACGTATTGCACCACGGGCGGGTCAAGCGAGCCGACGGCGCACGGATGGTATGAGTGGCAATCGGAGAGGCCGAACCAGGTGAGTACTCAACTTTGCCAAGGAAAGGCAGCTGCCGGTCTCCTGCCTTGTCCCATTCTTGTGTCACCTTGTCGTAGCGGTAGGTGCCAATGTTGCCGCCATCCTCCTAGGCCACGGAAGGTGACACGAAGATGGTGTTGCCGTCGACCGCCCCTTTTGATCCTATTCTTGGCTTGTATCCGGGCACCTTTAAGAAGGGTGGAAGCGTGATAGGGCGCCAAGCCCATCCCAATTTGGAGGAGAAGGAGAGCACCTCGAATGGTGCGGAGCACCGAGACGCCATGTCGATGATGTAGAGGCTTTCAGAATGGTCCCCTTTGAGCCATCCGTAGAGGAAGGTCTCTCGGGTGATGTTTGATTGATTTGTTGAAGTCGATGACCGCGGGGGAGGTGGCGTGCGCCATGGTGTGAGGGACGGAGAAGGCCATGGTCAAGTGGCCCTTGGGGAAGTTCATCGCGTGCAAGGGTGCACGACGTGGTGTCATAGATGGCGGTCGACCCATCTCGTCGGTGAAGAGCAACTTACCGGCGTCGCCGAACGGTGCCACAAGTCCGCCCCTTTATGATGTTCCTGTGGTTGGACCGGAAAGCTTGGAAGAAGAAGTAGTACGACGCCAGCCCTGGAATTGTGGAATCTCCGCCGTCGCTGCTAACATGTTTCTTGGCGTTCTTCGACGTGACAGCCACCGCCGCCGTCGCCGATTTGTAGAATAGGTCGGAGATGCCCGGTTGGTCTAGTGAATACAGGCCCTGCCCCATGTTGCCTAGCACCACATTCAGATGCTGACAATAACTCATCTTTTGATGAGTTGCGGAATTCAATTAGCTTTCGCTTCCTTCCGTGAATTGGAAGGAGAATTGATTGCTGAGAGCCCGAGACTCCGGTGTTAAAGCAGAACGAGACGAGATACATGGATGATGATACTAAAGGAAATTAACAGATTGGAAGTTGATGCTACGTACAAAGCTAAGGACCGGAGACAATTAAGGGCGCCGTTCAATTCTAGTATTGGTCCGAGTCTTATAGGTCGCCGGAACTCTCCGGCTTCTTCTAGCAATGCTCCAAAAGACCAAAACCCTTCTTCCTTCTCCCCCTTAGTCGTTTGGAGGGGAAAAGCGTCGGCGTAGGATTCTCGTAGTTCTACTTTTTTTCGAGTGAAATACTTTTTTCTTTATTGAAAATAATCTCGTACTTCTACTTGTCTGCGGCCGGTCTTATCGTGACTCGTGAGGTGAAACTATAGGTGGCCAAACAGAGCCGCCCGACACGGCACGGCCCAAGCCCGTGAAAGCACGACCCGTTTAATATCGGGCGAGCACGGCACGAATTTACTATCGGGCCGTGCCGTCCCACTGAGCGGAGGTGTCGGCCCGGCCCGTTAGGCCCACAAAAATTATGGCCCGAAATCAAATATACAGCCCATTAGTTAGTGAGAATAAAGAGGCAAAAACCGAGGGGAGATGGGGGATTTGAACCTACAACCTCTTGGTTGAGAGGGAAAACCTTCCCACTTAACCGAGTTCACTCATTTGAGTAGAGGAAGATATGTATTGTATTTAATACCAACATTTCGGGTCGTGCCGTGCCGCCCACCGGGCCGAGGCCTCGGCCCAAGCACGGCCCGCAGCGTCGTGCCGTGCCGGATTTGTGCCGGGCTTTTTTGCGGGCTACCGGGCGGCCCACAAAGCCCGGCCCATTTGGCCACCTCTAGGTGAAACGTATCCAGGCTCAGTTTGAATGGCCCACATCGTCTGGCAGCCCATTTCCACCTCGATCTGAGCCGTAAATTAGCCAGCAGTCGGCCCAGTCTGGAAGGGCCCACGAGCGGAAAACTCTCATCTCTCCATGACATACATGGATGGCTGCTCAACGCCGTTCCTCCACTGGCCGCCGCCGCCGCCGGAGATGGTCTCGTCTGCAAACAGCTACTCACCTGCCGTGTCTCATGGTCTCAGCCTCCAGCTAGATGGTATATGCGAAGCGAGCGCTTTAGTTGATACCTGGTTAGCGGAGCCGCCGAACACAAGCCATATCCTGTCACATTGGTACAGGACCCTCGATCTGATTTCAGGCATGGAATCGTCAGCCGCGACATATAGAGAAGGTATGATATTAGCCCTGTATACCTCTTCGAGCACAACACGAATTTGTTACAGTAAATGAAGAATGGATGCATGTCTGAATGTTATTCTCAATATTTGCCAGCACAGAATCTCTAGCTGACCAGGTCCAGATGTGCGGAATTTATCCGTTAGGATGACGGTAAGTTTATCGTCATAGTTCACTGGAACAAAAGAGATTAACCACCCAAATGCAGCAACATGTTACGCTTAAGATAGCTAATGCTCCGCTACTAGATACTGTTACTACTTTATAACAACACACTGCAATCTATCCGGTACAAACTGCCCAAGAGCACAAGCACAAATCTTGGTTCAGTTACTTTCTCATCATCTGAAATAGTTTGTACCATCTCACTTGTCATCATCAAAGCGTGCATTCACCTGCAAACAAAACAAAGTATGGCGTGATAATCATTTCTCAATATGTTTTACTACCTAGTCTTAGATGACAAAGAGTTCAATCAGATCTATATTGACACAGATAACTTAAAAAGCACCTTTTCCATAGGGATTTGATATCTTCGCGCAGAGCAGGGCTTTCAAGGAACCTGTCCTCAGTCTCTGAAACATCCACCTCAGCAAGCTCAAAATCCCCATCGCAACTAAGCTCGTTCCACTCAAACCACAGCTTCGACACCCGCTCTTTCTTGAAGGCAGTACAGTGATGCTCCTCCTCAAGTGAGCCAGCAGCAACGAGGCGGTAACAGTACACTACTTTAGACTGCCCTGGTCTGAATGCACGTCCGATTGCCTGTCGCATTACAGATGGGTTTTCATGGACATCCAAAATAACAACACGTGATGCGCCAACAAGGGAGATCCCCTCTCCGCATGCCTTGATGGAGCCGAAGAACACTTTAGCGTCTGGTGAATTGTTGAATCTGTCGATTGCTTGCTCTCTCTGATCATTAGTTAAACCACCATCCATTTGGAAAGTGTGAACTCCTGATCTCCATCCCTTCATTCTCGTGACCAGGGTTTCTAGAAAATCAAGGGAGCGCACATACTGGCTGAACACAAGTACCTTCTCTCCTGCAGCTTCTGAAAACGACAGCAAATAGTATATGAACTTTGCCTTCACCCCATCATTGATATTGATTCCATGTATGACCGAGCCCATCTTCCTTTTGCTGATGTTTCTATTTTTCTTATCAACATTCTTGACATCCTTTAAGCATGGATGAAGAGAAACAGCATTGCATCTTGCATGTGCTTCAAATTTGTTTGTCCCTATCAAACCCTTGATGATATTGTCCTGTTTGGCACTCATATTTAGCAAAACTGTGAAATCCACAAGCCCAGGTAAATCCTTCAAAATCTCTCCTTGATAATAATGGAGCACATTCTCAGTTAGCTCTCGTAGATTTTGGATAATCATAGCTCGTGTTTTATCATTTGAGTCCTTCTGAAAGTTCTCCTGAATCAAATCATAGAAGACTTTTTCTGAGATGTTTCTTGATCGCGCACTCTTTCCAAACATATCCACCTTATTTAGGATACACTTTACTATCGCACGAGACTCTTGCATTTTTAAGAATTTTGGTCGGACAAGGTTCAAAATATTGAAAACCTCACTTACATGGTTCTGAAATAAGGTTCCTGAGAGCACCACTTTTCTAGGAGTTTTGATATTTTCAAGTGCATTGAGTAGGTCCGTTTGGTCATTTCTCGAGGTGTGTCCTTCATCCAGAATTACAAGGCTAGGAACCTTTAGCAGCTTCTCTTTGCATATTGTGGCTTCACTTTCAGAAGAGTCGTCAGAAATTATGTGTGCAAACTGTTGATAGCCAAGCATCAATATGCTTATGTTTTCTTCCCACAACTTTAAAACTTTGAGCTGCTCAGACCGGTTATTAGCTTTAGAGGAGTAGAAGTCATACAAAGGAATGTCCTCAACTTGCCAACATAAAAATTCCTTTTTCCAGTTTCCTAGAACACTCTTTGGAAGTATAATCAATGGCCTCCCAGCAGGGTACCGGGTGAGGAAGCTGTGGACGAAACTAATTAGCAGAAAGGTCTTTCCAGAACCAGGCGCATGTGCTAGAATACATCCTCCAGGGTTGCTCTCATCTGCCAAATTCTTGACCAAGAAATTAAAACCTTCCACTTGGTGAGGTTTCATCTGCTGTGAATGTTGTGGGTGGATCAATAGAGCATCAGGAACAACTTTGAGAATAGATTCTAAAGGATCAGCAGTTGCATCAAGATCACTAGAGTTTCTGTGTTCTGAGGGGTTTGTTCTGTATGATTGCTTGCGCTGATGTACATGCACACAAAAAAGGAATGAGAAATACAGAGTCAACAAATCATCAGAAAAAAGGGCGAATTATTTATTAAACTAAGTTACTGAAAGGCAAACCGACTTTATCACACATGCCACAATACAACAGAAATGAGAAACATCGGTTTATTTTCATGCATGCTCATTTCGTTTTTGAAAGAAAATACGCCTAATTAACAGCGCAAAAATATACTTCATGATGGAGAAACTGAGCATCACGCATAAAAGCTAAACACTTATGTCTATTTACCTTAGGCTCTGAAACACACTTCTGGAATCTAGTGAGAAAATGAGTGTTCAATAAGTACTACTTGTATGTTTTGGAGAAAATGAACAAAGCATAAGGGTGATGTTGGCAGTGCCTAACGTTTATTAAAAAAACACTAGATTTCTTTCTTATGAGAAGCATTCATACTTGATATGAGGAATGTAGACATATATATAGATGTATAAGCATGCAAATATACACAAAACCAGGTATAGCGGGGAAATACGGCAAGCTAAATATACATATAACATTCTTAACTTCAGTTGAAAAGCATGCAATAAGGTATATGAAATTGCCAGTATAAGCACACTAGGAAAAACTTATAGTACTCAGAGCCCAGTTAGTTAGGCTAAGGAGTTAGGAGTGAATATTTTCTTCATGAATATTTTTCACTGTTTGTGATTCATTGGGCACAAAACGTCTCCATTTGATCCATTCTTAGCAATGCCAGAAGATGGTGTTATAATTTAATTCTATTGCAGAAATAGGAGTACAAAAGATGGTTCCCAAAAAATAGGCCGTGAAGGACAGAAGGAACATGACATATGCTAGAGATGACTGCTACTTAGATGCCAAGATTGAAATAATATTGGGAACCAAATGATCTGTCTATGAAGTTCAAAATTTCCAGATTTTCACAAATATATTTTACTGAAAAATTATAACAGAGAAGTTAACTAAAAAGTCCAAATAAAAAATTTCATACCTTTCTCCATGAATATTCAAAAATGTTCTCAATGCGTTGTTGGATCAAACCACAAACACGGCACACGATGCCCAAGTCATCTTTCATCAAGAAGTCATGATTACACGTCACTTCAATTTCCTCACAAGAATTCTTCTCGAATGGAACGATGTTCTGATCAATTGCAGTGGTCTATAAGTAAATAAAGTTAGACACTCGCAAGTCTTAGCACAAAGCAAGTAACAGGAAGCTGTTAAAAAAGAAACATGCAATGGCACAACTAAAATATATCCATGCTGCTTCTACAACATTGTCAACTGATAAAAAAGTATATAAGATAACAAAATAACTTTCAAGACAACAAGCCACACCGTACTGAACAAGCTCTTCCTTAAGGCTGTCAGGTGATGGGGATCGACATACAAAACCAGCATGTGGATGACCTATTATCGGAAAAAGCTATGTATGAATGTATCTTTAAGTTTTCAGTTTGAGATGTTATTCGGTTTCCGTGTAATATCCCTGATATAAGAACTTTGAATCCCTTTTGTTAAATGAAAGAGCAGTGCTCCTGCCCATTGTTTTTTTAGAAAAATGCACATAATAAATTCTTGGTTGTAACTATAAGCAAGCACCATAAGAGATTCATTCAGTTCTAACATGTTCCTCATGTTTGCCAAAACTTGTCAATAATGAATATCAATTATCATGAAATAATTCTCCAATAGCACGGGTTTATTGGCCAAAAATTGTCGATAGATACTGAGGTCACCTATAGACATCAAACCCTAAGCTTGACATACTTGCAAAAAGTGGTTTATTGGATACCTTAGAGCAGGCCAATGCAATCAACATATCCTTCCACAGATCTTCTAGCTCATCAACTGAATTGTCTTTATCATGATAATTATTCTCATTTACTTGTGGTTCATTTGGTATGACTTCACAAGATATCTCGTAAGAATCAACATCATCTTTCTCTATGGCTCTTTCAAATTTTTCTTCCATCTCATGGCGATCCTGTTGAAAACCAAGGGAGCAAACATTATTGGTCAGACGTAAGCATATTGTGCACCTACAAATCAACTTTAAAGAATGAGTACATTTGGCATAATTGTGAACCAACTGAGTGCCCATTTCTAGAATTGATTAATCATATTGCATGGGGAGCATAAGAAAATGGTGAAAGTTTATTGAAAGTACAATATTATATTGTTTCAAATCAGAAGTCTGGAGATTTTTCATTAAAATAGCAGAGCAATTTTAAAGAAGGGACAGCATTCAATTGCTAACCAATGCTTGTCCTTGGTTAAAGACTCGTTACACCATTAAGGTACCGTACTGATTAAAAAAATGGCATAAAATGAATGCTTAAAGCTTTTCAATAGCCCTCTTGTTTGTCACAAACCATGTCCAGTAATAGTATATTTATTTCTAACAGCCAAATGTACCTCACTTTTGTTTAAGATAAAGCGCACCTCATTGTCATTAGTATTTATGTTGCCATGCCCTTGCTTGATCAGTGGTTGCTGCTCCAAACTGCTGTGGCAAACAGATGCAGGTATCTTCTTGGGTCGAAACATAAGTAAAAGTTAGTAAATACAGGACAACATATATTTTAATAAATTTATCATTCTAGCATAAAAGCTACTAAACTTGATATTGTTTAAGAGCATCTAACCTTACAAGAAAAGATCATGGAAATGACAAATGTTCAGAAACTCAGCTCTTGCAAATTAGCTACATGTTCAATTTACTAATAAAAATAAATGAATAAAAAGATTTCTTAAATCCTAAATGCACTTATAAACATAACATATTCGTGACAAACTGAGCGCACCTCATCAGAAGCATTGTCAATGTCCATATTGCTCATCCCTTGCTTAGCTAAACCTTGTGGCTCTGTACTACTATTACAATTATCCAGATTGATGATATCTTGATGTTTAACAGGTGCCACAGGCAGCAAGCACTCTTGGATATAATTGGCATTTTGCTTAGAAGATGAATTCTCATCTCCAAAGGATTTTACCCCATCCTGGTTGCCAGAATCAATTTCAACTGTTGCATCAAAATCAATTTTGCCCACATCTGTGCCAGCATTTCCTTCATCTGGATCCAAGTCGATGATATTAGCTGAGCTGTAGTTTTTCCCACTCTGTCCAAGGTTATATGAGGATACATATGATGGTTTGAGCACTGGACTCGCGTAAGGCAGCTGGATAGGCACTTGCTCTAGCTTTTCCAGGATGCCAATAAGATGACGCCGCTTGGTATTAATTTCTTCGAGATCTTTATTGGCACTGCTATACTTCAATGCCTTGGATTGCTCAACAAATTCAAGACGGGCACGCCTATTATGGCTCAAGATGCTTGACTGGGACATAGTGCCTTGCGAGCTAGCATGCTCGTTGCCATGCTTCGGCCTCTTAGAGCTAGGACAGTCCATCCTGTAGAATAACGGGAAAGAACCATTATTTACTTTAAGAGACACATACTGCAAGTATGCTAAATGAAATTAAAAAAACTTGAAATCCTTATCCAGACTTGTACTTAACAAATGTCTCTTAAGTCAAGAGGAGTGGAAATATAGGAGCATTCGAGTGGGGGAAAACCAACTTTGCACAAATGTATGGACTCGAGCCATCTTCAACCTGATTTTGGTTATTTCTTCTTAATTAAAAGGCAAATGCAAACGAAATGTAGCACCTCCGCCGAGTACTCGGGCGGCCCCTACACCATATTCGTCACCGTCAGGCTGCCAGGGAACAGCACGTTGCAGAACACGGTGTGGCAGGCCGGACCGCTCATCAACGGGCAAGTGAGGCCGCACCAGGTCGCGGGGCCGAACTTGCAGAGCACCCTCAACCTGGACTTGAAATGTGACGATTCGCGGATCTCCGGAGCGCATGCTTTACCAATTCGTACGCAGTACACTACCGATTCGACCAAAGGGGACAAGAGCCAATCGATCTTGATGGGATTTTTCTCTAACCTAACTTTCGAGAAACCAGGGCAATCGGACCTATGGATCGAGAAATACTCCAGTAATGCCCAAGACCAACATTTTACCGGAATAGTTTCTGTAGAACGAGCCGCAATGGCAGCGCCAAGAAAACCCCAAATCCACGGATTGCACAAAACAGCGCACATCAACATAGAAATGCAACGGGGGAGGACAAAATTTGGGGAGAGAAGAGAAACCTCAGTGGTCTCGAGAGAATCACTGGAAGGAAGAGTGCTTCGCCCGAGTTCTAGAGATCTTCGTGTTCCCGCATGAGAGACCGCAAGAGGCGCTGCTGTTGTGTGTTCTTCCTCCGGGTACCAAAGGGAGGGAAGACAGAGGGCCAGTGTGGGTACTGAACCTGCTGGGTGCGGCTTCTCTGTGCTGGCCGTTTAATGTGCCCATCCGTGTGCCCGGCACACGTGGAGACAATCCATCGGCCTGAATTTTCACCGCTGACATCATCTAATCCTGTGCCCTCAGCTGAACCCAAACGATCGGACTTCCCCTAATGCGAAAAGTGTGTGAACACGAGCTGAACGAACAGAGCTGCTAGCGGTGAGCGGTGAGATTGAGCATGAGCTGCAAACGATAAGCGAAGATTTAACACGTGGATAAAAACAGTGGTTTTAAAAGATTACATGCGGGAATTTATAAACATGTTGCTTAACAGCCCGTTCGTTTCCCCTCTAAAGCCCGAAACTCTCTAAAATTTAGAGCCCAGGAAACGAACGGGCCTCTAAATTTTAGAGGGCTCCGGCCTTGAGAGGCCTCTAAACCGAAGAGGAGGGGGGTAATCTAAACCCAGGCATCCGGCACTGCCCCTCCCACCTACCACCTTATCCACACGACTCGCAGCCGCAGCCTAGGGTTCCAAGCCCGCGCCGCCCGCAGCCGCTTCGCCGCAGCCGCCCGCCGCTCCCGGCTAGGGTTCTTCGCCCGCGCCGCCCTTTGTTTCTCGGTTTCCCTGCTCCACCTCCGGCGGCGACCAAAGATTTCTCCGTCGCCTCCGACGTCGTCCCGGCGCCCACGCGCCGCCGCCGCATCCCCGCTTTGGTCCATTGCTGCCACAAGTGTTCCTCCTCAAGCTCGCTCGATCCGGTCCGCGTAGATCTACAAAATCCCCGCACCATCCCATCAAATCTCGCCGCCGTAGGCACCCGCCGTCGTCAACAAAGCAATCGTCTCCGTTGGTGGAAGAAGTTAGCAGCAACTTCTCCTCCTCCATGGACGGGTACGATGGCCACGGGTACGGGGAGATGGCACCCGAGACTTCTTCTCCGAGCCGGATCCATTCTCGCCGCCTCATTCGGTGCCCGGCGTCGAAGGAGGCCGTCGGACTACGTCGAGCGGCTTGGGTTCCCGGCTAAACTTCGAAGGGCCGGATCTCAACTCGCAGATCCACCGGCTTCCCCGACTTTGGGGCCTACGAGGAGTTCCTTCAAGGCGACGGCCCTTTCGGAGGCGATCTTGGCTTCGGCTCCGGAGCACGTCCGGATCCGGGGCCCGGCCCGCCTTGCCTCCACGAGCGCCGCGAGGTGGCGTGGCGCGGTGCCCAGCACCGCGGTCCACCGGCGTAGGTCCCCGCCGTGGCGCCGGCCGTGGTGCCCGCCGCGCGAGGGCTTCGGGCGCTGCAAGAGCTTCTCGGCGAGGGAGGGCCGGCCATAGTCGAGCAGCTCGTGGAAAACAGATTGTTGAAGACGATGGGTCGCCCGAGGTATGTGCTCTGTTCCAAAGCATTGTTTGTTGTACCAACTTTCACAACTAATACGATTAGGAATTCCATGAAATGTAGTAGTTTGATAGGGCTAACCGGAACACAAAGAATACATATAAATTGTGTGAAATTATTGTGGAGCAAAAGCGTCGTGGTAACTACATCAAAGGCACGATGCACAATCGGGCTTACAACCAAGTTGTCGAGAGTTATCAAGCTAAAACAGGGTTGAAGCATACAAAGAGTCGGATATGCAACAGACTAAGCCAACTGAAAACCATTTATGGCTATTGCAACTATTTAAGGAAGAAATCCGGGCTTGGAGCTAGGCCCGATGGTCGGCTCTGCTGCAACGGCTTCGTGGTGGGCCGATGAGCTTTCGGTGCGTTCATCCTTCGCACGAACTTTAAATTTATTTTGTATCAACTATATACGTTTCAGGTCTTTGATAGTGCAAATGTGTTCATTTCTCCTGCAGAAGGCGCCCCGGATTGCAAGAAGTTTCGAGCATGGCCCACCGTCGTACTGAATATGCTAGATGAATTATTCCATGGCGTCGTTGTAGATGGCTCCACTACTTTCCTCCCTGGTCAAGTAGAAGAAGAGGAGGACGAGGAAGAAGATGATGACATCCCAATCGAAGAACCGGAGCTGCCCCTTGACAACGGTCCAGCCACATCGAGCGGCCGCAAGAGAGGGAGCAGCACAAGCAACTCTGCTACAAGCCCTGCGGAGAAGAGCAAGAGCCCTATGGTTCGGGTCTTTCGAACATTCTAACCCGGAACAATGCAGCCCACGAGCAAAAGATGCACTTGATGCAATCGCATGTATCAGCTGCTCGAGAAAGCAAGAAGAGCCGGAAGGAAGAGCTGCACGCTAATATGAGTCTTGTGAAGCAAAGGGCCCTCGAAGCTGGAGTGCGCAAAGGAAGTAAGCGAGTGGATGATGATAAGGGACCTTACAGACGATTCGGGGTGGATTGAATTGTTCTCGGAGATCGAAGACCCCCAAGAAAGAATTGAATTCTCGAACAACTACGTCGACAGATTCCGAAATTGATCTATCCATTCCTTTGTGATGTCATGGCACTCGAATATTTATTTGTATGTGGACAATATTTATGTATGAACAATTGTTTGTAATAATTTGAATGCTCCTGTTTATTTGTGGTATGCCATGTATGCTATGATGCAATGAATGTCCATTTGTTCATACTTGAATGGTTTACTTCTTTGCTGCCATTTCATGAAACCCTAGAATAATTTTCATTTACTTGAATGGTTTACTAATTTTTGTTATTTATTGCAGAGTGATGAGGAAGAAAGGCTTCGAAGGCTTGGCAACAAATTATTGATGATGACCGGGAGCAATTCAATCAGCAGCTTCCTCTACTCATGTACGGTATGATGCACGACCTCCAACACTACAACAAAACACCTAGGATTAGAGGAGAGCAATCTGCCCTTGAGAAAATCCAAATGTTCTTATCGGATACACATCACGGTCGCAACATGTTTAGAATGAGCCCTGAGTTGTTCTATCTTCTCCATGACACATTAGTACACTCATACGGTCTCCAATCATCAAGCAAGAGTACAAGCATAGAAGCTTTAGGAATATTTCTGTGGATGGTAGGAACTCCCCAACCTTTTAGACAAGTAGAGTCCGTATTCGGGAGGTCCCTAGATACAGTTTTCCGTAATTTTTTCAAGATCCTCGAGTCCGTTGTCGCCCTTACAGCAGATATTATTAAGCCTCTTGACCCACAATTCAGCACCATCCATCCTAGACTACGAGAGAATAGATTCAAGGGAGTTTTCAACGATTGCATATGGGCCATTGATGGAACACATGTTGAAGTAATCTGTACCTTCAAACTTAGTTCCTCAATACATGAACAGAAAGGGGAAGACCTCCCAAAATGTACTCGGTTGTTTGTGACCTGGATATGAGATTCATCTTTGTGCTTGCTGGGTGGCCCGGTCGGTTCATGACATGCGAGTATTCACCGATGCAGTGACAAAGTTTGGTGACAAGTTTCCACATCCACCGGAACGTAATACTCATCATTTCCTTGTGACGAGTACTTTCTATTTAATTTAAATGCAATGAAACAAATCGACACTATTTTCTCGTTTCTGTTGCAGGCAAGTACTACTTGGTGGACTCCGGATACCCAAATAGACCGGGGTACCTAGCACCTTACGAGAGAAATGAAGTACCATATTCAGGAGTATCGTTTGGGAACAAGAGCAAGAGGTATGAAAGAGACTTTCAACTATGTGCATTCTTCTATTAGAAATGTAGTAGAGAGGGCATTTGGAGTCTTCAAGCGAGAGATGGAGGATGCTCTATAGTGTTCCAAGTTATCCAATTAAGAAACAAAGCAAAATTATATATGCTGCAATGGTTCTTCATAATTTCATAATCCAAGTATGGTAACCCGGATGAGGAGTTTTCCTCCTTGGGACCAGAACAACGAGTGCAACGAACCTAGTGCGGTTCACCGGGAAGGCTCCTCAATTGATGTTGATGCAATAGAAGAAGAGGATATGAGCATGAATGCATTTCGAGATCAGGTTGCTCATGCTTTGTACTACAACTAATACATATCGTTTTCCTGAGTGTATGTTGGTAATTGGACAAGCAATTTTTTGTTCAGGTTTTTTGAATGTTGAACACTTGTCATGTACCTTTTGTAACGATTTTTTGTTTATGAGTTGTGTGTGATGATTTTTTTGTATGATCCATTGGCAAATATATGGCCATGTTCATCCCTTACACATGTAGGGGCAAATATGACATTTCGTCTGTTTCGACAATTTTTAGAGGGAAACGAACAGCCCCTCTAAAATTTTGAGTGTCCCTTCTTTAGATGGTGGATTTGCATTTCCTATCTAAACTTTAAACACCCAGGGAAACGAACGGACCCTAAGAGGAACAATTTGCCTAGCTAACAGATCTTAGATTGCATAGTGCTTACACATCACATATGACGCTACAACTTCAGTTTCGTGTTATCAAAAAAAAAAACTTCAGTTTAGTCAAGAGAGAAGGAAATCTGGCTAAAAAGGAGCACTACTGCCTGCAATCGCTGGGTAAGCTCGGAGAACAGCTATGCTTAGCTAGGCTCATGGCAGCACCGTGCTGCTGCTGCTGTTGCTGGCATTAGTCTGCTCCGCGAACTGCTGCTGCTTCATCTTCTGCTGCCTTTCTGCGATGCACCGGGCGACCTTGCGATGGTACCATTCGCGCCACGCCGGGTCCACGGCCTTGTTCGTGTGCATCTCGACGAACCTGGCAGCCAGCTTCTCGCCGCCGGCGACGAGCGCGTCCTCCCCGATCTGCGCGGCGCGGTCGATGTAGAACTCGAGGATCACGTCCATGAACTCACCGTACCTCTCCATCGCGAACACCGACCTCAGGAACGCCACGTAGCGCGCCTCGTACGAGCCGTTCGCCACGATGGTGAACACCTCCGCGACGCCCCACCGCTGCTGGCACCGGAGCAGGAACTTGTGCTCGACGGGGTGGAACGCCGCGCCGAAGTTGAGCCGCGCGCCGTCGCCGGGGAGCGCGATGGCCACGCGGTCGTGCGCCAGCGCCGCCGCGTGCTTGTCGGGGAACAGGCCGATCGCGCGGGCGCCGCGCGTCGCCGGGTCCACCACGTGCGCCGTCCACCGGCCGCAAGGGCTCCGTTGCACGCCGATGTACTGGAACCGTGGCAGAGGAGGCGCGGGGGCTGATGGTTTTGTGGCCGTAGCGGCAGTTGCAACATCGGTGCTCTGCGGCGGTAGAACGCCGGTGAGTTGAGCAGGAGGGAAGGCCATCACCATGCTGCCGCTGCGCGTCAGTGCGTGTGCTTCAGGAAAGTTGGCTACGATCGTGGCGATGGTTTGTGTACGAGTTTCGTGAGGATCTGCTGCTGGGACTTGTGAGGGGGTACTTGAAGACGCTGCTGGACAAGGGGAGTCCGAGTCGGAACTGACAGGTTCGCGGCTTACAGTACAGATCCTATTCGGATCGGGCTTCTCGCTTCTGGCCGCGAGCGAAGTCGGAATCGCGTCCATCAATGGGCCAATGCGTGTTCTGGCATCGAAAACGGCTTTTGTTGCCTGCTCCAAGCCTCCAACCATCCAGCTTGACGCATGACGAGCCGTTCCGAAACGCAAAACAGAGCACCGGAATCCATCACAGCTCACCGTCGGAAATGGCGATTCCCCGGCGCCTCCCTCGTCTTCCCGCTCTCGCGGTCAGCAAACGCCCGGCTGCAACTATCGCCGGAATTGGCGCGAGGCCGTCAACGGCTATCCTCGCTGCCGCCGCGACGGCTGCGGCCGCCGCCGGCCGCGCCTCCGAGTGCCAGGCGCTCCTCCTCCGCATGTCGCGCCGCCGCGGAGCCTCCCGCAGCGAGATCGTTTCCACCCTCCTCTCCTCCTCCGCCGCCCCGCAGCCGCAGGTGTTCGACCTCCTCATCCGGACGTACACCCAGTCCCGCAAGCCCCGGGAGGCGTTCGAGGCCTTCCGCCTCCTCCTTGACCACCGAGTTCCTGTCCCTGCCTCCGCCTCCAACGCCCTCCTAGCCGCCCTCTCCCGCGCTGGGTGGCCTCACCTCGCCGCCGAAGCCTACCGCCTCGTCCTCTGCTCCAATTCAGAGGTAAACACCTACACGCTCAACATCATGGTCCACAACTACTGTAAAACCCTAGAGTTCGAGAAGGTTGACTCTGTTATCTCCGAGATGGAGGAGAGATGCGTGTTTCCGGATGTTGTTACACATAATGTGATGGTTGATGCCAGATTTCGTGCTGGGGATGTAGGTGCAGCAATGGAGTTGATTGACTCCATGTCTAATAAGGGGCTAAAGCCTGGGATTGTGACTTACAACTCGGTGCTGAAGGGTCTGTGTAGGAATGGAAGCTTGGATAAAGCACAAGAGGTGTTCAGGTCAATGGTCAATTCTGGCATTTCACCAGATGTCCGGAGTATTAACATTTTGATTGGGGGATTTTGCAGAGTTGGGCAAATTGAAGAGGCAGTGAAGTTTTACAACGAGATGCGACAGCGTGGAATTACACCAGATATGGTCAGCTTTAGTGTCCTGATTGGATTGTTCACAAGGAAGGGGAAGATGGATCGTGCGATGGCATACTTAAGGGAAATGAGGGAGCTTGGGTTGTTGCCTGATGGTGTGATTTATACAATGGTCATAGGTGGGTTTTGTAGGGCTGGATCAGTGACAGAGGCGCTGAGAGTTCGGGATGAGATGGTTGGCTGTGGATGTTTACCAGATGTGGTAACTTACAATACCTTGTTGAATGGGCTCTGTAAACAACACAGGATGTTTGATGCCCAGGAGATTTTCAATGAGATGGAGGAGAGAGGGATTCCTCCAGATTTATGCACTTTCACAACTTTGATCCATGGGTACTGTAGTGAGGGTAATGTAGATAAAGCATTGGAATTGTTTGACACTTTGTTGCATCGGCGTCTGAGGCCAGACGTTGTGACATACAATAGTTTGATTGATGGAATGTGTAGAAAAGGTGATCTAGTCAAAGCTAATGAGCTATGGGATGATATGCATGCTCGCGAAATCTTTCCCAATCATGTTACCTACAGCACCCTGATAGATAGTTATTGTGAGAAGGGACAGGTGGAAGCTGCGTTTGGTTTTTTGGATGAAATGGCCAATAAAGAAATTTCGCCAAATATCATGACCTATAATTCCATCGTCAAGGGCTATTGCCGGTCAGGTAATATAAAAAAGGGGCACCAGTTCTTGCAAAAGATGAAACGAGACAACATATCGCCTGATCTAATTACTTACAACACACTAATCCATGGTTATGTTAAAGAAGAAAATGTGCATGAAGCATTCAATGTTCTTAAGATAATGGAAAATGAAATGGTGCAACCGGATGTTGTCACTTATAACATGCTCATAAATGGGTTTTCTGTACATGGTAATATGGAAGAAGCTGGTTGGGTTTTCAAGAAAATGATTGCTAGAGGAATTGAACCAGATAGATATACATATATGTCTATGATAAACGGTCATGTTGCAGCTGGCAACTCGACGGAGGCATTCCGTCTGCATGATGAGATGCTTCATAGAGGATTCGCTCCGGATGACAAATTCTGAGGGTTGCCATTTCTGCTGATTACTAGTACACAAGAGGAACACATGCATTGAGTGCTTGCCAGGATGGTTAGAATTCTCACCTCCAAAAGATATTTGTGAATCTGAAGCCTTGAAGGTGGCTACAAAATAAGTTTTAGCACAGGCATGGTAACATCATCTTATTTTTGCTTTTACATTTCTATACATCGATGTAGTCAACTCAGCTTTTTGATGGCTGGTATATTTATTTCAGTACAAGTTGACAAGAACTGTGCCATTATTTGCCGTAAAAGTAATAAAATTGTTATCCTCTGGAGTGGTGTTGAACTGATATTCTTGTATTTTTTATTGTTTTTTGTACTTCTAAATAGTTTGCGACTTGGAACTAGCATACTGACCCTCATGATTTTGTTAGGAAATTGGTTGAATCCCGTGGAAGTTTCTTCCTGGGAAATCAAGGGAAACGACAACAATTTTTTTCACATAAGCGAAATTTGTGCTGATGACTTATGGGGGTGCTTTCTTTGCCAAAGATCCAGGAGCATTGCCTTTGTTTTCTAGACGCAGAAAAAGTATAGAAGACTTTGCATCTCTGGTACTCTTATGACTCAACAAATATATATATCCCCCTAATATATTCTGCCTTTATACCAAGTTGCCTTTAAGCTGGTTTTAGTGATTCAGTTTTCAGTTAGAACTTGAAACTACTATCACACAAGGTGTCCATTTTGACAAGACCTTTGAACATCTTAGTAAACTGATGTGTCTACAACATGAAGACTATGATAGTCGTTTACATTTTTGACACCATCAGGTTTTTCTTGTGCCAAACTCATATATACACCAATTAGTTGTACTTGTCCCTTTCTCCTCATTTTTCACTCGATATAATTAGTTTGTTCACATACAGGGGCAGGTACGAAATTAGGGAGACCACTGAAACTCCATTACTTGGTGAGAAGACTATTCAAGGTATTGTAATATCAAACTCATAGCCATGATCTATGGATTGCATTGAACTGTATGGTTTTAAGAAATAAGAAGCATTCTACTTGGTTGTGATTTTGCGAAGCTATTTGTTCTCATTAAATTGTAGTGTTTATATATATAGAAAGATGCATCACCTACAGGGTCAAAGTAGCTAATTTTTGGATGGAATAAAAGTAATTTCCCCTTCCCACTTCCAGACTTTTTGTTATTCCTAAACTGTTAAACACTGTCCCTGCACCGTGCAAGTGTTGATCTGCTTGTCAAGTCTCATCTGAAGTCCTTCGTTTAGCGCAAATAGCAATACAAGGGTTATTTCCTGCTTAGAAATTGTTATTAGCAGAATAGCACACAAAATTTTGTCTGTGATGATTTCTGCTACATCGGTGATCCTGGAAACTATTACAAAACCAATAGTTAAAAGTTACTACTTACTCCGCTCTCCATTTGATGACATTCCCAAAGGGTGAAATGGCCTGCAGCCAGCACAAACTTCCTGTTGGGGACATCATCAGATTCAGAACGGAGTAGTCGCTAAGAATAGGGAATCAGTTTTAAAATTATGATCAGAATGATTTCCAGTGAAAAAGTGATAGTAAGCAGGAAAGAACAGATTTTGGAACAAGAAAGAGTTACATTTGTCTGTCATATTAACAACAACCCTTAACCCCAAACTTACACTATCACTTTACATGCAGGCTTAGCACGACTGCTGCACTAAAAGAAGAAAAATAGACTAGAGAGCCAACTTTCTCCCCGTTCTTCTGAGCTCAGGAGGAGCAGTAGAACAATGGATCAAATGAATAAAGAACAGATTATCATAGCTTTACATACTCAAAACTCTCATGGCTGATGTGGGCATCTTCCTTCAGGATTATTAGGATCATATGTGCACCCGGATGCACCAGGCTTTGCGGCTGTCAAGGATGCCGAGCTTCCCTGTAGTCGTGGCCGTGACCTCCCTCCTAGCACCCGTGTTGCAACGGTGTTGTTGGGTTGTGCACCTAATACCAGAATGAGAATGAGAACCGTAGTCAGAACTTGTTTTCTTTTGAACAGCATTTTGACAGCCTGCTATCTTCTGAACTGTTGTATCAAGCGAGGTGCGAAGTCGGCAGATGGAGGCTATATGTAGAGGACTCGATTACATATGTTATTACATATAACATACTTGATTTCCGTGTTTATTTTCCTTGGCGCTCAAGATTTCGACGCGTCCAACAATCGCAGCAGCCATTTGGGGTATCACTACGGTTGACCGTTGCATAGCAAGCTCTTGCCAAATTCAGGGAAGATCCCTGTGCAATTTTTAATTAAAATGCAAACATTTCTTACTTTTCGTGATGCTTATGGAGCATTTCTAGCAAGTTACAACAACGATATGCCGGCCAAAATTTTATTGACTTCAAGCTCTGATACGTGCCTAGCAAGTTTCTGGGTGTCCAATGTCAAATCTCTTGATTTCGTTGTAAATTCCAGAGGACGCGTTGCTAAATTCAGCTTAAGTTGACCGATGCCGTGTGATCTCGGTAAGCGAAGTTGCTTTTTGCATCAGCGATCCCGCGTGCCATGCCAGGTCAGTTTATCTGTACACCTGGACTTTGAAACTGCAAAGCCCATATCCTCGGCTTCAGAGCCCAGCACAGCCCGCTTAAATAAATGACCTAAACCAACCGCGCGCTCCATTGGAACCAAAAATTTCAAAATCAATCCCGAAACCTCCCGCCCCTTCCCGTCCAGTTCCCACTCCCGGCCGCCGCGTCCCCTCCTCCCGCGATGCATCGCGGCGGCGGCGGCAGCGGCACGATTCGCGTGCTGAGCGTTGCGGAGAAGCCCTCGGTGGCGAAGTCCGTGTCGGAGATCCTGTCCCGCAGGACGGGTGGGATGCAGTCGCGGCCGGGGCGGTCCCAGTACAACCGCATCTTCGAGTTCAACTACACCATCGGAGGCCAAGCCTGCCACATGTCCGTCACCTCCGTCACAGGCCACCTCATGGAGCTCGAGTTCGAGGAGCGGTTCCGCCGTTGGCACTCCTGCGACCCTGCTGACCTCTTCGAAGCCCCCGTCCGCAAGTTTGTACCCCAGGTATGCCGCTCGTGTATTTCGCCGAACAGCTGGTGGGCGCGGCGCTGTTGCCTTCGTACGGCGACTTCTCGCGTTGATGTTTGATCGGTCAGCGCGTCGGGTTTTTAGGCGATTCAGTGGTATCTCAGTGTCCATGTGCCCCTGGCACCTGTGATGTGGAAATGTGCTGTTGCGGGATTCCATCTATCAATGCCCGTCCTTGATATACGGTACAGTATCATATGCCTGGTGCGCTAAAAGAGTTCCAATATTTGAAGATATTATCCAGTTATTAGGTGGGGATGATGGGGTTGCGGGTATGAGGTGATAGTGTGTTGGCAGCCTTTTCTAAAAAATGCATGGCAGCCCATATGACAGATACAATTTTGGCTTTTGTTTAAATAGGCCTCATATTAAGATTATTTCGTAGTAGAAATGAATTGGGCCATTTCCATGATTTAGGTGTAACTTCGTGGTTTATATGCAGCTGAGTTGACATCTATTCATGAATTTGCTCCTTCACCATGCAGGACAAGCAGGCTATAAAACAAACATTGGAAGAAGAAGCTAGGAAATGCCATTGGCTTGTGCTATGGCTTGATTGTGATAGAGAGGGTGAGAACATAGCATATGAAGTGGTTGAAGTGTGTACAGGTGCCAATAGGAATCTCAATATCTTTAGGGCTCGTTTCTCAGCTCTGATTGACAGGTATTGGTTGCTCTGGTTATTCTGTTTTGCCAATGTTGCAAAGATACCATATCTGTATCCTGTTGTTCGTATAAATTTTTTTCCTTCAAAATTGCAGGGAAATACATGAAGCTGTTCAACATCTTGGAAGACCCAATAAGCTTTTTGCTGATGCTGTGGATGCAAGACAGGTGATTTCTATATGTTTCCTTAGATTACATTTTTTTTTTTCCCAAATGGACAATCATTTGCTTCTTTGTTGTTTCATCCTTGATAACCTCAGATCAATAATAATCTTTGTCTAGGAGATCGACCTTCGAATTGGTGCCTCCTTCACTAGGTTTCAGACAATGCTGTTAAGAGATGCATTTGTAATTGACATCACCGGGGATGACAGAAATTTAGTTCTGAGCTATGGTCCTTGTCAGGTACTGAACCACACATCGAAGCTATTACGTGCATTCTCTTCACCAATGTATAAATTTTTCCTTTCATTGCAGTTTCCAACCTTAGGGTTCATTGTTGAGCGTTTCTGGGAGATTCAAGCTCATGAACCTGAAGAGTTCTGGACAATAAATTGTACTCACACTTCAGATGAAGGCACTGCATCTTTTGTTTGGATGTAAGATGCAGTTTATAAAAAATATTATACTTCTATTAAACAAGTCATATGACATGTTATTTTCCTTCACAGACGTGGCCATTTGTTTGATTACACATCTGCTGTTATAATCTACGAAATGTGTGTTGAAGAACCAATGGCAACAGTGAGCATTGATGATCTTTTTTTTCAATATCAATCCCTAGAAATTCAACAATAGTGGGCCATGGGTACTATTTTTGAAGATGGATCAGAGGTTCCACTTTTTAGTTGTTATTTTTGTTCACTGTAGGTACAAAATGTCAGGAATCAGGAGAAATTAAAATATCCCCCATACCCATTGAGTACAGTGGAGCTTCAGAAACGTGCTTCTAGGTATTTCAGAATGAGTTCAGAGCACACAATGAAGGTTAAAACATCTCATTTTAGTGGTTTATTTCCATGGATTTTGATATATTTTTTGCTTGCTAATTCATTCCTTTACAAGCAGGTGGCCGAAGAGCTTTATCAAGCTGGATTCATTAGTTATCCGAGGACAGAAACCGATAGCTTCTCACCGAACACTGACCTGCATGTTAGTATTAAATTTTACTTGTGTGTATTGTAGAACTTTCTTTATTTTGTTTTTCATTGTATTCTATTACACACTTCTATTTTTATATATAATTTGTACGAAAATTGATTCCTTTTCATTCTGGCAGATAAACAGTATGCCAATGTTTTTCTTTTTTTGGGAGAAATGTCAGTAGGGGAAATCCTTACTGTGTAATTTTTTTTTATTAAGGGAAAAGTAAAAACACTAGCTGTACAAAACATATACAAGGTATCCAAATGGCAGCCCAGAAAAGACAGGAAGTAGAAATGCTGATAGATACATAAGCTTGTGTGTTGGTGTTTGAATTGGGGAGCAGGTGAGACTCCAATCTTGGATGCCCCTTTAGTTAGAAAGGCTAATGGGTTGTTAACGTGTAGGGCTGATGATAACCATTTATTTCTAGCTTGCTTTTACTTTAGGGTTGTTACACTTTAAGCTTTTGCTTGTGTATATAATGGAGCAAAGGGCAGCTTCATACTGCACTGCATAATTCACCAATTTCCAGCCTCATTGAGTTGTTGTGAGTTCAAATTCTGTCAAATGCAAGGCTGTACACAAGGCTAGGGCAGGACTTCTAGCCAAGAAAAATGAGGGACGATCTTTTTTCTGAGATTCTTGAAGTCTGTAGCAGAGCCTCATTCTTGAATTGCCTTTTCCATGATTTAAGAGTAGGAAAACTTCTGTTGAAAACCTTGCTGTTCCTATCTTTCTATTTGTGCCACTTTGCCAGGCTAACCATTCCTAGAAGTATGCCAATGTGGGTTTACTGTTTCAGAAGGTGCTAAAGAATATGTTCTTAGCCTATCATGTCGATTGTAAATTTTTAAGATTTTTGTCAGTCACGACTCACGACATCATGTTTCTCCTTTTGTTCCATTGATGGGGATGTTGAACCTTATATGTCTTCAATGCATTTGGTGTTTGGATTATTACATATTTCAATTTTCATCATCCAAATCCCGCCAAGAACAAATATATCAAAGCATTGCATACAATCTGTGTCATACTCACAATGTCTCTCTATTATTTACTCTTTCTTCTTTTCTTTTAATTCATTATTCCCTTGTTGAATCCTTCTCCCTTCTTCAATGTTTTGCTCCCTTTGAACCAGGCAATCATACATGAACAAATGCCTCATCCAATTTGGGGAGAATATGCCCAGAGACTTTTGAATCCTGAAGCAAGACTTTGGAGAAACCCCAGCAATGGTGGTCATGATGACAAGGCACATCCTCCTATTCATCCAACTAAATTTTCAACTGGAGAAAATAACTGGAGCCAAGACCACAAGGTCCATCATGCTACTATAAATAGCTGAGATTTCATGTGCAATTGAGAATTTCTTATAAAACTTTGTAGGAATATAATAAAGTTTTGTATCTCTGATTTCTGGTGTGCAGAAATTGTATGAGCTCGTTGTTCGCCATTTCCTTGCATGTTGCTCTCAACCAGCAGTTGGAGCTGAAACAACTGTGGAAATTGACATAGCTGGTGAACAGTTCAATGCATCAGGGCGTGTTGTACTTGCTGTGAGTATGCTGTCATGCTATATTCTTATAATGTTGCTTCCTTTGATGTTTCAATCAACTGTGTCTCCATCTTCTCTCATGCTTCATGTTCTAGGATCCTGTTGGAAAATTAGTTCCAACTGCTGTCTGTTGCATGTGGAGGAAGAGTAGGATACATTATGTAATCGATAAGGACTATTGAAAACAGATGTAATATTAGAAGCTTTCTTTAATGTATGAAGCTGCAATAGTCTTTTTGTAGACCAACATGAGCTGATAATTCGATTAGTGAAACCTGACAATCAATGTGAAGCTGCAATGGTAGGTCTGTATATTTGTTTCTGTATGATCTTGAAACTGGGAACTCTATGATGAAAATATTATTATCACCAAAAGTTTATGTTGATAATAAGATGCTTTCAATGTTATCTTCACGTGGGTTTTGTTGTCTTTTATTTCTTAAAAAAATGTTTCCTTATGCAGAAAAATTACTTGGATGTTTATCGCTTTGACTCATGGGGTGGCACACTTCTTCCAACATACAACATTGGGCAGCAGGTTTGCTATACTCATACTTCATACTTTAGATTTTGTTGCGCCATGATTAACAAAAAGTCAGAAACAGGTGAAGTAGTAATTACTATTGATAAATTCATATCTTGAATTGAAAACATGGTCCTTTTTTTAATATTATTGCTGGTGTGTTTGTTAAAATTGAGTACAATGTGTATGGAGTTGCTCAAATTTTATTTAGACTTTATGGTTCAGTAGCTTGATTTGTATCAGAAAATGACTAAATGACAGCGATAGTCCATTCCCTGTTTCATTTACTTTAATCTAATACAAAACTGACTTGAAATATTAATTCAAAATCATGTAGTTTGTTCCGACAACTTTGACGCTTGATTCTGGAGTGACTCGCCACCCCCTCTTCTTGCTGAAGCTGATCTTCTTAGTTGCATGGATAAAGTAACGAAATTTCTTCTTTCACATGTATTATATTCTTTGCTTTGGCAACACGATTTTCTTCTTTCTACCAATGTTGATTCTTTTCTGATCCACTAAAAGATTTGACTTGTTTTCAATTTCCAGGCAGGAATTGGCACTGATGCAACCATGCATGATCACATAAAGAAGTTGCTTGACCGTTGTTATGCAACCAAAGATGAAAACATGCGCTTCTCCCCAACAAATCTTGTATGTCGTGATAAAAGACTATCCACTTATAATATTTCATACAATTGCATGTTGATGTTGCTTAACTGTTCCATCAGCATTGGGTTTTCTTTTAACATGCCTCCTTGTCCAACATGGATTTTTTTATTTTAAAAAAACCTGTTTAAAAAAGAGTAAACACATATAAATTCCAGTTTGAATATATATGCTTCCAGAATCCAGATCACTACAAGCATGTGCGCTGACTTATGTCCTTTCTGCTTTTTCTTTTACCCTATTTATGACTGAGAATAAATAACCAGGCACTACTGAGTTATGACTGAGAATAAATTATGACTTTTTATCCAGTGTACATGAAGTATATTCTCAGTTACATTGCTGAATAGGCCAAACTTTGAGGACATTTGTCTTCTTGAATCTTGGCCTCTGATTTCTTTTTAGTGAAACATACCTCTGATTTTAGGTGAAATGCAGGGTGAGGCGCTGGTGATGGGTTATGATGAAATGGGGTGAGTTGATTCTTAAATCCCTACACTTAATGAATTTATATAACATATTGCTTGCTCAAACATTACTTTTAGGTATGAGCTTTGGAAGCCTTATTTAAGATCAATGATGGAAGCTGATATGAAATCTGTTAGCATGGGAACTAAGAGTAAATCAGAAGTACTTCAGAGTTGTTTGCAGCAGATGAAGGCTTGTTTTCTTGATGTAAGTTCTAAATTTCTTGTGTTTTATGATGTAGGTAAAGTATGATGTAAAAGCAATGCAACCATATTAGAACTATTCAAAGTGCTACAGTACTAACAAGTTTCTCTGAATTTATATGCTTGATTTGATAATATGGTGATCTTTGTTGCATTACAGGCGAGGGTGAACAAAGTGAAGCTCCTTGATGCCATGGGTGCATTCTTTGCAAGGTTGTTGATAGTTGTTTGCAAGCCATTCCTTACATTTTATGACGTCATAGCTGGAATCTGTTTTTCTTTTGTAGGTCAAATAGACCCACGAATGAGACACAAAATCCAATGGAGGTTGTGAGGCCATGTAGTGCATGCAATGAATCTGAAATGGTGCTAAAGCGAAGGCCGGTAAATTGTCTCCTGGCGACTCATTCTTTCTTCTCTAGATATTTGCCATTTCCTGGTCTTCATTCTTGAGCTTTTTTTTCTTATCTCAGACTGGTGAATTCATGGTTGGGTGCCGAGGTTATCCTCAAGTGAGTTACATCTGCCCTTTTGGTGGAATTAAATTACGTTATTGTGCTGAAAAATGATATGTCAAATCACTGCCACTGACACACTATTGAATTTCAGGATGATTATTGTATTTTTTAAGAAAATTATTGTATTAATAGCCTTATTGAATTTTCAGTGTCGAAACGTTGTATGGCTCCCAGGATCTATTTCAGAAGCAGCTGTGACCAATCAAGTTTGTCCTACTTGCACACCAGGTCATCTTTAGTTTCCGATTTGTTGACACTAGGTGCCTAAGTTTTATGTGTTTAGTTTACTGTTTATTGTTTGTTGTTCCTCTCAAAATGACATGAGTACTCACATTTACAGGTCCTGTTTATAAGATTCAATTCAAATTCCACCGGAGGGATATTCCCCCAAATTTTGATGTTGACCATCTAGGTAAACTTCCAGTAGTTTCATACTCAGATTAGTTCCTCGTCTTGCACTTTTTTTTCTTGAATGTGCAGGAGATCTGCGTATCTTTGCATTATAGGGAAGAAAAAAATGGTCCGTACATCGACCCCTCAGGCTGGGACCAAGGCCAGAGGGGTCTTAACCATACACATTTATATTTAGGGAAAATTGGCTGTGGGATATTTATGGCCAGAATGTTTTTTACGTTCTGTAGTTTATCTTGGAGTATTATCAAGTAACTGTACATAATTGATATGTTAAGTCCATCCACACTTGTGAATATTTTTATGAGGTTCATTTACTTCCATATTGTAGGTTGTGTTGGTGGATGTGATGATATACTCAAAGAGCTTACAGAGATAAGTAGATTTGGAAGCCGTAATCAGGCTGCAGCACCAGGTTTGTGATGTCTGTCCGTGCAATTTTTGGTGGGGATCTCCCTTGCTGTGTTCGCGGTTACAAAAAAAAAAGTTTATCCCTGCTCTCTGTTTCATATATGGACTCATCTTTATCGTAGTTCTAAGTATGATATAGTTGTATTGCTCTTCCTCTCTGATCCGTCTCCATGTTCTGCTTACTAAAAGAAATTCCGTTTCTAAAATATTATTCCCCTTATTTTTATGATCATATTATTACTTCACAGCCAGAGGACCGACTCCAAGTGGTGTAAGGCAAGGGACTCCAAGACAGGATTTACATACTAATGTTCGTCCAGCAGATCAATTTGCTAATGAGAACCCACCGGTCATGCATGCTCAAGGTTTCCGTTCAACGCATACCCAAGATTCAACAAATGCATCTGGTATATGATCTTTGCTACTGATTCTACATTCAAAAACCGCATCCTCTTTGCTAGTCATTGCACCTTGATATACAGACCTGATGACTATAGTCGATTTGCATTCAGTTGCAGGTCAAGTTCTGTGCACTTCATGTGGTGAACCTTGCATATCACGAACTGCTAATACCGAGGCTAACAGGGGCAGGAAGTTCTATAAATGTCGAGATCCTGACTGCGGCTTCTTCAAGTATGTGACGCTCTGGACCCCCTTATGGCATAGAGTTACATTGCTCTCTGCATGTTCATCCGGCACAGCAAAAGGCATAACTAATCTATTTATACACCCGAATCTTTGTATGAGTCAATTCTGAACAAATCTTTGCATGAGTCAATAAAAATGATATGACTTGCTTCATATGTCAACTCTGAACAAATGATATAACTTTCGTGTATTATTTCGCATTTGTTTAAGCTTGGTAAATCAAAGTTTTCGTTTCGTACTAATAATCTATGTTTATCACGCCATTGAAGATCCCTATAAGTCTTCTTTAATGAAAAACCACCTAGCTCTTCCTAGGTTGGATCTCGTTTTTTGAAGATCCCTATAAGTTGCATGAGTTATCAGACCCTTTTCCCTTTACCTGAAATTTGTCTGGGATGCAGATGGGAAGACGAATTGGAGAATGCTATGCCAAGGGGCCGTCGCGGGCGTGGTAGCAGTAGGCAGGCTCCTGCATCTGGTTCTGCAGGTCGGAGAGGCGGCGCCCAAGCACGAGGCCGGAGGGGAAGAGGCCGGAACGCTGATGGCGGCATGTTCGTTTCAGCGACGGGCGACCCCGTGTCCGGCTGCTGCTTTATCTGCGGCGATCCTACCCACTTCGCCAATGCTTGCCCAAACCGTGGGAGATAGTTATCACTTACCAGCGACTTGCTCGCTACGCATGTATAGATTGTCAATATTCGCTAGACGCCGAAACATCCAGGGGATTTCTATGTAATGGTAATTAATAACAGGTCAGCCTGCTAATGATTACACTAATGCCAATTTAAAACATGTGATGTTTCTGTTCCGAAAGTCAGAGAAGTGGATCAGATACCCCAAAAGGTGTACACAAATGTCAATTCAGGAACTGTGCCAAGTCTCGCAAGCACGTGCTGGAGATCATAATGCTGCAGGAAAAGGTACTTGCTCAAACTTGAAGTTGAAAAATGTGACGATCTGAAAGCTTTATGCGATAATGAAATGATGGCACCTTCGAAAAGTTCCCACGGTGAGATAGGACGTCCTCGTAAAGGTCGTGCGAACACTTGCGATCCTTATCATATTGCTCGTTAGGAATTTTATCGTCCACTAGAATTTTTTCTTCAGTCAAAAGTTGAGCGGAAAAATTGGATCAAGGTGTCACTTTTTCTTGTACTGTTGCCATCAAACCACTGCTCCTCACTGCTCCTGTCAGGTCGCATTCTCGAGCGACACTGTAGTAGGACTAGTATGCTCACTACATATCGATCGAAGTAGTTCCCACTGGTATGCCCACTACAAGTAATCAAGTAGGAATGCAGGTACCGCCACATGATCAAGTTTGTTGAACGTACGTATATGCGAATACGAATGCGGTGTTTTTTGCACGAGTAGGCTCTCCGTTCCTACCTAACGGTGTAGGCAGCTGCACGCAGCTTTGCAGAACAGAGATGCTTCAGTTGCCACACATGGAGACTACCGAACCTTGGAAGCCATCTTTCCATGATCAGAAAGATTTGTAACGAGGACGACACGAACACAAGCTATTATATTGTGATCATCATTGCCCACGCCCACCTAGCAAAGCTAACAGCAAAAGTATACATCTTACGAAATTGTCCTAACGACAGCAATTTCTCGTATTGGAGTACGTACTAACGTGTTAGTGTAAGCTTTCTATATCTACTCCCGCTATTGTATTGTGAAATGTTGACGTTAGGAGGGAGAGGTTTCTCTCTCTCTCTCTCTCTCTCTCTCTCTCTCTCTCTCTCTCATCAAGGTCGCAGCTTTCGATAAAAATGGCAGTGGTTAAAATAAAAGAGAACGGGAGAATTAGAGTCCAAGCTGGTATAATAAAAAGAGTATACAGATGAGTTAAGGCTCAGAAAGACGCTCACTGAAGAGATGATACAATGGAAACTAGGTCGTCACGCCAAGATCACCATTGCCGGCCATCCCCAGATTGCCGATTCAGATATAATGAAGAACAGTTGAGTTGGGGGAATGAAGCCTGGTCCGAAACCTTCCACACGGTGCTGTGTGGTCGATCGCATCGCCCTTGGTGTCAGGTCTCCGACCAGACAACATTCCCCTCAACAGCAGCATTATCTGAGCGAGATAGAGCGGGGCTCCCCTGTTCATTCGTGTGGGTGTGTGGATAGAAGTGAAGGGGGTTGAGCGAGAGTTCATATGGGAAGAAGCTGTTATCACCCAGCCGGGGTCGGTGCTTTCAACAGCCTTATGGCAGCAGATATACAAGATGCTGCTTTCGCTGTCGTTGCTTTCACACCACATCTTGCCTCACCAACAAATCAAAACCGTACGTGCTAATTAGCACGCTGATTATATGATTTTCAGTTCAAGTCAAACTAACTTAGCTCTAGAATGTTTATGGCCATGTATCCCGGACAGCACGGACTACGTCAGAGCTATGATGAGTTCACGACTACTTGATTCTTCGTCGTCGCCAACTCGCCATAAGGACAGTGAGACGATGGCGAACAAGCTATTGCTTCTTAGGCTGACAGGCATATTAAGCGTCTGAAAGAGACCATAGTTTCTTTCCAAAGGCCTGTGACATTGCATGGTAGATGATTTTATTCCCAAGCAAAGGATTTCGTTTGCTTTGAACGTACCGCATGGGCTGCATTGGCCAGCTGTTTCTGATTCCAAGCTTAGCACTTAAGAAACTGGCCATGCGGCAACCTGCTGCTCTGTCTCTGCTGCAGCAAAGAGGGCCTTTTTCGATCTTGTGGGGTGGTGCGGTGAAAGAGGGGAGAGCAAACGCAACCTTCACGTTGCTTTTGTTTCTGCCGGTCTCGTGTGAATGATAAAATTGCAATGTCAGGCTTTAGTCAAATGGCTCTCCTCTTTCTATGACAGGGACTCATTATGGGAGCCTTCTTGATTACTGTAGACTGGAATTTCCGCTGGAAGGTGTCAGAGGAAGCAACATGGTGGGAAGCAACTGACATGCATGGGCTGCAGGAGAGTGGCGACTGTGTGATGCGTAGCCAAGCACCGGAGACAATCGAGCACCTCTACTGCTCACCTGCCTGGTTGAGGACATTTACAGTGCACCTGATACCAGTAGTTTAAGGGTATTAATAGCTAGTGTTAATCTAACCGTTCATTTGATAAGGTATTATTATAATTATAAACTCGCGTAACCAACTCTTTTGTTAGCAATCTGCATTCATCGGCAATGGAAACATGAGTTGATGCTGCGACGTTGGTAGTGGCATAGACTGGCACATGTGGCTGGCTGCAATGTTGGTTATCTCTTTTTTATATATAAAAGGGTTATATTATATTACGGAATAGGAAGGTGTAGACAAGGCTGCACAGGAGCAGCACGCACGCTAAGGTCTAAACCATGCACTTAAATCTAGGACACACGCACATAGCGCTCCATATGTAATTAAGCATAGCACGTGAATGAACCAATATGAGACTGCTCGACTTAGAGATCGTTGGCACAACACCGGTGGCATCGACAATTGGAAGATGGTCAGGCGAAGGTGCCTCTACTGCATTTGTGGAGGCAGGAGTAGGAGCACGATTCCGATGTTAAACTTCGTCAGTGATGATTGATATATGGTTGAACTGTCATCGAGATACAGATGAGCGGCGTCGTTGACTATAAGAAAAAGTGGAGTTGAGTTTCCTTTCTCCAAAGCGAGTTGTTCTTGTTCGAGGCGTCGAGGCAGTAGCACGATGTTGAGGACGATTCTTCCGAGACCAGTTCACCTGAAGCATCAAGTGGGCCCCAGTATATTGGGCTCGGGCTGTAGCCCAACTAGAAGTAGTGGAGCCCGGTTGAAATTGGGTCTTCGCGGTCCAAGGGTAGCAGGCCCTCCGCCAAAGGGACTAATGCCCCGCCCCCTCCGGCCACTCGATGCCAAGTGCACCAGTGCTGAGAGCACGGACGACTACCTCGACGGCGCCGAGGTGGCTTCCTTAGTGGGGCGCCGTCGGAGACCGGGCCACGAAAACCTCGAGGAGGTTGTTGGTGTACTGGGAACGAGGATTCTCAAAACCCCCTATGGGCCGCTTCGACCGGCCCATCTCTAGCGAACCACGTCGCTTGGTGGCTCACCGTAGCCCAGCCTAGGGTGAGGCGTACGAGGGAAGTTACCACCTCAGGCGGGCGGCACGCCCAAAACCCTAACGTGCTCGTGCAGCGCGGGACGTGACCGCAGGACCCGCGCAGGTGGTTGGGAAGTTTTACTCCCTTGCCTCGGTGCCGGACGGAGTGTCCGGGAAACGACGTAACGAGCGAGGCAATTACGCCTTGCCCCGACGGAACGACAAGAGGAGGGGGTTGTACGACAAGTCCCGTCTTGCACCCGTCTATTGGACACATCGCGTGGGCCCCGTCTCGAGTGCCGAGATCTTCAATCCGTGTTCCTTTGTTGGATTCGGACAATGACCAAGAAGTCTAGGGTTTCAAGCATCGTAGTGTGCCCCTTGAGGCTATAAAAGGGGAGCCCTGGCCATGTACAAGATAGACTCTCCAACAAGGAGGGAGGAATGGCGGCGCTTGCTCCAACACCCAAACGCAAGGAGGACTAGGATAGCTAAGACTACTACTACCATTAGATCTACGAGAACGGGGCTTCCCTCTCTATATCACCGCTGGCGAGCTCGTTGGAGGGAGAGGAGGGGGTGGCGGAGCTCTCAAAGGAGGCTAGGATTTCTCGCTTTCTTCTGCACCTTTGCCGCAGTGGCAGTCCACAATATCTGTTTCGATGGCAAACCGCTCATGCGTGTAACTAGTAGCATATATAATTTATGATTTATATATGTTGTTGACTTTATTAACATGACTCTATTCGTGGATAAACAAATCAACCCTTGAAAACTTTCCAATGCATGCAAGATATATTGCAATAGTATGTGGTCGATCATAAACCTTTTCTTATATATATGAAAAATCAGTTTTTCATTCTTGAAAGTAACTTTACCAGCACACAATGTACTTTTTTAAAAAGGAAAAAAATCATTTTACTCCCCCGAGCAACCTATTTTGTCCAAATTATTCCCTGAACAAAATCTTGGCTCAATTTACTCCTTCAAACAATTTTAAGTCGGTGCAAATTACTCCCTTATACAATTTGTCTTTTTATTTCTCTTTATACGATTTAAGTTTACTGCTCAAATTTTGCACAATGATAACTTGTATAGCACTCGACACTATAAAATATAATCTATAGTTCTAAAAGTGTATACATTGTATTTAAGAAAAATTATAAAATAATTTATCTTACATAGATATTGATATCATCTACACAATGGAAAACTTGAGTTTCATATTCAAATCGTACAAAAAGAAAAAAAATCGCATAAGGGACTAGATTGCACGAAATTGAATTGTTTAAGGGAGTAAAGTGAACAAATATTTTGTTTGGCAAGTAAATTGTTCAAGGAAGTAAAAGGGACTTATCCATTTTTAATGACAAGTGCGCTAAGCTATATCCATTATTGCAAAACTTTGATCAGTTTCGACGTCATTTAGTGAACAAGCGAAATTATATAAAATCCCTTTCCTAAATAAATTACTCCCTCCATTCTATTTTGGTTGTCATTAGGGCAAGATACTTGGTACAAATTTGCACTAGAGTGCTACTCACTTGGCTCGCATTTTGTTGCTTGTCTCACATAAGTTAAGTCTCCTTTAGTCCTAGTCCTATGCCTGCAGTGCAATCATAATACGCCGTTTTATTGTCATCCTTGACTTTTTTTATTACGTTGATCATTTATCTTATTTAAAATATTTTTAAAAATATCATATACGTTCTAAAGAAATTTAAAATATAGCATGTAACAATTTATGCTCAAAGATTACGAATAAAAGTCAATTAGACTAGCATCACTATCTATCGCATCTGGAGTTATGGATCACCGATTTATCATGGTTTATAGGCGTTTGAGTTTTCATCTACGCCCTTCAACTTCAGAAAAAATGGCTGGTTAACATTTTTTAGAGAACAGGGTTGATCTTATTCTCAATACTCATTCATCTCTGCTAGATCTTTTGCTTTGGTTGGTTCCTTCCCGTAGGAACGAGAGGCCATGCTTAAATCTCTCGACTTCTCATGACATGCAAAGGCTAGAGAGAAATGCGGGGTTTATGGAGGAGACGGCGGCCATGTGTTCCCGTTTCTTCCCCAATCTTACGGAGAGAAGGGGAGCCATTTTGCCTCCTCTTTGCAATCAAGAACAATTTCCCCCAATTCCTGTGGATTTTTTTTCACATCTCACGACCTTTTGGTTGATCCTTTGTGTACAAGTTTCGTTCTTTTGACCTCACCAGTAAATTTTCTGTTAATAATTTGGATAAAGATTGCCGCGTCTTTATCGAAGATTTGCCACGCTGGTATGTTCCAAAGACCATAATCTTTCTTTATCTGAACAATCTGGTGTTAATATGAAGCTCTTATTGAAGAATACTTTAATGCAACACTTTTGCAGGGAGTCTTGGATCCAATCGAAATGCGGATCCATCCGTATGATAATTGGTATGCGAAAGAAAGATTCAGTCTTGGTTCAGAGCAACCAGGTAACTGTTGCTTCTTGCTGCACTGCTGAAATTTCTGAGGGAAGTTTTCACCTTTGGAGACCACACATTGGCATGAATTACCAAGATTCTCTGATTACGGTGGCCCCCAATAAGCAACCTGGTGTGATTTGAGTACATTCTGCGACACTGATGGGAACTTGGTGTTGAAGACAAAATTTTAAAGACAACCTACATGCAAATTGTGGGGTGCGTTGGGTTTTCATGGCTGCGGAACCTCGTGCAACGTCGGGGGACTTTTCGCGGCAATTCTGGCCCGTGTTGCGCCATGCCTTAAGCGAGTGCCTCCTGATCATAATGCTTTTTTGACCGCCCTGGTATCCTACTCGGCGACAAGGCTGGCACGCATCAGCAGGCTCCGCTCACCATGCATTCTGTGCTCAAGACTTGATCAGCTTCTACATGGCAAGGCCTGGTTCTCCGAAGAACTTGTTTGTGTCTCACACAAGCTGGAAATTGCACGGTTGTCATACTGCCAGAACCACCAGAAGCTTGCGCACCCTGATGATATATGTGAAAGGTGTCTTCGTTCTTGTATTGTTGGTAAGACCGGTAACCTGAAAAACATCAATTATCAGGAGAAGGTAAATTCTAGGTCGAGATCCAGGCATACACATCGCTGTTCTTGTTGTTCAATGCCATCGAAAAAGAACCGTAATGCACACCGGCTATCTGAGGTTGCACGTGGCACACTTCCAGATGATGATTTGGGCAAAGAGAAGGAGAGAAACATATACATGGCAAGTGCTGAGCATTCTTCAGATGATGCTTCTGACCACATGCCTTCTGAAGGTTACAGTAAGATCAAGCTTCACCACGACTCTGAATCTGAAATCCACATCTCAGATGATGATGATGATGATGATGATGATGTGCAGATGCCGCCACTGGTCTCCAACGGCAATGGCTTGTCAATACTTCCTTCCCAAAACGCGGTTATTACAAACTCCATGAAGCGGATGAATACTGCCAACAGAAAGTCTAGTGATAGCAATGTTGGCAATGGTACAAAATCCTCCGGCCGTTCTATTGGGTATGGTTTGGATGAAATCAACTGGAGTCAAATGAATGCAAGTGACAACAAAAACGAAATGCAGTGGAAGGCAATGCCTGAGCAAGTTTGTGCAGAACTTCCAAAAGAGAAAAGTATGTATGCTATCGAAAGCATTGTCATCCTTACCTAACTTAAACTATTTCTGAGTATGTCGAATTTGTATTGTAGCTTTTCTTGTTGGTGTCGAGGAAGTCGGTGGTACATTAGAGGGTGTTTCAAGAAGCTCTGTTGAGCAAGCTACAAAGGGTTTGGCTGCCTCAGCAAATGATGGGACAAGCTCAAGTGTAGATACACATGTCAATTCCAGCTGCAGCACGAAAACTGCATCTGGCAGCAGAGGGTACCCTAAATCTCCCCGTTTATCTGAAATAATCTCTGCTAGGGAGACCAATTCAAAAACTAATGAAGAAGTGAAGACATTTCTGACACAATTGTCTATTGCACGAGGCTTTGATGGCCCTTGGAGTGAGACGGCTACCAGCCCCAGAATTAGTACACATATTGATGAGTTCAGACATGACGATGCTACTGGTATGGCATCATTTTTGGAGAGAAACAACTCAAATCTAGAGCCATTTGATATCAATGCAACCAGTGAGGATGAAGGTGAAACTTCTGTCGAGCGCTTGAAGCAGCAGGCTGAGCATAACAAGAAAAAAATGAGCATTCTTTATAAGGAACTCGAGGCAGAACGGAGTGCTTCAGCTGTGGCAGCAAGCGAAGCGATGGCTATGATCAATAGATTGCAAGAAGAAAAGGCTGCAATGCACATGGAAGCGTTGCAGTATCTAAGGATGATGGAAGAACAGGCTGATCATGACCAGGAAGCAATTGAGAGGTTAAATGACTTGCTTACAGAAAGGGAGAAAGAAATATTGGACCTGGAGGCTGAACTTCTGAGTCGAAGTAGGCCTCATGATGAACCATTTGATATTGGAAAATTTGGAGCTAGTGATGGAGCTATAGCTTTGGAGGCCTTGGACAGCTCAGATTTCATTACGAATACGATGTTTGATTTTGAAGATGAAAAGGCAAAGATTTTAGAGTCCTTGTACAGATTGGAGGAAACACTAGGCATGTCCTCCACAAACAAACTCGATTTCGATGACACAAATGACAATCTACAAGACGGCGGTAGCCTATATGTAGAAAGCTCAGAATTGGGGACTTCACTGCTGCCCCAGGAACATCTGAATTGTGAATCAGTTCCTTCTCAACAAAATGATGGAAATAAGTATGCTGAGAACCAAAAACTTGATTCCATAACAAATGTTAAACATGAAGTTTCTCTCCTGAACACTAGATTGAAAGCACTTGAAGCGGACCAGAACTTTCTCAGGCAAATTCTAAGTTCTCTTAATTGTAGCAGTGATGTAGTACATTGCGTTGAAGAGATAACTAGCCATTTGAGAGAGCTGCGAAGAATCGTGACTGAACAAAGAGACATGGCAGTTTCATGACCTCATGATTAATCAGTCTGAAGGTAATAGAATACACCATACTTGTAGCTTATCTGTTGGCTATGACAAATTCTAGAACAAGCTGTGCACATATGTAGTTCTGGTCAGATTATGGAAATGATCAATTATAGATCATTTCATTCAAAAATCAATTATAGATTATTGTTTTGTCAAACTATGTTAATGATCATTGACTCCGCACAGGCAATAGCTTTCTTTCAGTCACTTGGTGCTGCATCTTTTGCTTGAATATTTACGCTTATTTGGTTCTTTTCCTTTTGCAATCCAGAGGTCTCTCATCATATTCCCCAATTGTGTTTCTGAATCTACAGATACTCTTCCATCAGTTGCTTTCATTAGGCCACTCATTGTTACCGCACCATGATTGCAAACTGGTTTCGTCATGGTACTATGGTAGCATGATGCTCCAGCTCGGAGATTCGACAAATGGTGGTGGCAGAGGATCATGGAGCAGGGTGATCTGGCCGGACACATGGACAAAGATTATGGACATCTCCGAGCTTGCTAAACAAGGCTTTATAACTACATGATGCACTGCGTAGCAGTGATGTCTCAGAAATGTCAACTGCTGTGGTGTCCCTTGTACATTGAACCGATAGTTGCTACGACTGTTAGGAGCTTACGACTGTTAGGAACTTAGTTTATCGATGTAATTAAGCTATCCCGCTCTTGCTGAGATGAGGAGTTCATCTAGTAACAAAGCTTATCTGCTTATGTTGATTCACACCTGCACCTGGGGCGCATGTCCTCCTGTCTAGCACATCAAAATTCACAAGTTACGAAGGTCACGCCTGCTGGTTGAGGCTACTGGTAGCTTGAACAATAGAAATCGAGCTTCTCAAGCCAATGATCTCATAAAATTTGTTCATTACAACTCTAACACAATCTACTCCTCGAGAACATTTCCAATACTACTGTGCTCCCAACGCAATAGCACTGCAACCGCTGCACAAGGATAGTGTATGTTATCATGTTACAAAATAAAAACAAAAGAAATCAACATCTAAATAGTTGCAGGCTTGTGATAAACAGAGACTTTTTATTCTCTTTGCAAAATATCAGTTGCATCTATCTATTTATAATTTTTTGTAGTACTTTCTGATGCAATTGTACTACTTACGTTGGCAACACGATACACCTCAAAATGCTGTAGCACTTTTTTTACACTCACTCGCTCCCTGGTGACGGCGCATGGATCGACCATCAATTGAAAGGCAGATGCCTAATTATTAAGGTGACCATGATCTGCAATAATTCTGCCTCTATTTATACATGCAGAAAAAAGGTTTTGCGTACAGTACAGTGCACACATTTTGTAGGGATCTCTCTAACTACTTGCAATAAGTGAGCAACCTAAAAATAATTTTGGAAAGAATCCACCAATACGCTAACAACTAACCAAAAAAATTAACAACAAGCCTATGTACAGTAGCAGCGTGATTAAAAAGACAACTTCCAGAGCGGCAAACATGGGTGGTCCAACAATCAGTCAAAAAAATAACTGGCAACTGGTGAGCCCAAGGACATAGCATCAAAATTGCGTCAAGTTAGAACAAAACTTGTGATGTTACCATCATTCCACCAGCTGTACGGCTGTTAATAAGCTTCCAAAACACATTCTTTCCAACAAATAGCTTTACCTGGAGGCTAGTCTCCAACTATGACCCATCATCTGAAAGCTGCGTGATGCTTGAGCAAAAGAAAAATCTATAAATGACAAAAAAACTACTATTCGGAATGGGTTTAAGCCTGAACAGTGCTTCGCTCTGACACAGCTTCGAACATAGGTAGAAGTTCTGAAACCACATTGTCAATAGGAATATGCACAACGCTGCCACTAAAACCATTAATTGTTGTCCTAGACAGGACTGATACTTCGGAACACATGGAGCTACCTTCAATCAGCTCAGTCCATGCCATGTCTTCCTCATTCAGATTGGCTTCTCTCAAGAGTTGTAGTACCTTATCCAGGTGAGCAACATTCCTACCTGCCCCACAGCCAGTGGCGGTTGCAGCACCAACTGCATTTGCTAGTGTTAATGTGCTAACTGCTGGCAAATCGTGAAGGAAGCCAAAAGCTATAGCAGCAGTAAAGCTATCTCCACATCCAACTGTATCTACAACATTAACCTAATGAAATAGAGAATATGGTGAGTACCAGCATAGCAGCATTCAAACGTTATTTTGATGCACTCATAAATGAAGGCCATTTATCAGCACAATTATAGTACCTTGAAAGAAGGTGCACAAGAAACAGTGTTATCAGTGATCATAATTGAACCCCTGGAACCCATTTTGATGACAACCTGCTTTGTGCGGATGCCCCTCTTGAGCAACTCTTGCCCTGCCTGAATCGGGTGTTTCATGTTTGTTAGTGATTCAGCCTGTTAAACAAATAAACAACCTTTTAAGAAAGTTTAGAGTAAAGCATATAGCAATCATATATTTGTGCTTTTAAATCAGTCTAAGATAAGCCCCAAAAAAAACTTTAAAAGCCACAGCTATGTTTTGCAACACATTTTATCTTTAGACAAATAGCATAAAAAAATATATAGTGTTATAAACATTCTACAAAATAGGAGGACAAGCCCAAAACAAAAAGATCAGGTTCCATCAGGCAGAATAGAAACACATAAAGAACCACAAAAGGTAGATCATCTATAGAGTTGACAAAAGAAACCCATCTGATAAGGAAAAAAATCAAAGAGATATGTTGAACAATTGATCATTATTCTAGCCACATCAACTGGTGTAGGATAATAACTAATATAAATTACAGTTGTAGGTGTCTCAACTGACCTCATCTAATGTCAAAAGGAGAACATCACTGAGCTTTAAAGCATGTTGAAGTGCTTTCTGCTCATCCAAGGTTCCATACAAGAGAGATCTACCACGGGGGCCAGGATCAAAGAACACTGTTGTTCCAGCATCAATCGCACAATCAATAGAGGATGCGATCACATCAGGGAAGAAATCGTCAAAAGCGTAGCCATTACAGAACAGTATTTTAGAGTGACGGATAGCTGTTCTGATGTCTGCTGGAAGTTTGCGGATCCAACTGAAAGCTGGTTCTTCACTGAAGTCTGCACGGCTGGCATTGCAAAGAAAGCAACACTGAGAAATGGCCAAGCACGTTACAACAACAGGGAAAAAAATAGCCAACTTCAATTTTTATATCTTAACTGAAACATGATGAATGTTTGTTCCCAAAAAAAAACACGAAGTGCATGAGAACTGTCAGATCTAACCTGCAAAAACCATGCCTCTGAAATGGGTCTACAAGAACCCAACATAGAAGTGTTTCGTATGCCTGGCGGCATGCAGAAGCATCAATATTTTCAAGCATCCCAACAACACTGATGCCCTCCGCTTGAAGCACATCAAAAAGAAACTTTCCGTAAATTTCCTCTCCTACGTGCCCCAGTGTGGAACAGCGAAGCCCAAGCCTAGCCGCAGCAAAGGCTAAGTTGCAGTTTCCACCAGCCTCCCAGAATTTCTATTCAGGTGACAGAATGCAAAATGTTGACAGTTAGGGCTTAGAATTACAAGAACATACAAAATCCACATGCTACATTATGCAGCGCATGTAGCATTAAACACGACATGTCACTGTAAATGGATTATCAGAATATCCATAGTTCTGATAGCAGATAGATATTACCGCAAACTAATAACAAAATAATATGGCTATTTCATTCTCCTACCTCATTTATGCAAACAAAGGTTAATCACACCCAAATAGAGTTGGCCCAAAGAGATGTCAGTTAGTTCAAGCTTATCTAGATTGAACAGTCCAGATAAAATTCTCATTGAACGTTAACACAATTCCTCCACCAACTCGACATAGTAATGCTATATTCAGCTAATAGCTTCGAAAAGCGGGAAGTAATGCAAGTTTTCTAGCAGCAATACCGGCATTTGCAACCTAAAACGGTCGTAAAGAAAATAGAGCTCACACGATACTACGCCATCAGCGTGATATATTGATATGTCCCGTATCCGTACTTAGAGGCTTAGAGCTAATCCAACGAAGGGGAAAAGCTTAGAAACACTGTATTTTGTCTCCTAACAACAGACAGCACGATGATTTCGGATTTCATCCCCGCACTGAGGTAGTTGACCGACCTGATCGGGCGGCGAAGCAGTGAGGCGTTCCATGTACTCCTTCCGCTCGTCTCGCTGCGCCGGCGGGAGCTCGGGCACGCTGAGCACGACGTCGACGCAGAGGTTCCCGAGAGTGGCGAGGTCCGTGTCCTTCCCCTCATGCCCGCCCTCGCGCGGCAGCCCCGCCGCTTGGCCTCGTTGACCGCCCCCGAGACGGCAACCGCGACGGCGCGCGGGCGGGCGACTCCGCCCGCAAGGCGGCGGCGCCGAAGGAGGTGGAGGAGCGGCTGCCGCGGAACGGGCGCCGGGGACGGGGAGACGGGGGCGGGGTGTCGGAGCGGGTTTAGGGTTTGGAGCGCCATGGATTGGGAGGACCGGAGGAGTGCCCGCCGCCGCCGAGATGCGGCCGGGTGGGAAAAAGCTGGCTGGGGAGGGAACCGCAAAATTGGAAAAGGATGAGGGTGAGAGAGCCCTCCTCCAGGAGGAGGTGACTGCAACAACAGGAGATGATGGGATTGGATAGAGGTCGCATTGCGTCGTGTACTTCGGACGCTGTTCGTTTCCTGCCCTATAAAATTTAAGATCTGTCACATCAAAGAGAATCTTATTATTTAATAGTATTTTTATTAATTTAATAATAAAACCTATGTCACGACCTCCCTCTAATTTACGAGACGAATCTAATGATTCTAATTAATCTATGTTTTGCTACAGTGATACTACAGATAAACATCTTCTAATAACACCATAATTACCCTCGTTGGATTCGTCTCGTGAATTAGATAGAGGGGTCTGTAATTAGTTTCGAGATTAGACTTTATTTAGTACTTAAAATGATAAAATTCTCTTTGATTTGACTCCTCTAAAAATTATATACCTGAAACAAACAGGGCCTTCGCATAATGCAACTCTTTTTCTTTGACGATGAAAAATTCTGATTCTCGTCTGCCAAATCGATTCGGGAATGAAAAATGGTTCGGGAATATGGGGGACTTTGGGGCTTGCTTTTAGACCGAGAGTGTACACCTTTAACCTTTTCGCATAGGACTTTTGCGCCACGCATATCATACATACACGTGTCAAAATCTGTGGTATAGCATGACCACTAAAAAATAAAGTTTAATATTCAAAAGGCACGATCAGAAATAGAAGGAGCTTTATAAAACAGAATTAATAGAAGGAACTTTATTCCATAATCATACACGAATCATGTGTACTAGTATTTGTGTTCACAAAACGTCCCTTTTAGAATTCGTCCGATTTTAACCGGCCCATATGGTAATTTTATTTTCTCCATATGACGGGGTTATCGCGCAACCGGTCGCGCATTCGACTGATCTTGCGACCCGCGTGTTCCGTCCATCGTCCGTCGACTGTCCGCGACCACGCCTGCACCGCACCGTCTCCCACTGCCGTCCCACGAAACCCTAACCATGACCCCACGGGAGACCTCCATCTAGCAATCCAAATTCCTAACCATCTTCGCCGACAAGCTCCACCATCAGCATTAATCCACCTCTGATGATGCCTCCACCGTCGTGTCGCATCGCCCGCCCCTCCATGCGCTCCACCCCAGCTCCATCTTGCCCTCCGCATCCACGTTCGGACCATGACCAGTCGTGCGGAAGCCTTTCCCTTTCCCATTCCCGTATGACAATTTGATGGCACACCGCACACGTATGTAATTCAAATTGGGCCGTTTCTAAGCTGAGCCCATACCGTGTCATGGTCCGTTCGCTTGGTCGCCATCCAAGCCCAACGCCACCAGGATCCAATGCACCAGGCCATAAATCTGGCCGCGCAACATTGTCGAGCAGCCCGCCGCCTGGCCGGCTGATTGCGTCAGGAAGATGCTGTTGACCGGGCGGGCAGGTCCAGTATACGGCTCCGCGTATGTCGGTGTGTGAGTACACCTCCAAATGGGGGCCTGTCAAGGCTCCCTTGGGTTAGGCTCGGGGAAGAACGGATATGCTCGCGCGTTAGCGTGGATGATCCAAGTGAGGAAGAACACCGAGAGTTATCCGAGGTTCGGGCCGCCCGGTGCGTAATACCCTACGTCCTGGTGTGTGAGTATTCGAAAGAGCCGATCTCTATTACATGGGGGTACCTCCTCCCTTTATAGGGCCAGGAGGAGAGCACTATGCAGGTACCGGAGGAGTACCGGGCACCCGGTGGGGGTCCGGTCCCTCCTGGGACATTCCGACACGATCCCGACACAAATCCGTTGCGGTCTCGGTCCCTTGGTTCGCGTTCCCAATCTCTCCCTTCTCATTGGCCGGGAGCCCTCCCGGCACTGTAGCCGCGTGGCTTCCCGAGAGCGCGGCACACGGGGAAGACGCGCGCACGTCCTGTCGGGCTGCGGCGTTGCCGGCGGCCCTCGAGTGCCGCATTAACTCCGGGTAGTTGGGCGCCGGAGGAAAGCACCGCGAAGCTTCGTCCTCCCTCGGCGCTCCCACTCCTCCGGCTTCCGCGGGACTCGTGGGCTTCGTGGCTTCGTGGACTCCGTGGCTTCGTGGACTTCATGGCTTCGTGGGCCTCATCTTCGTTTGTGGGCCGAAAGTAGCCCGTACGCGGTTAGGGGGACCCCAATCCCCCTACACCGACGGGAGCCCCGGCCGATCGGCCGACCCGCGGGGTCGGAGCGAGGATTGGGGCCACCCGTCGGTGCCCCGTGAGGCTTGGGTAGCTCGGGGCGCGGCTTTCGGAAGGGCGAAACCGCTTGGGCTGCCGGGGCACGAGCGCCCGAGGCGTCGCGTCGCTTCGGTTCGCGTGCCGTGGGCCCGCCCGGCGTCTGCGCTCAAGTAGTGGGAGGGCCGGTTGCTCGGGGCACGTCTCCCACTTCGCCCCTTGCCTCCCGTCTTCTCGGCTTCTCTCTCGCCGCTGCGCTCCCCTTCGCCTTCTTCTTCGCCGATCCGCGCCGCCGCTTCCGTCACCGTCGTCGCGCGCCGTCAAGATGGGCCGCGGAAGATCCTCCCCCGCCGCAGCAGCTCTCGCGCGCGCTCGCCGTCGGCGGACGCCCGCCAACGGCGCGGTTGCCCGACGCCGGGGTTGACATGTCGCGGCTTTCGCCCTTCCTTCCGGTGGACGGTGATAGGGCCGTTCGCGTCGGGGGCCTTTGCCGCCGCCGGCCGGAGGGCTGGAGATCCTCCACTTCGTGACCTTCGTCGTCGCCGGCGCCGTTCCCCCGCCTTCTCCGACTTCTTCCTGGAGGTGCTTCGGGAATATGGGATCCGCATGGCGCACCTCACGCCGAACGCGGTCGCGGCGGCGGCGTGTTCGCCCATCTCTGCGAGGGATTTGTGGGGGTGCCGCCGTGCTTCCCCATCTTCCGAGCGCTACTTCAAGATGACGCTCACCAATGCCTCGGAGGTGATCGGGTGCGTCCGGTGACCGCCGGCCCGACGGTGGGTACATAGAGTACTCGCCCGGTAGCAAGGTGGAGGCGTGGAAGAGGGCTTGGTTCACGGTGCCGTACGAGAAGGATCTTCGCCGCCTCCGCGTCCCGCCGGTCCCGGCCCGGCACTTGCCCGTGCGGGACGCCGTGCCCCGACTTCCCGAGGGCATGATGCCCGTGGTCGACCGGATCGCGGCGCTCGCCGCGGCTGGTCCGACTTCGCGCGGGGTGGTGCACGACTTCCTCGAGCGCAACATCGCGCCCCTTCGCCGGAGATCGGCCCCGTCGTGGCTGTGCCGGGACTTCAACTTCGCCGGCCGCACGCGCACGGGGCGGGCTCCGACCTGCCGGAGGCCGCGAGCGATTCGCCTACTCGACGGCGGCCGGGAAGAAGTGGCCCGCCTCCTTCACGTGCCGGAAGGTGCCGAGCCCCTCCATCGGTCGGCGAACAAGCGCGCGCGTCCTTGACGACATGCCCCGGCGGGGCCGCTCGGGTTTCTCAACGCGAACCCGACTCCCGCCCCGGCCTCCGGGTGCCGGGGTCGCACCTTCCTCCGAGCCGGGTGCGACGGTCGCCCACTGGAGGTGCCTCCGGGGCTCGGGTGGCAGCCCCGGCGGCTGCGAGGCCTACTCCGGCGCGCGGGACAAAGGCAAGGGGAAAAGGTCCCCGTCTCCTTCCTCCTCCGACTCTTCGGGCCCGCCTCCGCACCACGAAAGCGGGCCGGCGGGCTCGCCGGCGTCGGTGACGGTTGCCGCCCCGCGGGAGAGGTCTCCTGTAGCCGCACCGGTGCAAACGGCGGGTGGACACGCGACGGGTAGGTGTGCTTGGTATGGTGCACTTCGTCTCATCGTGGGCGATGGTTGCGAGGTGCGTTCGATTTGCATTGTCTGCGGGAGCTGTCCGGATCGAGCTGGACCGGACTTGGTCCCTTTGGATCCCAAGGCGGCCGGTGCGGCTCCGGTGGCCGGGGCGGAGGATGACACGGGAGGGCGACGGACGCCCCTGAAGAGGTGGCCGGCTGGTGCCCCGAGGAAGGGGTTGCCGACGGTCCCGCGGAGGTGGCCGCGGGTGCCGCCGGAGAGGAGGCCGCGGGTGCTCCGAGGAGGTGGCTGCGGATGCCACCGAGGAGAAGGCGGCGGGTGCCTCTGCCGGCGAGGAGGATGCGGGCGCCCTGCCGGAGAGGAGACCGCGGGTACCTCTGCCGGTGCCGACTTCGGCCGGGTGTCGCCTTCTCTGCCGTGGACGTGCCGGGTGCCTTCCCGATCGGCGCGCGCCGGCGTCCGCCACGCCCTTCCACCCCGCGGCCGGGTGCCGGCGCCGCCAGCCCTATAGTCTTTGGAGGGAATGACTCCCCTCCGCGCGTCCGGTCGGAGCCGGGTACGGTGGGCGGCGGAGACACCTCGTCGACCGCCGCCGCCGGTAGGGGCCGCGGGCGCGGCTGGACGCGGCCGGAGCGGGTCACCTTCGGGTCGCTGCGGCGGTGCGGGTCGCCACGGGATTGGCGACGTGATCGGGGAGGCCACCCGGTCGCTTCTTGCCATGAAGGCGGCCGTGGAGGAGGCGGACGCGTCCCTGGAGGACCGGGAGGCCGCGGCGGCCGAGCGCGAGGCGGAGGTGGCGGAGCGCGGCGGTCCACGGAGACGGCGGTGAAGGCGGCCCGGCGGCAATATCGGCGCCGTATGGAAGAAGTTCGGCATGAGCTGGACCAAGGCTGCTGGGATCGGCGACCGGGCCGCCGAGAAGGCTGCGCGACGCGAAGGCCCGCGAGGCGAAAGCGTGAGTCGTCTCCAAAGCGTCCTGGAGCGGGAGCGCGGCTGTGCGGCTTCGCGGCGCGCAGGCGGAGGAGGCGGAGGCCCACATGGACCTCCGCGAAGCGGCCGTAACCCGCCGGGAGGTGACCGCGGCGGCCCGCGAGGAGGAGGCGAAGGAGCGGGCGGCGCGCTTGCCCTTCGGGAGGCTGCGGCCGGGCGAACGGGAGCGGGCCGTCGGAGCGGCCGAGCGCGGGTGCAGCGCGCCGGTGATTCCTTGGTTGCCCGGGAGGCGGCCCTTCGGGGCGCGAGGGCGCCCGGCTTCCGGGAGGAGCGGGTCCGGCTTCGTGAGGACGAGGCCGCCGTCCGGAGGAAGCCTTGGAGACGGAGGCGGCCCGTCTCGCTCGGGCCGAGGAGCAGGTCCGCGGCCTCGCCGACGGGCTGGCGCATCGCGTCCGCGAGGAGGCTCTCGCGAGAGGCCCGGAAGGCCTTCGCCGTCGAGGCGAAGGCGATGGAGAAGAGCCGGGATGAGTACCGCCGGCAAGCCGAGCGGTTGGAGGCCCGGCTGAAGAAGTCGGGTCGCGGCTCTTCCGCCGCGGCTGATGGTGATGACCTCCGGCGGCAACTCGCGGAGCGCGGTCCCGGCTCGAGGAGTCCGAGCTTCGGCGTGTTGAGCTGAGCGAGCGGGCGACCGAGCTGGCCACGGCGGCGCGGACGCAAGCGGAGATCGCCGCCGAGGTGCACCGGGCCGTTTCGTCGGCATTATTCCGGGCGGGTCTGCCTCGTCTTCCGGAGCCTCTTGACCGCGGCCCGAGTGGGTATGCGTACGCCATGCGGGGGTGGTTGACTCTGCGAGCAGCTCTGAATACCGGGTGGCGGAGGTCCTGGAGGATGAGGGGCGGCAAACCATAGCCGCGGCCCTGGAGGAGGTGCTTGGCGAACGCCCTGGTCCTTGTGCCGGGTTCCCGCTGCTAGCCGTGGTGAACGGCGATGTCCCTGCGGGCGAGCATGCCACGGCTAAGGCGCAAGCTCATGCCGTCGCGCGCGCCTTCGCGGAGAGCTTCAAACGCGGCTAAGTGCCGGCTTCCTCCGCTTTGCGTGTGGTTTCCTGGCGCCTGTGCCCCCCTTTTGTGTTGTTGTTTTTTTTTGTCAAACCTATGTCCCTGTACGTACGGCAAGTAGTTCAAGTTTAACTTATCGTTGTGAATGGATAGCTTAAACCCACTGTTACGTTTGTTACGTGCGAATGTCCGCGTGCGCCGTGTAGTCGTAGGCCGTTCGGCACTTCGCGGTGACGCTTTTAGCGCGACTCGAGGCGCACGATTCTCAATCGGACGCAGCCTTCGGCTCCGACTAAGTCGCAGACCTTCATTACCCATCGGGGAGGGGAACGAGGACTTCGATATGCATGACGGCAATCCTGCGAGAGGTAAGAAAGGAAGCGACTAGGCGCTGTTTTTGTTCAAAACACGTTAGTACAAGTGCCTTGGCGGCGTGGCCGTGGCGATAGGACTTCCGGGTACCATCCGGGACCATTGGCTACTGAGAATATTCTAAGGGTAGAATTTCTTTAGGTGCTCAACGTTCCAAGCGCTTGGTTCGGGTACCCGTCCTCCGACTCCGGACGAACGGATCCGGGCGGCGGCGGCGGTGACGAGGAAGGGCCCTTCCCACATGGGAGTTAGCTTGTCCTTGCCTTCACGCGTACGAGCCCGTCGGAGGACGAGGTCTCCCGTTTGCAACTCCCGGGGACGCACGCGCCGCTGGTGGTAGCGGCGCAAGCCACTGGAGGTACCTCGCGCTTCGCGGTAGTACTCGGCGTCTTGCCTCCTCGAGGAGGTCGATGTCGTCGTGCCGCCGGGTGTTTTGGTCGGCTTCGTCGAATGCGGCGACTCGGGGGCTATTGAACCGGATCTCCGTGGGTAGCACCGCCTCCGCACCGTACACGAGGAAAAAAGGCGTTTCGCACTGTGGCTCGACTCGCTGTGGTGCGCGGGGACCGAGCACGGATTGGATCTCGATTACCCACTTGGAGCCCTTCTTCTTCAACGGGTCAAATGATCTTGTTTTTAAACCCTTGAGGATTTCTCCGTTGGCGCGTTCGACTTGGCCGTTGCTACGTGGGTGGGCTCTTGAGGCAAAGCGGATCCGGGTGCCGAGGGAGTCGCGGTATGCTTGCGAATGCGTGGCTCGTGAGCGAGTCCCGTTGTCGGTGATGATCCGTTGCGGCACTCCGAATCTTGCAATGACATTTTTCATGAATTTGACCGCTGAGTTTTGGTCTATCTTTGTCACCGCTTCGGCTTCCACCCACTTTGTGAACTTGTCGATGGCCACGTATAGCCACTGTACCCACCGGGGCGGTCGGAAATGGCCCTACAATGTCCAAACCCCAAACCGCGAACGGCCGGGATAAGGGAATTGTTTGAAGGGCTTGAGCGGGCAGGTGCGTACGCGGCGTGAAAGCGGCATGCCTTGCATTGTTGCACCGGCCTGGTGGCGTCCTGGAGGGCTGTCGGCCGGTAGTAACCCTGCCGAAAGGCTTTCCCGACCGGCGTGCGGGGAGCGTGGTGGCTGCCGCACTCGCCCTCGTGGATCTCAACGAGTATGTCGTTGCCTTCTTCCATCTTTACGCACTTCGAGCAGAACACCATTGGCACTGCGCTTGTACGGCTTGTCGTCGACAACGGCGTATCGCTTGGCTTGGCGGGCTAGGCGTTCCGCGTCCGTGTCGTCTTCGGAAGGATGTCGTCCCGCGGTACCCGAGGATGTCGTCCATCCGGCGGGTGTCCTGCGGCTCGTTGGCAAGCACTTCTTCGCTATTCTGCGTGTGCTGCGAGATCCTGCGGGTGCGCTTGCGCTTTGTTGTTCTTTGTCCGGAGCTCGGTCGGCGTCGGAGGCCGAAGGGGATGACGGGATCTCCATGAACGTCCGGGTGGGGTTGGAGCTCGAGTGGAGGCCACCGGGATAGCTCGTCGGCAATGTGATTGTCGCCCAGAAGTACGTGAAGCACCTCGAGGCCGTTGAACTTCTTTTCCATCCGCCTAACCGCCGCAAGGTATGCAGCCATCCGCGGGTCGTTGCATTGGTACTCCTTGGATACCTGGTTGACGACAAGTTGCGAATCTCCCTTGGCGAGGAGGCGCGTGACCCCGAGGTCGGCCGCAATCCGCAACCCCGCCGGGAGAGCTTCGTATTCTGCCATGTTGTTGGTGCACCGGAAGTGTAGGCTGGACCGCGTAGCGCAGCTCGTCGCCGGTTGGTGACGGCAGCGGTACCCTGCTCCCGCGCCGTTGAGGGTGAGGGAACCGTCGAAGAACAACGTCCGGTGGTCGCCGGGTGCGTCGTACGGCTGCACCGGGTGCTAAGCTCTTCCCGCTCGATCTGCGGGGTGGGTGTCCACTCGGCGATGAACTCGGCAAGTGCCGGCTCTTGATGATGTGTGTCTTGAGGAAGGACAAGTCGAACTCGCCTAGCTCCACGGCCCACTTGGCCACTCGCCGGTCGCTTCCACTGTTGCGCGAGTATGGTCTCCGGCGGTGCCGTGGTTACCACCGGACGGGATGACCTTGAAAGTAGTGTCGCGGCTTCCGGGACGCGATGAGCACTGTGTAGAGCATCTTACGGTGCTGTGGGTGCGGGTCTTGGCGTCTCGCAAAACCTCGGCGACGAAATACACCGGGCGCTGGATGCGCCGAGTGCGAGGCTCGGCCTCCGAGGGTGCGGGCCCCGGCTCGCTCTCGCTCGTCGTGGTAGTCGGGGCCAAAGCCCCGGGTGATGCGGTGTCGGTGTAGTGCTGTCGTCGGGCGTGGTTGGTGCGGATCCGCCCCGCCCTCAATGCGAGACATGGTCGGAGCCGGAGCCCGGGCGGGGTGGGATCGGCGCCTCCATCCTTGTCTTTCCGGTCGTGGTCCCGGCTTCGCCCAAATCATGCGACAAGGTCGGAGCCGGAGCCCGGGCGAAGGCGGAGAGCCACGCCGTCCGCGGTGGTTGTCGTCGTCGGGGCCCGCCCGGGTGCCCCACCGGGCAGGCTGGAGCGGCCGCATCGCGCGCCACGTCGTGAGCGAGAGCGTCCGCGGCACCGGGTGCTCCGGCACCTGCGAGCTGGTCGCGGGTGGAGCCCGGGTCCGGTTGGTCCGCCGCCTTCGAGCCGTCAAGGCACCCGCGCTTGCTGGTTCGTCGAGAACCGCGAGGTGCACTGCTCCGGCCGCTCGACCACCAGGGCCGCAGCGACCACTGCGGGTTAGCCGCTATGTACGGGAGCGGCGGCTCACCCGGTTCGGGGCGACTAAAACGGGCGCGGAGGACGGGTAGCGCTTGAGGTCTTGTAAAGCTTCGTCGGCTTCCGGGTCCACTCGAATTTGTCCGTCCTCTTCATCGGCTTGAACGGCGGGAGAGCGCGTTCGCCTAGGCGTGAAATGAATCGGCCAAGGGCCGCCATGCTCCGGCTAGGCGTTGCACGTCCTTGAGCCGCCTCGGAGGGCGGATTTCTTCGATGGCCGGATCTTCTGCGGGTTTGCTTCGATCCGCGGTGCGAGATCGGGAAGCCGAGTAGCTTCCCTGCCGGTACGCCAAAGACGCACTTCTCGGATTGAGCTTCACCGGTTGCGGCGCGAGGTTGGAGAAAGTCTCCTCTAAGTCGAACGGGAGAGACGGTGCCTTGCGGCTCTTAATGACCAAGTCGTCGACGTACGCCTCCACGTTCCTCCCGATTTGCGAGTCCGGGGTTAAGCGCATGGCCCGTTGGAACGTGGGGCCCGCGTTTTGAGGCCGAAAGGCATACTCACGTAGCAAAAGCTCCCTGCGGGAGTCATGAAAGCGATCTTCTCCTCATCCTCCTTAGCCATACAGATTTGGTGGTACCGGAGTACGCATCTAACATGCAAAGCGGGTCGCGACTGCCGTGGAATCTACTACGGAATCTATCCAGAGGCAACGGGAACGGATCCTTCGGGCAAGCCTTGTTCGGGTCGGTGTAGTCCACGCACATCCGCATCTTGCCGTTATTCTTGGGCACAACCACCGGATTGGCGAGCCACGTCGGGTGCGTGACTTCCCGGATGAACTTGGCCTCTAAAAGCCTCTTGACTTCGGCCGGATGAAGTCCTCGCGCTCGGGGGCTTGGCGCCTCGCCCGTTGCTTCACGGGTCTTGCGGCGGGGTTGACCTTGAGTTGGTGCTCAATCACCCTCCTAGGTATGCCGGCATGTCCGAAGGGTGCCGAGGCAAAGATGTCGCTGTTTGCTTGGAGGAAGGTGATGAGCGCGAGTTCCTATTTCGGGTCGAGGTCACCACCGATGGTGGTGGTCTTGTCCTCCGAGCCCCCGAGCGAGATCTTCTTGGTAGACACCTCTCCGGGAGTCGAAAGTTTTGCCCGCTTGGGGCCGGATTGCGCCGCGGGCTTCTCCGGGGTGTCGCGTGTTCTCTTCATGCCGGTATCCTCTTCTGCCGCCATCTCGGCCGCCAAGATGTCCTCGAGGCAAGCCATTGCCTTGACGGCATCCGCCCTCTCCACGATGACACCCTTCGGGCCGGCATCTTCGAGCGTGAGGAACGCGTGATGCGGGATAGCCATGAAGCTGGTTGATGCCGGGTCTCCCAATGATGGCGTTGTAGGGGAGGCCGATGTCCGCGACGTCGAAGAGGAGTTTCTCCGTGCGGAAGTTGTCCGGGTGCCGAAGGTGACCGGGAGCTCAATCCTACCCAAGGGGCGGGAGCTACCGGGAGCACTCCGACGAAAGGGCGCGAGGGCTGCAGCTCGGCGCGTGCCCACTGCGGGGAATCGTAGACCTTTGGGGTGATGAGGTTGAGGCTCGCGCCTCCGTCGATGAGGGTGCGTCCCACCTTCTTGTTGCGGATGGTGGGCGACACGACCGGGGGATCTTCCCCTTGGTGTTGTCCGGACCCACCATGTCGCTCTTGTCGAAGGTGATGGGGACGTCGGCCCACTTCGGCGGGGAGCCGTGGCCTTGCCCTCGGTGATTGCGAGGACCTCGCGGCGGAAACGCTTGGCCTCGCCTTTGGACGCGAAGCTCGATGAGCCCCCAGCGATCACGGCGATGGAGTCGTCCGCGCTCCGGTATGCCTCGACTTCCTCTTTCTCCTCCTCTTTCTCCTTCTCGGCCTTCTCGGCCGCCGCCGCTCGTCGCGCCGTTTGATGCTCGCCTGGATGTAGCGGCACTCCGGCTGGTCGTGGTCGTTGGTGCGGTGGAAGTAGCACGCGAAGGTTCCGGGGATTTGGCCGGCGACTTGCCGGCACCCGCGGGAGGTGGGCGCCGCGCCCCCACGGGGACGGGCCTCCGGCCGCGGCCACCTCTTCCGCCTTACGTTTGCGCGCGAGGTTCTTCTTCTGCTTCTTGGAGAGGGTGCCCCGGACTTGGGAGAGGAAGCACCGGGTTGGACTTCGCCGGCGGGTCGTGCCACGCTTGGGCTTCCTGGCGACGGGCGCATCCGTCGGCCAAGCGGAAGAGGTCCGTGACCGTCTCCGGCCGGTGTACGCCCGGTTCGCCCGGGATATCCTTGTCTCGAACGCCGTGGCGAAGGCGGAGAGTACCGGGAGGGGTCGATGCGCGGGATGGTGTTGCGGACTTGGCGAAGCGCCGCATGAACGCACGCGGCGTCTCGCCGGCTTACGGACGATGCGGTCCGGGTCGATCCGGCTTCCGGACGCTTCGCCGTCCCTTGGAAGTTGGCCATGAACTCCGGCACGAGGCTCTTCCGGGAGCCGATAGACTCCGGCGCCGGGTTCATGAACCATGACCGAGCCGAGTCCTTGAGAGCCAGGTGGAAGTAGTTGGCCATGATGTCTTCCGAGCCACCGGCGGCTTTGACGGCGGTGGAGTAGATCTGCAAGAACTCGTCGGGGGAGCGGTGCCGTCGTACCTTTCTGGAAGGTCCGGGCGGAACTTGTTGGGCCACGTGACGTCGCGCGAGCGCTTTGAGAGGGCCGCGCAGCCCCAGAGGAACGAGGGGTCGAGCTCCTTTCTCTTGCGCTTGGGTTGGCGCTCCGGGGACGTCTCCGCTTCCGGGCCGTCGCGGTCGTGGGCGGAGGTGCGCTCACGTTCGCGTCCCGCTCGCGCGAACGCTCGATGTCGACGCGTGCATCCTCCCCCTCGCGGCGGCGCCTGCCGAGGTCGTTGCGCAGGTCGCGGTGCCCCCGCCCCGTGGGGAGTGGACGGAGAGTGAAGCCGCCGGCGGTCGCGCGTCCTTGGCGCGGTTGGCGCGGCGGTCGTTGTCGGTCGGCGGCCGCTGCGGGCTGGCGTGACGGTCCGGCGTGGCGCTTGGCCTGCGCCGTATCCGGGAGTTTACCCACTCCGGTGAGCCACTCCCTTGCTTGCTCTCCCCGCCGATCCCGCCGGCGGGTTGTTGAGCATGGTCTTCACGGCGGTTAGGGGGTCATCCCCCTCTTCTTCTGAAAGAGGCGACGCGCGATGGCACGCTCGGACGCGAGCGGTGTGACGGCTTGGGCGTGGCGGTCGGCGCCGCGGCTGGCCCTCTGCAGCACGCTCGGCCGCCGATGCGCCGGGACGATTGTCGTGGGCGGAGCGGCCCGCATGACGACGGTCGCGGCGACGGCGCCGGTGGACGCTTGGCTGGAGACGCTATCCTCCGTATAAAATTTAGCACTGTCACATCAAAGAGAATCTTACTATTTAATAGTATTTTTAATAATTTAATAACAAAACCTATGTCACGACCTCCCCTCTAATTTACGAGACGAATCTAATGATCCTAATTAATCTATGTTTTGCTACGGTGATACTACAGTAAACATCTTCTAATAACACCATAATTACCCTCGTTGGATTCGTCTCGTGAATTAGATAGAGGGGTCTGTAATTAGTTTCGAGATTAGACTTTATTTAGTACTTAAAATGATAAAATTCTCTTTGATTTGACCCCTCTAAAAATTATATACCCGAAAACGAACAGGGCCTTCGCATAATGCAACTCTTTTTCTTTGACGATGAAAAATTCTGATTCTCGTCCGCCAAATCGATTCGGGAATGAAAAATGGTTCGGGAATATGGGGGACTTTGGGGCTTGCTTTTAGACCGAGAGTGTACACCTTTAACCTTTTCGCATAGGACTTTTGCGCCACGCATATCATACATACACGTGTCAAAATCTGTGGTATAGCATGACCACTAAAAAATAAAGTTTAATATTCAAAAGGCACGATCGGAAATAGAAGGAGCTTTATAAAACAGAATTAATAGAAGGAACTTTATTCCATAATCATACACGAATCATGTGTACTAGTATTTGTGTTCACAAAACGTCCCTTTTAGAATTCGTCCGATTTTAACTGGCCCATATGGTAATTTTATTTTCTCCATATGACGGGGTTATCGCGCAACCGGTCGCGCATTCGACTGATCTTGCGACCCGCGTGTTCCGTCCATCGTCCGTCGATCGTCCGCGACCACGCTCGCACCGCACCGTCTCCCACTGCCGTCCCACGAAACCCTAACCATGACCCCACGGGAGACCTCCATCTAGCAATCCAAATTCCTAACCATCTTCGCCGACAAGCTCCACCATCAGCATTAATCCACCTCCGATGATGCCTCCACCGTCGTGTCACATCGCCCGCCCCTCCATGCGCTCCACCCCAGCTCCATCTTGCCCTCCGCATCCACGTTCGGACCATGACCAGTCGTGCGGAAGCCTTTCCCTTTCCCATTCCCGTATGACAATTTGATGGCACACCGCACACGTATGTAATTCAAATTGGGCCGTTTCTAAGCTGAGCCCATACCGTGTCATGGTCCGTTCGCTTGGTCGCCATCCAAGCCCAACGCCACCAGGATCCAATGCACCAGGCCATAAATCCGGCCGCGCAACATTGTCGAGCAGCCCGCCGCCTGGCCGGCTGATTGCGTCGAGGAAGATGCTGTTGACCGGGCGGGCAGGTCCGAGTATACGGCTCCGCGTATGTCGGTGTGTGAGTACACCTCCAAATGGGGGCCTGTCAAGGCTCCCTTGGGTTAGGCTCGGGAAGAACGGATATGCTCGCGCGTTAGCGTGGATGATCCAAGTGAGGAAGAACACCGAGAGTTATCCAGGTTCGGGCCGCCCGGTGCGTAATACCCTACGTCCCGGTGTGTGAGTATTCGAAAAAGCCGATCTCTATTACATGGGGGTACCTCCTCCCTTTATAGGGCCGGGAGGAGAGCACCGTACAGGTACCCGGAGGGGTACCCGGCACCCGGTGGGGGTCCGGTCCCTCCTGGGACATTCCGACACGATCCCGACACAAATCCGTTGCGGTCTCGGTTCCTTGGTTCGCGTTCCCAATCTCTCCCTTCTCATTGGCCGGGAGCCCTCCCGGCACCGTAGCCGCGTGGCTTCCCGAGACGCGGCACACGGGGAAGACGCGCGCACGTCCTGTCGGGCTGCGGCGTTGCCGGCGGCCCTCGAGCGCCGCATTAACTCCGGGTAGCCGGGGCGCCGGAGGAAAGCACCGCGAAGCTTCGTCCTCCCTCCGGCGCTCCCACTCCTCCGGCTTCCGCGGGACTCGTGGGCTTCGTGGCTTCGTGGACTCCGTGGCTTCGTGGACTTCATGGCTTCGTGGGCCTCATCTTCGTTTTTGGGCCGAAAGTAGCCCGTACGCGGTTAGGGGGACCCCCAATCCCCCTACACCGACAGCGTACAAATTGGCCACCACAACCACGAGTATTGAACAATTCTAAAAGTACTGATTAGAACATGTAGAAGTGTCAAATGTGTCCTACCCTCGCGTCATACTGCATAATAATCAAATATTTCATTTTATCCTCACATACATATAGTACAGCATGTCCCTGTGACTCACACTTGAAAAATATCATGCGCCCCATGGACTGACAATTGTCATGCAGGGCCAATTAATGTTTTGCAATCAAACTCGCTGGTTAATTTAACTGGGTTTGGTTTGGTTGTTAACGGAAATATCATATCGTCAGTAATTAACATGCAGTCATGCAGACCAGAACTCCTGCCGTGCGAAGGCCAACACCTGTGTCTCCCGGTCGCCACACCGAAGGACGAAGAATGAGACTTGGTGTGAAGAAGGCCGCCAGTTTCTTGGAAGTTACGGCCGACAGGCAGAAACACAAAGTCAGCAGCACAAACAGGTAGCAGCGGAGTCTGCGGTCGACACGAGAGGCCAGCTGAACACGACTCAACCGTCCGCTTTAACCGGTACTATTACTTGATCAGTAGTGCGTTTTCATGCATATAGACGATCAGTCGCAGTTAGACCGACTGGAAATTCACAAGAATCCAAACAATGCAAGAAGCAGTCAGGCTCATAACATTCATACGCACAAACTAATTCATTCTATACTTAATGCTCGTCGATTACCTACGGTGCCGGTCACTGTAGCTTTCATTTTATTCCGACGTATACAAACTACTAAACCATTTCAAAGGGAACAGATAGCTGTGGCTGGCAAGGAAACAAAGCTAGTACTGTGTACTTTGATCAGAACGGGTCATTTGTTGGTTCGTGCTCCAAACTTAATTTGGACTCGGGAATTTGAATTGAAATAATGGACGACCCCGCGCGCGCTCAAAACCGCGTAGGTAAAAGTAGGCCGGACCTGGGAATGAACCTGAATTGTCAAAGTACAGTACGAGGTGAGGAACTGTATACTGACGACCCGGTCTTTCCGTATACTTTGATTTCCCTTCGTAACGAACCTGCTATAAAAGGAAAGAACCCGGCATGCATGCCTCCCAACAACCAACAAGTTCATTAGCAACAAGCTTGACGCATTCGACGTGCTTGAGAGCTCCTATATAGCGCTAGCAAAGCCACCTTTGTTTTTTGCAAATTGCAATAGTAGTGTACAACGTCAATTACTGAGAAGACCACCGAAGAAAGGATTTGAGCTCTGATCGATATGGCTCCCACGACGACGAAGGCGATGATGGTGCGAGCCGTGGTGGTGGCGGTGCTGTTGATGCAATGCTGCGACGTGATCCTGGCGGCGAGGCCGTTGCCGGACGCAGCTGCAGAGGTCGGCAGCCTGTGGCTGGGGCAGGACGCCGGCTCACTCATCTTGCAGGTCCTGCCCAAGGGCTCGAACCCGCCACCATGCCCCAACGACCGCGACGCGCACTCTCCCGTCAAACCCCAATGCTAACCGTAACAAGGCAGCGTACGTGGCGTTGGCACCACAGCTTCGTTAGCTTCTCCATGACGAGCTGCCCACTGCTTCTACCTTGAAAAGGCTTCCATCTGATGATACGTTTATGGAAAGCTGGTTATTATAGGACACACGTGATTAGTATTACTAGAGCACACTCCTTACCTAGTAGTGAGACAGTAAAGCAGTCCCTGACGTAGGCAGCACGTCAACTCTTGTAAACAAAAGATGTATATAAGATACTACTTAATTAGATTTATTATTTCAGGTAACTGTGTGGAAAAATTTTATTACTCATGCATGTTTTCCATCGAGGTAAATATATATCAAGGAGAGCCCCGACCATCCTCAATCGAATTGCACTCACATCTTCTTTGGGCATCCTCTACACGACTGAACTATATATTATGATGGATTTTTGCTTCCCTTTAAAGACCCCCGCGTCTGTTGTGTTCAACAGAATATATAATTCTAGCATTGGCAAAGTTGATGTAACGGCAAAGCTTTTGGTATACAGATGAAAATTTCAACCAAAACGTTGCAAGAAATTAAAAGAAGTTTGCACAAACAATTGCTCAGATATAGTAAGATGTGTGGAGCTGGTGGCAGTATTTCTATATCCAAAAAGTGATAAATAAATAAAATCACATCAACTAAGTTAATCGGATCTGTGCTCCCAGGTTTGCACAAGCAATTGCTCGGAGATTATTACCAATAATTACTAAAATATATACTATATGTTGATTACCACTAGCAATTTATTTAATATATACGGTAAAACTTCTATTCTATTACCTACTCGTAAGTAGGAGTTAGACCTAATTAGAGTATTTAGGCCTGGTCAAACTCCAGTCGAGTTTAGCTGCTTGCAACGTCTATCTGAATGAAAAAAAAAATATGAGCTCCACAGGCACCAACAAGACCAAGTTGCAGTTTGGACGCACGCTTAAATCGTAACATGCATTTGTTGATTTGTATGCATATTACGATTCTGTGCTAGGTGCAATATGCAGTGGGCTACTAAAATTGTAGTTGACCGTTCTTGTTGGTAAGGAAAGGATCGCGACCACACGCATGCAAACCTGAAAAGCACCTTTCGCTTTACATGGTGCGTGCCGTACTGTTCGTGGCGCATCGCCACCAAAAAAAAAACATTTTTAATAAAACATGAAGAATGGATGGACGAGGCACCGCTACCTTCTGGGAAGATACAGTGCAGCTTTAGTCAAACGGCAGAAATAGTAAGTTGGAAGTAGGAAAATATTATAGGTACAACCGTCACATAAAGACATGAATGAACTTGATCGATCAGGGCCAGTTCAACAGGGAAGACCAAACTGATCAAAGGCAATACAGAGCATGAATCAGTCTGCATCTAGCAGAGACGATCGACTGAAGGAGAGAATCCATGGCCGACCCGTTTCCTTCAAAAGAGTCCACGGACCCAGCAACAAGGCACGCATACAACTGAACCGTTTCAGCGGGCAAAAAAACAGACGAAACGATCGACTTTTATCCCAAGCGCGTACGCTCGTAGCTCAATAGTTGCCATCAAAGAATGAGACCAATGTCTTCAGTAAATATATATGAAGACTGTGAAATGCACTAGGTCGGTTCATACTCTTTTCTTGTTTTTGACATTCTTCACCGCACGGCCGTGGCGACTTGGTTAGTAGCATCGACTTTCAAACACACGGGAAATTGAATTCAAATGGCGCGCCGCGCTGATAAACCGTGTAGCGAGGGAGGTATTTGTCTTATAGGAGACCCGAGAATAAAATTCAAGCTTGAACCAAGTACAGACTTCAAGAACTGACTTGGTCCTTTTTTGATTACTACGTTCCAACGGTTGCATTGATTAAACATGCCTCTCGCCAACCTATAAAAGCAAGACATGCATCGTGTCTTCCTTCCCACAAACAGAGCATTCCTTTTGGAGACGTACCTAGGTGCTCCAACAGCAAAGTCACCTTTGTTTGTTTGAATCAACACCAGGTTTTACTCTCTTCTCCAATAGTCACACTTCACGTGATTGCAGTATTCACAAGCTAAGGTCGCACTCATGGCGATGACGATGGCGAGAGCAGTTGTCGTGGCTGTGCTGCTGATGCAACTCTGCAACGTGATCCTGGCGGCGAGGCCGCTGCTGGATTCGGCGGAGGACGCAGGCCGGTGGCTGGGGCAGGGCACCGGATCACTGATCTTGCAGGTCCTACCCAAGGGACAGAACCCGCCACCATGCCCCAACAACAACGGCTCCCCCTCCGGCGTCCACCCGGGCTGCCAACCATAATAGCCGGCACCGCGCCCGGCAGCTTCTCTTCTCTAGCCACTCGATGGCTAGCTGGTTGCTGCCTTTTTGTGGTTCCGGTTTCGTTCGTACCTCGCGAGAGCTAGGCCCTTCCGTGTGAAAAATGAAACTGTATATAGTCGATACTGTAGATATTAGTGGATGCAATTCGGCAATAAGTAAACTAGTCTCTCACAATAGCCTTGAAGCCAAAGTTGTACAGATGATTAGTTAGGTGATATTAATAAAGGAGACTTTGCTTAGGTATTTCAGGTTTAGAAAAGTGAAGTTATGGTGTTGTAATGTTCATTCGTTCCAAGGAAAAAATAAATTTATTATTCTACTTCGAATCCTTTCAACCAAATTTGCATGATATTGGAATATTCCATACTTGCTGAAGTACAAGTGAATGGATTACCTTTTTCCTATAAGATTAGGTTTTTAGGTTGCTAAGTCGGTGCATAATAGCTCAATACACTTCACAGTCAAAATTAAGGTCTCTAGTTCAGAATTTGGTTGTAATATTACACCTAACTTCTATCATAGTCATTTGCCGTATATAGCACCTCAGTACGTAATACTACTATGCGTGAATTACCAATCTATATCAAAATATTTGTCACTGATGCACATCGCTCCAGACAGCTGCATTGTTGATTCAAATTATTTGTAAGGGTCGCATAAAGCCACAAGTACATGTAATTCAACATACAACTAAAATTTTTAGTTCAAAAGAAAACGCATATTGTACAACTTAATTATGCGGGGACGTACCTGATGAGGCCCAGATCTTAGTCACTAACTATAAGATCATTATCACACATTCTTTCACTTAGGCTAGACTTTCCCTCTGTCAAAAAATGTAAGGATTTGTTGATATTCAGCTCATATGTTTGAACATTTGTCTTATTTAAAATATATCAATAAATATAAAAATTAATAATTAATACTCAAACTATATCTAATGATAAAACAAATTAGGAAAAAATAAATAATATTTTTAATTTTTTTGAATAAGATGAGTGGTCAAACCTAATGTCCGAAAGTCAATAAATGCTTACATTTATGGACGAGAGGTAGTAAAATATTAAGATCTACATGTCAAGTTGGCACGAAACATTTGTGTTTGTATTGTACATAAAAAAAGTACTCCCTCTAGTCTAAAATATAAGAATTTGTTGAGTTTTTAGTTTCTGGCCAATCATCTTAGTAAAAATTTATGATTTATTTTATTATTAGAGATACTTAAAATATAATTATTTGTTTTATATTTTTTTAAAATAAAATGAATGGCCAAGCATTATGATGAAAAATTGTCTTATGCTTATATTTTGGATGGGAGGAAACACATTGATTATCGTGCATCATAACCCCCTTCTCCCAGAGTTCTCTAGCTACTAGTTTCACTTCCGTTACAGTATGTAATGTATTATTTGTGGCGCGGAGCGGGTCCCTGAATTCATGTTATAAATTCAGAGGATTGTAGCACTGCTAGAGTGTTTTTGTGAGATGCGTTACCGTGTCGCATGCATTAGTACTGTAACTACAGTAGTTAAACAGTAAATGAACAAACTGTTTATGATTTTTGTACTATTCACGTTAATGTAGCTACCGATTCTAGACCGTCGGTTCTTGATGAGACGGTTGGGAAGGGCACCGGACACCTAATTCAGGGTACCGTAACACCTCTGAATTGATAGCATCAATACGAGGACCTCAATCCTTGTGGCGCATCGCCACCAAAGGGAAGAAATGAAAGAAAAAAAACATGCATGAAAAGTCAGAACCGCAGCGGCGCGTGCATGCACACACGAACTTGATCAGAGGCCATTAAATTAGACAATAATACGACCAGCGTTCCAGCAAACTATGTGCGCAGTTAATTAATACAAAAAGCATGAGTCGTTTTCCATTATTAGAAATTATCATAGATCGACAGAGAGAATTTCACGGACCATTTGTTTCTTGTTTAAATCGCGGACCTCAGCAACAAGGCACTTAGAACCGAACCATTTCAGCGGGCAAATAGACATCAACTAGCTCGTTTCTATCAAGGAAACCGACGTGTTCATTAAATATGTCAATTAAGACACTCGCTTGCACTTTTTATGACATTCTAGTATTCTACCGCGCGGCCGTGGCGACTTGGTTATTACTACTAGTATCCATTTTCAAACAAAAGAAATTGAATTCAAATGGACCGCGCTGACAACGCGTAGCTAGGCACGGACTTGTGTTAGAAGCTAGACCCGAGAATAAAATTCAATCTTGTAACTAAAAAGCACCAAGCTGAAGAACACTGACCTGGTCGCTATTTATGTATACCATTTCAAAGGTTGATTAAACATGCCTAACAAACCTATAAAAGCAGACCATGCATCGTGTCTCCCTTCCCACAAACAAACCAGTCCCCGGACAAGCATTCGACACGCACCCCGACTTCCCTTGAAAACACTTCGACGTACTCCAACCTTGCAAATCCACCTAGCTTGTTTGCAGTAACAACACGTAGTCACTCTCACTCAAGCTTTGCAGTAGCAACAAGCTAAGGCCCCGACGACAAAGCTAATAAGAGATGGCACCCATGGCGATGATGGCAAGAGCCGTGGTTGTGGTCGTGCTGCTGATGCAGTGCTGCAACGTGGTCCTCGCAGCGAGGCCGTTGCTGGATTCGGCGGAGGACGGCGGCCAGTGGCCGAGGCATGGCGGCGCCGGGTCACTGATCCTGCAGGTCCTCGCGGGCGGGTCACCGCCATGCCCCAATAATGGCGGCTCGCCCTCCCCGTCCCAGGCTGCTGATAGCCCATGAAAGCTCCGGCAGCCTCTCTTTAGCACTCCTAATAGCAGGCGCCGGTTGCTGCCTTTCGCGGTTCCGGTTTATCCCACGAGCGCTAGTCTTTCAAGTGAAAATGAAGCTGTATGTATATATGGATACTGTAGATATTAGTGCGTGCAACTCGTCAATAAGTAGATCAGTCGTCTCTGACATATAGATATTGAAATTAACCAAAATTGTACAGATGATTGAAGTATTATTTTGGGGTTTAGAAAAGTGAAAATGTTTATATTTGTTCACTATTTTTTAAGGAAAAATATCACAGTTTATTCTATTTTTGAATATACGAGTCTTTTCAATCAAATCTGCGGAATATTCTTTTGGTCTAGATAGATTTCAGGTGAATGAAATTTTGGTAATGTTTCAATTTCTTTTTTCAGTCACGAGATGTTGATCCAACCACTCAAAAATTTTATTCACTTGTGACAAAAAGAATGATCTTTGGAAAAGTGAAAATGTTCCACACATGAATTAATTTGTTCTATTTGTACTATTTCATTGTCCCAACAGTACATTCTCATTGTTCTAGTAGCATATTTTTATTGTTCCGAAAATCTGACTGAACCAAATACAAAATTTCAGTTAACTGAAAGCTAGCAAATATGAGGGTTTATCTAGATTTCAAGTGACCGAAATTCTGTTAATGTTTGAGTCATATTTTCCAGTCATTGGATGTTGATCCAACCACTTATAATTTTTATTCACTTGTGGCAAAAAATTAAAATGTTCCACCCAAGAACTAATTGTTCTAGTACTATTGTTTTATTGTTCCAACAGTACATATTCATTGTTCTAGCAATATATTTTCATTGTTCCGAATATGTGACCGAACAAAATGCAAAATTTCAGTTAACCGAAAACTAGCAATTTTTTCTTTGGTTGAAGTAGTAACAGAACCAAAGATCTCGAACTTGGTTGGAGCTTATCAAAATAAGTTATAAACTTCTAATATTACACATTTGTGGGTGCATAGTATGTATGATGGGCATATGGTTCACTCTCTCAAGAATACATGTATGCTAATATGCGTAAACTACCCAGTTCTATCTGAAATTTCTCTCTGGGCTGAGAATTTCAACCAAAAAGGTTACAGGCTTACAACAAAAAAGGATGCAGAAATAATATGGCTCAAATCTAGGTTAGTAAGACATGCTGCAATTTGTAATTTGTATATCTAAATGAGATAGTAGAAAATTAGTCTTTGACATCAGCTAAGTTAATCGGATCTGAGCTTACCCACTGCCTAGGCAGGCAGGACACTGCACCTTCCTATCAACTCTACTCGATTTTTATTACACACAGAAAAGAAGTCCAAAGTGTATGAAGCTCGCAGATCCACATGACTCACAGAAAATGCTATATTTGCATTTTTGTTTCGTAACATACACTATATTAACATAAACTCTTACATGAGTACTGATCACTATAAACATACACACACGTACACTTTACCGTATGATAACACCAATATGCATGATACGCCTGGCTTGAATAGTCTTACGATTAGCAAAGTCACGCGAATGATGCATACCTAACTGAAAGAATAACTACTCGTAATACAATGCTCACAACAGAGTCTCAAAATCAATTACAAACAAGATCATTCTGTATTTCTGTTAGAAGAACCGGACCAGCTTAGCTAGCGTAAACACATATGCATATTATAATTTTTTGCTCTTTGTTGTAACTTTTTTAAAAAAAAATAAAATGACATGTCTTTTTCCTTTAATTTGCATTATATATAGAAGCGGTTTTTGCGGCTGTGGAAGGATGCCATATAAAGTTTATTTCGAAAGAGGATGTCATATACAGTTATTTTAGTTCTTGGTCTAATTAGAAGCGACTATGTCACATACAAAAAGAGCTGCGAGCATTTATATAAAAAGTCATTTTAGTTTTTAGTAGCCACTATAAACAGCAAAGAGTCTATTTTTAAAAAAAAGCCAATACAGGAACACTGTCATTCATTAAGATAGAAAACAAAGATTATATCCTAAGAGTATATAAAACTAATCTCGGCAACAAACTGAGCAAACACAATGACACTAAGATTGACAAAACGACAACAACGGATTAAACTTCAAAAACAGTGCCACATGGTGAAGAGTCTAAAATCATGTTCTAGGGAAACAAATAAAATTGTACTTAACTCGCAAAGTTTTTTTTGCACTTGAGTGTACTTGATAACGGAAATGATGACCACCGACCATGCATGGAAACCTACCTGTACGTTTTGCTAGGCAAATTGCAAACAGCACAGTGCGTACCGTACATTTAGTGGCGCCACCGCGCCACCAAAAGAAAAAAAACATTCTCGATCAACACATGGACCGGCGCACGCAAAGCATACACGAACCTGCTCAGCAGGGTACAGGGGACCATTCAACAACACGACGAAACTGTTCGCAGGACGGAGTAAGACAAAGCATGAATCGGTCCGCTGTTATTAGCAGAATTCAACCGAGGGAATTCACTGCCGGACCCGTTTCATTCGAAAGAATTCACGAACCCCGGCAACAAGGCACGCAGGTTAAAGGCGTATCAGCTAATTGTCGTTGCCATCAAGGCACTCGATCGGTTCATCCTTTTTACGACATTCTACGGAGCGGGCGTGGCGACTTGATTAGTAGCATCGACTTTCAAAACATAGGATTGAATTCAAATGGACCGCGCTGACAACCGCGTGTATTTGAGTTAGGAAAGCCGAGAATAAAATTCAAGCTTCTAAGCGCCGAGTTCAAGAACTGACCTGGTCGTTTGTTTATACCGTTTCTATGGTTGGTTAAATAAATGCCTGAACCAACCTATAAAAGCAAGCCATGCATCGCGTCTTCCTCCCACAAACACACCAGCTCCCAGGCCTTAATTCGACGTGCTCCTACAGCTTAATTACAGAGCCACCTTGTTCGCAGCAACACGTGCTTACTCAAAGTGATTGAAGAAGCTAATATTTAAAAGGTTGTTACATGGCATCCATGGCGACGATGGCGAGAGCGGTGGTTGTGGCTGTGCTGTTGATGCAGTGCTGCAACGTGATCCTCGCGGCGAGGCCGTTGATTGATTCAGCGGCGGAGGACGGCAGCCGGTGGCTGGGGAAGGGCGGCGCCGGGTTGCTGATCATGCAGGTCCTACAGAAGGGCACGGGCGGGTCACCATGCCCCAACCCCGGCGGCTCGCCCTCCCCGTCCCGGGCTGCTGATAGCCCATGAAGCTCCGGCAGCCTCGTTAGCACTGCATGGACCATGGCCAGCTGCCTAGCTGCCTGTTTACAGTAGATGACAATGGAACTGTGTATACAGTAGATGTAGACATTAGGTGTTATTCAGTTCAGCAATAAGTAAATTAGTAGTCTCTCTGACGAAATTGGCCTTGAGACTAGAAAGTTGTACATAGAATTTGTTTAGTCATTCCAGGTTTAGAAAAGTCAAGATGTATGGTTGTATTCATTCATTTTCTTCAAAGGAAAAAATATTCATTTATTCTATTTTCAAAACAAAGTGACATTGGAATATTCCTTCATTCTCAGGTGAATTAATTTGTTCATATACTAGTTTTTAATGTAAATCAGTCGTGCATGAGAACTACTCCGTCCCTTCTGAAATTGACGTCGCCGTTAATTGTTTAGTCACGTTTGATCATTCATCTACTAAGAAAATTAAATTTTTCATCAAATGTTTTGTTATAATTTGTTTTATCACTTAAGAATAACATAATTTATAGCTTTGTACATTTAGACTACTAATATTTTAAACAAGACAAATGGTCAAATGTAATATAAAAAAGTTAATGATGACATCATTTTCAGAATGGAGCAGTATATATATTATGAATGGATGAATGGACTAAAGATGACGACCGTCAGTACAGTACAAACATGATTTTAGCACTGGAGCTGGGCGACCAACCTTTTGAAGCTCACCTTCCGTACGGACACTCATACCTCGGCAACTAGATAGTAAGTATGTGGGAAGCAAAGCCGGCCGGCCGGTAATGGACGGCATGATCGAGTCAGATTGTCAAAATAACACCATACAGTATTCAGCAAACGCAGCTTCACTGTTCAATGAGTCCGCGCGACTCATTGAATCTGACCAATGTGAAATTGTTAGGCATGCATCATTGTGGACACGGATCCAAACAAACAGAGAGAGGAGGGCCCGGAGGCTACTATGATCGTTGTTTTTGTTTTACAAATACGTAGTAACTCGCTTATATTTTGCTGTCAAAAGGATGCTAAACTATTTACTAGATGCAAAAATTTTCTTGCAAACGCACGCAAATACGTACGGTGGTATAATGTCCCTGCTTTGCATACGGCCTGACGTATCTGGCGCGAGACCTGGCTTTGATCGTCGTCTCTTTTTTCAAACCTGTGAATTGAAATTGAAGTGTGGCTGGACCGAGCCCTGAAAAACGCGTAGCTACGCGCGCTGGCTAACAATACGTGCTTTCTCTGGCTTCATCGCCCGGGAACATCGATCAATCAAAGTCTTAAAAGTACAAAGGCGGTGAAGAATAGACTCAGTCACTTGTCATACTTCGACAGTTCAACCTGCGAACGAACAGATCACAAACTATAAAAGGCCGCCACTCTGCCTCTCTTCCAACAAAAACAACAACCACTTTCAGCATCCCTGAACGGCGTGAAACCACTTCGATCGAACAGCAACTAGAACTAGCTCTCGATCTCTCCTCATCACCAGTGTCATTAAAAGAAAAGACAGTGCGAAGCCAAGTATCATTTTTGCAGAGAAGAGTACCGTCTCCATTGCACTTATCCGTTATCGATTATGGCGGTGGCCATGGCGAGGTTGGTGCTGTTAGCCATCGTGCTGATGCAATGCTGCAACGTGATCCTCGCGGCGAGGCCGTTGTTGGATGCGGCAAGGGACGGCGGCCGGTGGCCGGGGTCACTGATCTTGCAGGTCCTACCCAAGGGCCCGGGTGGTGTGCCATGCCCCAACAACAGAGGCTCCAACTCCGGCGTCAACCCCGGCTGCAGGTAGTAGCCTGCCGGCACCATCGGGTCCGGGCCTAGAATCAATCAACCCCGGCGGTCACCCTATGGATCAACAGCCTCTCAGCATTCATCATGCGCGAGCGAACTTGCTAACCGAACTATTAGGCGGTTGATTTGTTCATTGATTCATTCCACTAGCTAGCTAGTTCTCTTTAGACTCTGTAATTAGGGGATCAATTCAGTACAAAATGCACGGGTCTCTTTGTTTACTGTTTGAACGTGTAAATTGTATGATCGAAATTTCTTCCTTCAAATGTGTACATTGCTCCTTTTATCAGCTTTTTTAAAAATTTCTAGCACAGGTTTATTGGCACATAGTATTTGTGTATGGATGACCCTGTGATGATGAAGCATTTTCGTTGGATTGATGATGTCGTTGGGCAAATAACTAACGTCTGACGAAGTATCAGTTTCTTTTTTTTTTTTGCAAAAATGGGAATAATTTATAAATGCAAAACCCTTTTTGGCGGACCGAAACTAAATTCAAACATTTTTTATTTGAATGTCACAGCGTGCTGGTCAAACGTTTGACGCTTTGACCTTTACATACGCTTGGTCGTTGGACTCAATCTATAAAGGAAAGGTCAGCATGTGCGAGCCAGCTGATCTACCTATATGCATGCGGGTCACCGGCCACAGCAATGGACGAATAGGGCAGGTTGCGACCGTCACCTTATCATATTATTATACCTGGGAATTAGTAAGTATCAAGGAAAATCAAGATTAACTGGGGTGATGAGCGAGAGCTGTTAGTTGCAAGCATTACTTTGTTAAACTGTAGTTAATAAATTGCTCGAAGCATGTTTTTCAAACACGTTGTTTGACTGAACTGAGACCGAGCGTAAGTGCTGTTGCGCGTCAAATGGTTTAGACTTCATTCAGCTACCGCCGAAATCCTCGATACGCTTTTCTATTTACATCTCTCTCAACTCTCAAGCTAAATCCTGAATAAATTAATATTGCTAGAAGCTGTCTGCACAATCAGTCGGTTCATTTATTTATGAGATCCTCATGATGTAATTACTCTACTAATCACTTCGCATGCGTTTACTAAATGCATGGCGCAGCTGGTTGACTACATGTTATTAATCAAAAGAAAAATATATAAGTTGACAGAGCAAAAAACATGGCATGCCTTTGAACTAGACTATTCGTGATTTGAGTGAATCAAATTCAGACGTGAAGAATGACTAAAAAATATTCAGTTGAGTTGCCACTAGCTAGCTCACCACTTATGTCAAAGATGGATCGTCGTGAGCAAGATTATGCATGGAGGTGTAACAAATGGACTTATTGACCTAATCCTCCTCGTCATAATAAACCTACTCGCAAGTCACGTCTTAAGCTTCAGCTTTTAGAAATGTCATAGTCCGGCCACATGCAGTAGAATTCGTAACACGCATAACTCGGTACACATTCACATACATAAGAGCTATTCATTGCAAAAGAAATATTTTACTGGTATACATCTACTATCAAATCGTCGGCAACTTCATCATAGGAAACAATAATTCTTCGTCGCAACCAAAATCGGATACAAGATGGGAGATTTTAATCACTACAATTAGGTTATATTATCTTCCAAAATTCACACCTTAATGCTATATTAATTAATTTTATAGCATATACTATTTAATTATTTTGATATAGGGCACTGTGTACACAGCATGGATGCACACCAAACAGATGAGACCACACACTGTTCAACTCGCGAATACACGCACTGTGTTCTGTGTATAGCTGTGCAGCACGGATGCACTAACAAAAATAGATGAGACCAAATCATGGATTAAAATCCTGGACTGTAGCGAAAAAAAATCCCGATAAAACCGGACCGAAATCTCGGATTGCTACAAGTATCCAAGTCCAGTTTCGTTCGAAATCCCAAAATCCTAGACGTGTCGATCCAGACCGGAATTCTCAGAATCCGTGGAAACTGAGCGGATTTCAACCGGGATTTCAATTCATGGACAGATTGACCAAAACTAGTTTAAAAATAAAAGATCGACCAAAACCAAGCCACCCAAATACCGTGTGGCATGCCTCGAGTCCGTGGGAAAAGTCATTTTGAATCCATGCTGATTTCTGTTCCCGCCGGAGACACAAGACCGTTGGCAGCAAGTGGGCCTCGTCGCTCTGCGCCCGCCTGAAACTCAAAGATCCCGCCGCGTCGTCCCCAAAATTTTCGGGCCTCTTCTTTTCCCACCTCCTCCCGCTGCAAATAATTCGACTTTCGAATTCTCAGCTGGGAACTCGGAACCCTAGCTAGAGCCATGGCGCCCAGCTCACCGCGCTCCGCCGCTCCGGTGCGCGCCTCCGCGCGGAAGCGCGCCGCCAAGGCCGTGGCAGAGGAGATCCAGGACCAGCAGGGAGAGGAGCTCGCGGCGGCGTCCAACAAGCGCCGCCGCGAAGGTACCTCCTCGGGGAAGAAGTCCAAGCCACCGTCGAAGAAGGCCAAGGCCGCCAAGGCGAAGGACAAGAGGGAGAATGCTGAGACGGCGGAACGAGAGCCGCCGGTGGACGACGAGGTGTGCGCCGAGGAGCCCGATGAGGAGGAGATTGCCTTGGGCGAGGACGAAGAGGCGGAGGAGCAGGAGAGGCAGGCGGAGGAGGCCGCAGCGGTCTCACCGGAGAAGGCCGGGAGGAAGCGCGTGGCGCAGCCGCGCGCCAGGATGGTCGGCGGCAGCGGCGACGACCACGAGCCAGAGTTCCTCGGCAGCCCAGTCCCCGCGGCCGAGGCCCGGGACAAGTGGCCGCAACGCTACAACTGCGGCTCCGTCGCTAGGAGGTACATCTCCACCCATCTTCTTGTGTTCTGATGCTTTCTATTTGTGATCTAAGTGTGCACGCTGTTGACTCCTCACGCAGGCCGGACGACGACGAGGATTTAAAGGCCAAGCGCCACTTCACCTCTGCAAAGGTGGACAACATCATATACTGCCTGGACGACGACGTCTACGTCAAGGTTGACTCCTTACATTTGTCATTCTAGTTTCCACAATCAAGGATGATCCGAATCTGTCTGTACAAAATTCTTTATTTGGTTTCTTTCTTGGCTTTTGAGAATGCTGATCAATCTGCATAGTGAAGCCGTGCTAATTGAATTGAATATTCACACTATATGCTAGTGACCTTCGTGAATTAGAAGGCTGACCCCATGGCTTTCTTTGATAGAGAAGCTCAACCTTCTCTGGTCAAGAAAATCCATGAACCATGCCCTTAGGGTGGCCTGAACTTATGCTTTTAGTCCACCCCATACACGAGGGTCTGTCTATCATAGGTAGGTTGAACTGAGTAAATTGGACACAACAGGTGGATCTTTTTCTTTTTAATTCCACAAATTGTGCAAACCAGGAGTGGAAAGCTGCACCGTAGAGGCTCTAACTGACTGATCTAGTGGTAGTTTGCCTTTGTGACCTGCCTAATTGTAGGAATGTGCTTACCAATTTTCTTTATAAAAAAAAAGCTTGTGCTTAGCTTGCGTATGCATATTTTGCCAATAATATTTGAAAATTTGTGTGCAGTAGTGTTTATCCTCACATTTCTGTTTATGCTTTGTCAATCATAGGCTGGAGATAATGAGAACGATTACATTGGCCGGATAACTGAGTTCTTTGAGGGCACTGACCACCATCGATATTTTACTTGCCGTTGGTTCTTCCGACCGGAGGACACGGTATGTGCCGATCAACGGTTTACTCTTGTTGTCAAAACAACTTAGTAATAAACACTATCTTTTCAGGTTATTGATACTTTGGTTAGTATAAATATTGACGGTCACAAGCATGACCCGAAACGCGTTTTCCTTTCTGAGGAAAAGAATGACAATGTACTTGACTGCATCATCTCAAAAGTCAAAATAGTGCATGTTGATCCAAATGTAAGTTTTCTTTTGAGGATCTGATATCTTAGTCATTGTTATAATGTTTCTAACTACAACTGGTTCATCTATCTCAGATGGATCCAAAAGCCAAGGCTCAACTGATAAAAAATTGTGACCTGTATTATGATATGTCCTACTCTGTTGCTTATTCAACATTTGCTAACATCTCATCAGGTAATTCTTTTTCTCATTGACTGCATGCATGTAAAATATATATTTTTGGGACATATTAGATAGCATTACATCATTTTGTATTGTGCAGCCTTATTTTGGTTAATCTTATTTAACAATGCAAAATAGCAGATGTGTTAAATGTGTATTCTCTATATCCTAAGGTATATGTAGTGTTTTTAGTGGGTTGTATCTTTCATGCTTTGGTTCTCTCATTGGTGAAATGCACCTTAAAGTTTATAAACATCCCGCAAACATGTAGACAGTGCATGCTGTCATTTATCATCATGCAAATTGAAAAGGTACAAAAATGCAGGGGCCATGGTTAACAAACTGCTATAGTAGTAGTTTTCTTTTTGTCCCCCAAAAAAGAAAGACGATAAACTTTGGTAGCTGATTGAAAATATTTTTGCTACAATACCTGCCTTTGGTTTTTAGGGTGTGTTTGATTTGGCTTTTTGAAGGTGCTTTTGCTTTTCGAATGGTCAAAAGCCAACCAACCTTCTCTTTGAAAAGCAGCTTTTCTCCAATGAAAAACTCATAGCCACCTATAAACATGCATGGGTTTAGGAGCACTCGATATTCTTACTTTAGTAGTAAACACAACTCCTGTTTTTCCCCCAACTAGAAAATGGAGCATCAGGAAGCGAAACTGCTTCTGCTATATCTTCTGATGAGGTGGATTTAGAGACATCATCTGGTGCACCAGCAAGAACAGCAACTCTTCTGGATCTGTATTCAGGCTGTGGGGGTATGTCCACAGGGCTTTGCTTGGGCGGAGCACTTGCTGGATTGAAACTTGACACAGTAAATTCTTTACTTAAAATTTGTTCGTTTTGTGGAATAGTTAATGGTACAATCTCAACACTAATTATGTTTTCTGGGTTACCAGAAATGGGCTGTAGATCTTAACAGCTATGCATGTGAGAGTCTGAAGTACAATCATCCACAAACTGAGGTGTGCTTCTGAACTTCGTATTGAATTCCTTCATTCTTTATGGCTTTTGCTACAAAGTTGATTTATATAGGTACGGAATGAGAAGGCAGATGAGTTTCTTGCTCTCCTCAAGGAATGGGTTGTCTTATGTGACAAATATGTCCATGAGGATGTTAGCTCAGATTTAGCAGGCTCAGTTGCTGAAGAGGATGTTGCTGAAGAAGATGATGGCACTGCTAGTGACCTTGATGAGGATGAGTTCGTTGTTGAGAAGCTCATTGGCATATGTTATGGTGGCAATGGCAGGGACAATGGAGTCTATTTTAAGGTACTTTTGTATCGTTGCTTCAATCAAGCTGTCATAGAAAGACTTTGCATTGCATAAAATTTCTGCGAAGTGATATTTGTTTCTTCAATTAGGGGTAATTGCATCAGAGGAAACCTGTTTTCGAGTGTAATGTCGAAATAAGACCTCTTTTTCTAACTTTGCAAGATTGGACCTATTTTGAAAAAACAGGTCCTATCTTGGAAAGTTGAAAAAAGAGGTCCTATTTCGGCATTAGAATCGAAAAACGAGTCCTCATGCAATTCCCCCTTCAATTATAATCTGAAGTTGTCTTTCTTTTTGTTATTACTTTATAGTTTGCTGAATCATATGTTTTTCATAGGTTAAATGGCAAGGCTATGGTCCGGAATATGATACATGGGAACCCATTGAGAACCTCAGGTTAGTAAATGATATATCCTGATTGTTGCTGAATCATATGTTTGTCTAACCAGTATTTCATAATCCAGTGACTGCCCACTAAAAATTAGAGAATTTGTAAAAGAAGGATATAGGGAAAGAATTTTGCCGTTGCGTGTGAGTACTCATAACCTATTTCTTTTTCTGTTTAATTCCAGCCTTTATTTCGTGATGGTGGTTATACTTACCTTCCTCTATTGCTTTCGATAGGGTGATGTTGACGTAATCTGTGGAGGCCCACCATGTCAAGGCATTAGTGGGTTCAATCGGTTTAGAAACCGTAATAACCCACTTAAAGATGAAAAGAACAAACAAATGGTAACTTTTATGGATATCGTGGCATATCTGAAACCAAAGTATGTCCTTATGGAAAATGTCGTGGACATCCTGAAATTTGCTGATGGATACCTCGGACGTTATGCTTTGAGCTGCCTCGTAGCTATGAACTACCAAGCGCGTCTTGGCATTGTGACAGCTGGCTGCTATGGTCTGCCACAGTTTAGAATGAGAGTGTTCCTCTGGGGTGCTCTTCCATCCATGGTTTGTTTAATGACTTGCTACTTTATATGTTGGAGTTGTAATGTTTTGTTTAGTAATCAATTGTGTTTAGCCCCCAAAGTGTCCGTATTTGGGATTGTAGTTCTTTTTAATGATAAGTTATGTTTGGCATTATAGGCACTCCCGAAGTATCCTCTTCCAACACATGATGTTGTTGTACGTGGTGGAGGGCCCAATGCCTTCTCGGTAAGTGCAAACAATATCTTTTAAATCTATTGAAAAGTGTAACATTCACTGATCAGCATAGTTCTGTATGCAGCAAAGTATTGTTGCATATGATGAAACACATCAACCAACTTTGAAAAATGCTTTGCGTCTGAAGGATGCCATTTCAGATCTGCCAAAGGTAAGTCTTTTCTAAAGTAAAGATTCAGATCTCAACTTTTGCATGTAATCTTACGCTTTTGTGCAGGTAGAGAACCACCAGCCGCATGATGTTATGGAGTATAACGCTCCTCCCGAGAGTGAGTTCCAGCGTTACATTCGACTCAGTCGCAAAGGTAAGGAAGTAAGGTCTAACTTTGTATCATTAATAATTTTTACATCTTAGCTTTTAACTTTCATCTTTTCAATGTTTATTTTGATCGTGTAAATTTGCAAAGATACAATTATTTATGGTATTATATAAAAAACAACTCTTGTATGTTAATTACAGAATATAACTTTTAATGTCAATTTTGTAAAATCTGTTTATGAAGTTTACTTATTATGTTGAGGCCTTTTTTCAACTCAATGCTTAGATATGTTGGATTACTCCTTTGGTGGAGAGGCTGGTCCAGATGAGGGTAAGCTGTTGGATCATCAACCCTTAAGGTTAAACAATGATGACCATCAGCGGGTGCAACAGATACCTTATAAGAAGGTGATCTTTAGAGTGCTAGCTTGTTATTTAGGTCCCCTTTTCTCCAAAATATACTAACATATTTTTTTTGGCTATAGGGTGCCAACTTTCGTGACCTAAAAGGTGTCAAGGTTGGTGCAAACAATATTGTCGAGTGGGATCCTGAAATTGAACGTGTGTACTTACCATCTGGGAAGCCATTAGTACGTGTTATTTGTCCAATCCTTTTTTAAATTGCTTCCTAGTTTGTTTTTCTGAATTTTATATGTTGCAAGGTTAAACTTCACATTATTATTTGTTTTTTATTCACTAGGTTCCTGACTATGCCATGTCCTTCATTAAAGGGCGTTCATTGAAGTATGTTGCCCAATTTGCTTTCCTTTTCACTAGAAGCTAGGTTTAGCTGTATATTACTTACATTCCATGCTTCTGTAGGCCATTTGGGCGCTTGTGGTGGGATGAGACGGTGCCAACTGTTGTGACCAGAGCTGAGCCCCATAACCAGGTTAGCTTTGGCACAAGCTGCTGGAACTGTTTGTTTTTATGATTGTTCCTTTGCATGCAAATTCTGCTGAACTGACATGTTTTTGTCAACAGAGTATATTGCATCCAGCTCAAGCAAGAGTCTTGTCTGTCCGTGAGAATGCAAGGTTACAGGGATTTCCAGACTACTACCGACTGTTTGGTCCAATAAAGGAGAAGTGAGTCCCTGTTCCTCTGTAAAGAGAATCTAAATTGAAATGCTACACAACAAACTACTGTTGAACCAAGGGCAACTCCAAGTCCTGAGATTTGAATATTGGATGTCTGTTGCAGGTATATTCAGGTTGGCAATGCAGTGGCTGTCCCAGTTGCTCGTGCGCTGGGTTACTGTCTTGGTCAAGCGTACCTGGGTGAGTCAGATGGAAGAGACCATGTCTGTATGCTGCCTGATAGCTTCACTGCCCTAGGACAGCGGCCTGCGGCAAGGGCTTCCTCTGTCAGCATTCCTACAGGAGAGGTATTTGAGCACTAAACAAATCCAAATGTGCAGTGTTACCAGCTCTATGGTGGTTGGATTTGAATGAGAATTTGGGGGTCCATCCAAGAACATATTAATGTCTCAACATTAATATGGATGCAGATTTGTTTGGTGCACTGGTTACCGATTAGTATGGATGCAGTAATATGGTGTACTCCAACTCAGTGATTGTAAAGTAGAGTGAGGTTCCAAATATTCATTATTTCAAATTGTTGTCCTTTTTCATGTCTAGACCATTGATCAGTCTGTTGATCATACTGATAGCAAGAAAATTTGTACTACTGTTTGATACAAGAAAATTTTCATCTATTCTTGTTCAGTCTGAGACATGTCAAGTTTGAGCTATTGGATTTACTAATACTGAAGTGGAATAGAAAATACGAAATGAATTTCTTGTGTTATTATGTGAAGTATTCTGAAGTAGATTTGTTAGACTGGGTTTAGTATGACCTCAAGTCCTAATAGGCACCATTTTTATCTCCGGGATTTCCATTGAAGATTTTAATCAACTATTTGACCTGATTGGCAGTAAAATCTTGCTTGGGGCCTGTTCATTTCATATCCTGCTGGACTCTGAGTACTGTTAGCTGGGAGGGGATATGTACACGAATGAATGATCATGTGCTTTCAGCTGTGAACTATCCAGCTATCCTGGGGTGAAGCAAAAGCCACGATATAGTTTGCTCGATTTGCTTTTAACTATTTCTGTACTTGTATGTCAGACTAACCAGCTATCCTGTTAGCTGAGGATGAAGCAAGAACCATAGATAACCAGATATTTCTGACGAAGAAACTACACTACACTGATCATTTGCATTATTTGCACAATGATCATTGACACTTTATCACCTAATAGTTTTCTGGTTAATGTGCAACACATGGCAGTTCACTGAGACGTGTAGTATATCTAATTTTTCAACAAGAAAGCAGGGTAACATAAAGCAATAGGGAGCAGGCAGATCATTTCCGGAAGATTTGCTTTTTGTTTTTTTTGGTCATTGAAGCAATTGCCTGGGACGCAGCAATGGCGATCGTCTCGCTCTTCCTCTAGCTGCAAATGGAGATGCTTTTTTATTGGAGGTAGAATGGTGGAATTGCTCTTTCTCCCGCAGGTTGCTGTGGGCTCAGGTAATTTCCGATCGTTTCGTTGCTGTGCGGTGTGCGCGCCCTGCTCCCGCCGACGCCCCGCTCGTCTTTTTCCAGTTTTGACCTATCGGTTTCGGACTAGCTGAACGGGCGCTTCCGCCGATGTCCCGCTCGTCTTTTTCCAGTTTTGACCTATCGGTTTGACTAGCTGAACAACTTGGTATTTCCAAGCTGATAGTTGAATCCGATACTTTGCTCATGGTTCAGGCAATTAATAGAAGGAAAGAAGATCTGTCCACCTCGGCAGTTATCATACAAGATATCAAAGCTTAGATGGCAGCCTATTTTAATCAATGTTTAGTCCAATTTGTTAAACCAAGATATCAAAGCTCAGATGGCGGCCTATTTTAATCAATGTATAGGGACTGTTTGGTTATTGCCTATGCACACCCTGCCAAATCCGTGGGCGAGCCAACTTTTCACGAACAATTTGGCCACCATCGTTTTGGCCCACGTTGGCAAGAAAAATGAATAGGCCTGGTACACACAATATTGGCTGCAAATCCAAACGTAGATGTCCTACAGGGTCCACGACCAAATTATTGGCTTGGCAGCCGTTGGCTGCAAACCAAACGTGTGCATAGTCCAATTTGTTAAACGTGAGAGTAATGTTGCTGCTCATTTGGTTGCTCAGCATGGTGTAATCCAGAAGGGAGGGCCCTCATGGTACTGGGATAGTGATCAGCATGGTGTAATCCAGAAGGGAGGGTCCTCATGGTACTGGGATAGTGATGTACCAGTGATCGCTGCAACTGTATCGGGCAATATGCCTACGTCTTTGGTAAATAGTCCACGTCTTGAAGTAAAAAAAAAAAAAAGAGGGAGCGTGCGGGCAAAAGCCTCTTTGCATGCACGTGCGGGACAGTAACTCAATAAATTATTATTTTATGTTTTTTATATAGAGAACATATTTAGAAATTATGAATATCAGTGAATTCTCAAGAATTCACTAAAAAGATGTTATTATATTTATTACAAAATTCCTTGGCTGTCACATAATATGAACATAGCATTATTCCCCTTATTTCAAAAATAGCTCAATTCGACAGGGATAGAAACTCATTTCTATGATACACCTATGTGGTTCCCTACCATGGAATTCTCAGAAACTGGCAAACTGCTACTGATGCTGCTAATCCCTGTCCCCTAAATTCAGTACTGCTTTTACCCTGCACGAGCAAAAACCTTTATCCAAGAATGCCTGCAGCATAAACTAAATATGGGTCAGTAAAATATATGTAAGAGACGATTATTTCCCATTGCTCAACATAAACATGTATACTATTAAAAAACATGTGGATTTGAGTCAAATTATTAGTCCACTAGTCGGAATCTCAAAGAAACAGTATGGATAAGAAAGTAAGCAACTATAAATTTGATGATATGGTACACCTGAAGTTCACTAAATATCCAGATTTTTTTTCAGACACCAGACTGGATACCCACATGAAAGAGAGGAGTTCACAATGGCCAACTATTAATTACACTTCCAATCCCTAACACCTCAACAAAGTTCATCAAGAGAGGAGTTATACTATACTTTTCTAGAGATTCAAATAAGAAAACAGTAGCATTGCCCCCAAGATAAATGTGCAATCAAATGACAATCCAAAGCCAATATAAGAGAACTCTACTTACCTCCTACGTAAAATGACATCTACTGCTTAGTTACAACTTCATCTTTAGACTCGACCTGAAATTAAAATGGGAAAAGATTTAACCACACAAATAAAGAGAATTAAAGTAAGTTATTTTAAGAATATCTTCCCAGTAAAATTGCCATAAGGTTAAGGTAAGATATCATTTCAGGATGGCATTGTCAACCTCAGATGTAGTACTTTTCCGAATTTTTCTGGTAGCGTTCCTCATTGTAACAAATTCCTCAGCAGATGTTGGGTGAATACCAATAGTGGCATCAAAATCTTGCTTTGTCAACCCAGCCTTAACAGCAATCGCAATTCCCTACAGTAAAATGTGTACATTCAGGAATCAAGTTGAGAATGAAATAGAAATAGTGCATTACAACAGTCTAAATAAGATAACATCATGTCAACCTGAATTATCTCAGGTGCATCATCACCACACATGTGCACTCCTACAACTTTGTTTGTTGTAGCACATACGATAATCTTCATCAACACACGATCAGGTAATCCCGATAGAGTGGCCTTGAGAGGCCTGAAGTTGGCTACAAAGACATCAACATCTCCATACTCTTCAATAGCCTGCGCAAATACAAAAGTTCATTGGCCTTCTATGAATCATATATCTTCTTTTTTTAAAAGAAATTAGATGCATATGCATGCCATGTATCATTACCTGCTCCTCAGAAAGACCAACTTGTCCAATTGGTGGTTGGGAGAACACAGCAGAAGGCACCGCTCTGTCAAAAATTGTAATTCATATTTAGTACAGATTGAGCAATTTTAAGAGTTTGTCTGGTTCGACATGTACACTAAATGAGATCATTAAGATAGAGAACTCTGACACAAAAAGAATTGCAGTAAATCAGCGGCCAAGAATGAAAAAAATGGCACTCTCATTATGCAAAAAACATAGGATACATGGAGATTGTAAAAAAAAAATCGATAAAGATTATGCTAATGATGTTTCTCGAGTAAAATGCACCCAGAGGGACTCATTCAGAGTAAAATGACCAATAGCGTTAGAGCCAAATATCTAGTTCCCACAAACATTTGGTATTAAAAATCCAATTATATGAAAAATTTTATGGGACAATTGTGCGGTTGACCCTGTTTTTGAATCCAATTGCACGATTGACCTTGATTTTTAGACTTTGCATGATTGACCCTGTTTTTTTAGATTGAAGTTGCTGTTTGACCCTGATTTGCTCTGTCAGTTAGTTCCAGCCGATTTTCGGAATTAAAAATAAAAATAAAAAGGCAGATGGATAATAGAAGTGGTAAATCACGGATGAAATTGCCCTTTCCTTCCCTGAGCTCATTGTTGGCTTGTGTGTTCCTTAGTTTTTCTCAATCCCTAACCCTAGGAGCAACGCGAGCTTGGCCTGAGCGAGGCAAGGGAGGGGCGGGCCTGAGCACGGCGAGGGAGGCGCAGGCTTTCTGGGCGTGGCGCATGACGTGGTCTCGGCGAGCAGCAATGGGGGTGCACGCCGCCCATACCTGCTGTCCGCCTCCGTTTCGACATCTGCCGTTTTCTATATCCCAAGCACACAACCAGTGGCTGTAGAGCTCCAACCCGCTGCCTCCCAACCTCCGCCTCGCCCTATCCCCTTCATGTCATCATCCAGATGAGCACCAGCCGCCCGAAGCCATCTCCCTCCCTCTCCCGAGCTCCACTTGTCATGGCTCCTCCTCCAAAAATTAGCCGTTGTCCCCAAAATTCTGCCTCAAATAGGAGCACCATAGGCCAAGGATCCCTTTAGTCCCTGGCTGCCCTCTTCCCCATTCCCCTACCTGGATCGAGCTTCCAAGAGCTCGCTCATGATGACTTGGAGCAGAGGAGCAAGAATAGCTCCTGTACATCAGTCTATTTCATCCTAGTGAAGGACAAGCAGGCCCGTCCTAAAAGAAATTTAAACGTGCAGGAAAAATTCACTGCCGGGTTGCTTGTGCAGGAAAAATTGCCGTCAAAACATGTTAAAATATCTATAAAATACTTTGTTTTGTTAGAATCTGTTATTAAAATTATTGACTTGCCAGTGAGATTAAATTGTTAAAATATCTTAAAGTATTTTATAGATACTTTAACACCTCTCTTGTTGTTAAACTGTTGAAAGATGAAAAGGGTAAATATGACTTTTTACTATGAAATTAACACCGTCCAATGACTCTAACGGAATGGGGTCAATCTATTCCTTCCATCTGAAAAGATAGAGTCAATCATGCAAAGTCTAAAAAATTGAGGTCACTGCAATTGGATTCAACAACTGGGTCAACCGCACCCATTTTGTATACCTGTAGTCTGGTTTGGTAGGTTCGTTGCCAAATACAGTTTTCACAAATGTCCCACCCTCCATCAGTGCAACTGGGGTCAGGTTGATCCGATTGGTAACATCTCCCACAGCCCAAATTGAGTCAACTGAGGTTCGTGAATACTCATCAACCTGGCACAATATTATTGCAAACGCTCCAAAGATTACATAATGACAAACAAAAACACATATACTCAATGGCATGTATTGTTTTACCTACCACTATCGCACCATTCTTATCCATTTCAACCCCAACCTCTTCAAGTCCAAGATTCTACAAGGATAGCGACTGTGTCAGGAATTAGAACGAATATATAAACAAGTATAAGACCTAACAAACTGAAAATGCAAATGCACTGCAGTATTACCTTTGTATTTGGCCTGCGACCTGTTGCAAACATCACATGAGAGAACCCACCAATAGTTTCTTTGTTGGTCTTCAAAGATAGCAAACCATCATTTGACTTAGTTATAGCTTGAGGGGTCTGTTCAGTATGAAACGTGATGCCCCTTAAAGACATCTGTTCAGCAATGAAATCCCTAACCTGCAAATCCGAAACAAAAGGGAAACGGAAAAGGTCAGGAATACAAAGCAATTAATTGGCTGTGAATGCTATTTCTCTTAACTATATGCCCACCTCTTCATCAAACCCTCTTAAAACTTTCTTCTGCCGAATAAACACATGAACCTCACTTTTTAAACCATTAAAAATGCCAGCAAACTCCAAAGCAATATATCCACCTCCAATTATTGCAATTTTCTCAGGTTTTGAAGGCAAGTCCAATGCAGCATCAGAATCTATAACATGCTCTATGCCAGAGATATTTGGGATCGATGGTCGACCACCAACAGCAACTAGTATGTTCTTAGCAGTGTAAAGTTTACCATCCACACTAACGGTATGAGGATCAACTATCTGTTCATATTAGGGGAAAAATATATCAGAAGCTGCACATTGCTATATAGTATTCATTTCAGAACAAAAGACTAATCCAAACTATAACCTGATATATAAACATCACCCAACCTTTCCACGGCCTTCAATTAGAGTGACTCCTGCATTGTTTATTATATTCTTGTAAATACCAACTAAGCGCTGCAGCTCCGTATTTTTGTTGGCTATTAGTGTGTTCCAGTCATGCTTTGGATCAGTTTCATATGTCCATCCAAAGCCACGAGACTCTTCAAACTCGTGAGAGTACTTGGATCCATACACCAACAATTTCTTAGGAACACACCCACGAAGCACACACCTGTGACACAACAACAAAGGCTTTCAGTACTAACAAAGCACACAGTTGTGACACCAAAAAAATAGTAGCTTTTATGCATTCCCTTCTAAAAGTAAAGTGATAGAAACTACACGTATGTTAAGGATAAACATAGAGCTGACGTCTTCAAAATAGTGGCGCGAAATATAAATATTGGTTGGCACAGACAGCTACTAAAACTTCATAGAAAATGTATTATGCTAAACAGCTAACCACCAAGAACATTCAGCCACAGCACAGATATAGACACTTGGTAGATTCTCTGACTATACTTCCGAATGGAACCAATTATATGCATATCCCCACATCATTCGCAAAGGGTAATCAAATGTATGGGATCAGTTCTGTAATGCTTCAAAATTCTCAAAATTTGAAATGCTTCAGCAATGCCAAAAGAGTCTACATTATTGTACGATAGAACAAAATGGTATGCAAGACTTGCTAGTGAGTTATTGTATGCTTGACTACTTGTACATTCTAACGACCTTCCCCACTAACACTGAAGCAGATACCAAAAACGTTTCCAGCAATTATACTAGTCATGTTCATATATGACCGATATCTTAGCAGATGGAAACAAGCTGGAACAATAAAAATGTGACAGGAGAAATTCATATAGCTGAAAGAAATGCAGATAAAAGCATGCCATTTTGAGTAGTGACATAGAATCTTATCAGTCCATGTATCCAGTCAATCAATAAGCTAAAGTACCGCTAAAAAATATCCTTCAAATAGAATAATCAATCGAATGCGATGGAACGATTGTTCAGCACTTTCTTGTCACTCGACGATCAAATATATTCCATGACACGAGAAATTCGGAGCTAACAAGCAAATGGCAGATGCAAAACCGAAGCCAGCTTTGTTGCAGTGATATGATCGAACTGAACAAGATTAAACAGAATACTTGAATAAAAGTAACGTCATCTTACGTGCCACCGAGACCGCCGCGTTCTTCCGAAGCGATGGTAGCAAAGGGCATCTCACAGATGGCTACACGGGCGCCGTGGAGCGTGGAGGCGAACCGCGACGCCCGCACACCGCCGCTCCCGGCACCGATGGTGAAGAGGTCGAAGTCATACTCCCCTTCGGCGGAGGCGCCATTGGATGCCTCAGAGGACGCCGAGATGTGGCAGAAGGAGGGGTGAGAAGCGCGGGAGAACCTCGGGAAGGCGGCAAGGGAAGGGAGGCGGACGAAGCCACGGCGGAGGTGGAGCGGACCGCGCGGGGAGAAAGAGCGGGTTAGGGTTTGGAGCTTGGTGGAGCAGGAGAAGGGGAGGGTCGCGTGCGCCGCCATGGGTTGCGCTCGCCGACCTCGCCGCAACAGCAGCGCCGCCGCGTCCGAGAGTGTGGGGAGGGGAGTAAGCGGAAGTGGCGAGATGATGATTCGTGCGATATGTGGAGCGAATGTTCTCCTTCGTCTTCCTCCTCTTATTCGAAGGCGTACATGTGGGGGAACCATCATATAGGGCGCAAAAAACCCGTGAAGGCGTATTCTATTTGAGTTGGCTTAGTTTTACGTAAACGTATCTTGTAAGACGGCTACGCTGATAGTTGCTACCTTCCTAACCTGTTTTCCTGTGTAGAAGGCGATTTCAGGGACGCCAGCTTAATTAACCCTTTCCGAGGTACTTGTTGGAGGCCTTACTTGCAAAATTTAACATTCAGTTTCACCTGATATTCAAGGAAACAATTGTTGAAGGCATATTTTCAGTGTTCTAAGCGCACGTTTGGTTTGGCCAACGGCTGCCAGACCAATAATTTGATCGTTGACCCTGTAGGGCACCTACTTTTGGATTGCAGCCATTAGCAAGCCAAACAGATGTGTGTACCATGCTAGTTCATTTTTCTTGCCAATTGTTGGCCAAAACGACGACGACCGAATTGTCCGCTAAAAGTTGGCTCCCCACGGATTTGGTAGGGCATGCATGGGCAAAAACCAAGCAGCCCCTAAGCTACAACTGGTTCGTTAAACAGAGCACAATACTGAATCAGGCCTTGTTTTGCCTCGAGCCATACCATCACAAGACAGGAACATACATGAATGGTAACCAGTGTCCAGTAACAATATCTCGCAAACATGCGTGTAGATACTTCGCAAAAAGGGAAAACGTGTCTATAAGCCAGCAAAATTCTTGCTGGGTTCGTTCCAGAAAAGAAAACGGGTGTATACATACACCGAAAACAAATGAAAGTCAGCTTGCTACCATACACAGCTTACAACAGCAACAATGAACTCTGCCGCAGCATATGTCAAAAACCTTGGGCCACTTTCCCTATTATCCAGAACTCATGAGCCTGTACAAAACTTGCAGTACATATGCCACTACAATCAAAATTAAGTTTGCTAACAGCAGAGCGCCTGGCATTGTGATGGGCATGTTCTTCCTGTTGGCCTTTGCCTCCTTGTGCAAGACCACATCCAGCATAAGCCTGCTGAGGTAACTCTCTTGTGATGCATACACATCCTGATTCAACTGTTTCCTGAAGGAGAGTTTAGGCTGTATAGTGCTCAGCTGGATATAAAAAATCTGCTGCTTTCTCAACATTTCTGTGTCCTGGTGATCGGCATTCAGGGCATCCATGAAACCAGCATAGTTTGCCACATGGGACGTAATGCCATAATAGCACTTTTCAAAAGCAATGAGGTTCTGCAGCAACTGAATGCTTCTGTCACTAATCTCAAGTTGAGGAATTTTTACCGTGCCATGGCTGAAAATGATGTCTAGGAAGCTGAATGGCTCCTGGAAATGACTCATGGGCCATCGTCGTCGCCTCCGGCTGATTCTGATGCCATCAGTCTCAAGCTTCTTTGCGGCATCCATGCCAGATGTAGGTGGATTAGGCGGTGGCTCCATCAGTCTGTTGTCTAGCTTTGGACTTGGAAGGAGGGACCGGTAAAGTAAGTGCAGGAGGCAGCGCACATCTCTGCAGTGGATTGGGCTTGTTGGGGTGCGCATTCCAGCTGGGAGATACGTCTTGAACATGTTCCGGGCGCATGCCGTGAGGTCAACAGCCTTGTCGTGCTCTGTCTTCAGAATGTCAAACAAGATCCTGATAGCAACATAAGGTATCTGGTTTTCCATTAGGAGCATGTCCATGGCAACCAAGCCCCACTCCCAGGGCCTTTCGAACTGGAGAGTTTCATATTCCTCATTCAGACATCCAGCATCCAACTTTCTCCAGTACTCATACTCTGCACCCCTCCTCGGATCATGCCTCAGCAAAAAGTGGACAATAAAACATCCATCGAACAGAAGCATCAAACCGATCTCCTCATCTGTCAAAGTGACTGGCCCTGCATAGAGCTGTCCGAACGGTCTTTTGTTGATCGCCTGTGTAAGTCTAACCAGGAATTCTTGAACCAAAAGTTCAAGGCTGTGCTTGCTTCGCTGCAGCAATCTGTTGACGCACCAGCGCTTGTGTTGTTCCATTCGCCTGAAGTTTGGGGAGTACCTCAACGAATGGAAGTAGGGACCGATGCAGACAGCTTTGGGCTCATAAGCCTCCAAGTCACACAACCGAATTTCTTCAGGGATGCGGATGATGTCATTTTCATATGGAGCAAGCAGTGGTACCTCGTAATACAGAGGTGTCGTCGGATCCGAACTTTCGTCACTTTCATCTTCTGGATGTGCCATCATCTCTGTAATACGGCCTGCACATAGGAGTGTCAAGGTGCAAGACGACCATAGCCAAAGCTACACATAGAAGAGGTAAGAAATATGACAATCCAAAAAACAGAAATGTTTTACTTACCTCTTGATTGCTCAGGAGCAGACTTATTTCAGAACACCAAAGCTGCTGGAAGATGTACTATGGTCCATGAATTGAAGCTAAAGCTGAATAAAATTTTCCTGTGTTGATGCGGGAGAAGACATTCTCCCCCACAAACAGCGACAGCACACCCAACTGATTATATCTAACTCCATAGTGATGCATATGCACACATTTTTGTTTATTAGTCGGAAAGGGACAGCAACTTAAATACTCAATCAACTTTCTTTTCACTTTTCTTTATTCATACCGCTCATCATACAAGTTGACTATGTGAACTAAACTATGTTTACATATAAACAATGAAGATTCTGCAGTTGGACAGGAGAGAGAAGAAATGCCACAAGAAAGTTCTATTTTTTGAAACGGAACCTGTAGACAATATTGGAAGAAATTCATTTAAAAATTATTGGAAAAAAATGACCTTTGGTAAGAGCACTAGGATGAATAGGTGATGAAATATCTCTTGTAACAGAAATAGCTGTCAAATATAGTAGGAAGCCAAGCTGAAGATTTATGTGGACGCTTATATGTCAATCACGATTGGCTGTTCGCCCTCAAACTCAGATATCACAATGAGCGAATCTGTCATTTCAAGAGAGAGTGGCTCCAACTTGTTGACTGGATTTATATGCTGCGACAGTAATAAGACATGAGTTGGTTCATTATTAGTAACATAGAAATCATGACCGTCAATTTCATAAAACCAAAAGAGCCTGATACTAAGAAATCAGGTACTAGTATTTAGAATCTAGAAACGTCCCATGCTATGAGAACATCGTTTCCATAAAAATAAAGCAAACAATGAACAAAGAGAAATATTTGACCTGCTTGTGATCCTTGACATAACCAATCGCAACTTCACGACGTAAAATTGCCCTTTCAGAAAGCTCTGCGAATGATATTTCCTCTCCCTCCTTTTTGTAAAGTCCAATTTCCTAAAATGAAGCACACACGACAAGGTAGATGTTTCAACAGGCAGCTGACCAGAAGCAAGCTGGAATGTGTTAGAATCACCCATGCTCATATTACCTTAATATAGATCTCATCACCTTCAGCATTCAGAATATCCTTCCACACTTCATTCAGTTCACTAGTTTCGGCAACTACATTTCATTTTGATTATGAGATAAAGCATTTTAAAGAAATACAAATTAGCCAAGAAGACAAACCTTGTGCTGTCACAAGGCTCATCACTTCCTCTGACCCAATGAATGAAAGGTTGGGTCTTATTCTAGAAATCTGCATAAAGTGTAATGGTAAGAAACCTCCCCTACCCCCCCACACACACACACACAGAATCACTAGTTTTGATCCAAGTCATTGATGGAAATACTTACTTGCTTTCCCAGTGTTGTGTCGGAAATTTCTGATACAAGGTTCTCAACCTGAAGAACACATTCAAGTGAAAATATGGTAATTTAAACAAACTGGCATTTCTTTTAACACAGGATATTTGTAGATACCACTGTAAGGAATGATTAGTTGAATCTAATAAGGTTAAATTGCATCCCATTGTGAAAAATAGCATATTAGCATCACAGAAAACATTATTAAATAGCATCACAAAACACTATTGTTTTTAGTAATAACACTGTTAAGTGATTCTATAATCCAAACTTAGCCTTTCTAAACAGCTGAAGTAAATGGGTATGCCACAAAAGCAAAGAACTGCAGACACTTCATAAGAACACCAAAGGTCATTTAGAGCATTTTAGACACTATTATTTAATGCAACTGTTAATTTCAAGTTGCGATAAAAACTGACCTTAACGCCGTGTTTCTCGCAAATGTTTTCAGCAAGAAGAAGCGTATATGCCAGCTGTTTATCAGCCTGTGCAGTATCTGAAGAAACAATACACAGAGGTGCAGATGAAATTTCCTGGAGCTTTACCATAAAAAAGAAACTTACTAGAGCTTAAATTTTCACACAAACCTCAACACGATTTCCTTTCCATCCACCATATTTCAAATCAAGGGCAATTTATGTCAAAAATTTGATTTTGTGGGTGTTTTAAATAAATTAAAGTAACTGATGTGTTGGGATGAAAATTAGACTCTAGCAAGACCAAAAGTGAACCGTGTCCTTTGAATAAACAATATGGAAATAGTATAGGTCTCACTGTTCACTGACATGACATCCGTACCTTCAATGAGCCAATCTCTATCAGATATCACAGCAATTGAAAGTGGAACTTTTTCATCAGACTTGGTAGATTTCCTAATATTAGTTATTGCTTCTTTCAAAGTATCATAGTTCAAAGGACACCCTATCTGCAGCATTAAGTTTCACACACAAACAGAAGAACAAGAATGATATCAGAATCATTTGGTGTCTGTAAAAGCATATTCAATGACAGAGACAGAGATACCCGATGAGAAACTTTAATATTTTTAAGTTGATTCTGCAAAAGGGGTTGACAGTACTGCTCCTCTCTTTAATAGGGGTTTCTGATAATATTTCCTACAAATGAAGTGAATTTATTAGTCAAGTTACACCCTAATGTTCAAAATGGGAATAACATCTTGATTATACGTACCACCACACTACCGGGTCCAAGGTAGTTGTCATATTCTCGTATCATATCAGTAACTTTTGGCCGCCAACCAACGATAAGCACATATTCCCTTGGTCCCAGCATATAATCACTGCTCTGCAAAATATGAACCACTCATGAACCCAGTAATTGAAAATGAAAAAAAAATCTACATATACATATACACACATCGTCAGATCGAACCTTACCTTAGAGAGGGACTTTGTAGGCCGCTTCATAATGTTCTTCAGTCGTTCTTCCTTCAGTTCAATAGCCATCGTGGACAATCTTTGGTCCTCTCTTGACTCTAAGCAAGGTGTTCCCTTTGGTAGATTTAAAATTCTATGGTGTGGTTTTCTCCTACCACGAACAGGAGTGATAAGAAGCAACTGTACGAAATCTGGGTGTGTCAGTGATCAGCAAGAAAGTTACTCTATTCTTTTTCTATTGCAAGCTGCTCAGTTGGTTAAAGCCTCAAGTGTGAGGCCTCCCACCAGGGTTCAAATCCTGGTGTGCACATAATTTGTGGAGTTTTTTTTATAAAAAAAGTCCACTCGCTGCGTCCCATTCACTCAGTATGAAGTGGCCTGTGGAGGGCAGGCCCTCATGTACAGGGTGGGCTCAAAGCATTAGTTAAGGACCGGACCACAGGGGTCTGCTCCCTCAGGATGTGGGACCAGGTTTTGTGGATTTAACACCCTGTATAGACCTGGGAAGGTTGAGCTTCTCTGTCAAAGAAAGCTGTTGGCATGGTCTTACCCCTAGAGGTCAAAATTTTCTTTTTCTATTTAATGTAAACTTAGTAAGTGCCATCAAACTTAAAGCTCTAGAGATTGGTTGATGAAAAATGCATCAATAATTTTGACAAACTCATAATATGACAAACAGAATCCAGATAACCTTGTCTGTTTCTTTCAGCACGTCATCGTCACTTGGGTGAAAGTGAATCTTTCCAGATCGAAAGATGCCGCAAACAACTGCCTGACAATGAGCATAAATGGAAAAATCAGAAGAGATAAGTGACAAAATAGCAGCGAGTTTATCCATTCACTTATTGAAAAGACTATTACATCATGGATTTGACGTCTCACATCCATATACGTCATGCCGCTTAATTCAGGAATGCTGAAAAGGTTGAAGACATTTTCTACAGGACAAAACAGCTTAAGTAACATATCAAGTTGGCCCTTCATCAAGAAGGCTCCGAAACCTCCCCAATATAATTAGGATACCACTAGATCATGAAGGGAAGGTGCTTAAAGAAGGAATCAAGATTAAACGGTAAAAACCTGACAGTATAAGAACAGTTTGCAGATAACAGATGAGTCATTGCGCTAGCACTCACATCAAAACTCACTATGGTAGAACATTCAATAACTGAAGTGGTGATTTCAAAAGCAAGATAAGTGGTGATTTCAGAATTTCTGGACAATGACAAACTAAGCAAGATGGCCACATGGCTCGAACCAGAACTTGCCGCCAAAAAAAAAAGGTTTTTTGTAAATGGCCAGAAAGAGAGAAAACAGCAGTTGATGTGCTATGTGCAACTTTCAATCACTACAAACTTGTTTTCATGCATATTTTGAACAACACTGCAGGATAAAAAAATGAATGCTAAATAAAAAAACAGCACAGCATTCATAAAAATTGTATAACAGCTCAAACAGAATTGTATTTGCAAAGATATATATCATCAAGATAAGAGCAATACTGCGATAATTGAGCAAATGCCTGTAGATTTTAAGAAGGCCCTTTTGCCGAGAGCACTGCACAAACAATTTAGAAGAAACCATCTCCACCGGCTGCACATCTAGGCCTGTTATTGATTTCAGAAGTTCGCAGGTGGTTGAGTTAGAAGCCTACATTGATACAACATACATAAGGTCTAATGTCAATACAATTGATAGTATTGATGGTAGAACTTGTATATACCTCAACAATAATTGGAACAGATGCAATTTGTTTAAGAGGTTGCAGCGCCAATAGAGAGATAAATGCATCTGTATCCACTTCATATCTGACAAGGTTTCATTAAGATGGATTTCAGATAAATGAAGTGAAATTAGGGCCACTTGAACTTTGTTTGTGCCAGCTGATGGTTCCAACTAATAAAGAACAGTAATATGATACTATTATTTATTTCCTGTCGAGAGAGAATTAATTATCCAGTTCAAAAATCCCAAAGAAGAAAGCTATTAGTTTCCCATATAAAATTACCCAATGACTTTTCTGTTACCCTATTTGGCATGAGTTGGATGACCTGTAGTGCAGCACCATCACTAATACCGTATGGAGTAGCAGAATGCCTAAGGCCTTGTTCGGTTTTCGGGTCGAACCGGAACGAGGCCCATTCCGGGCACAGACTGACTGAGGGGGAGGATAAATAAGAAAGAATAGGATGAGAAGGAGAAAGAGTATATGAAGGAATCTGGAATATTGGAGGGGGCACCAATTCTTACGGCATGCCAAGATAAATTTGTGGCAGCCACCCACACCATTCTTTCTCTATTCTCCAGCAGCGGCAGCATCAAGGCCTCGCTCTATGGAAGGAAAAACGGCATACAGAGGTAATACCATCAAAGCACCACCACGAGTAAGGCCATCAAGGTGCCATAGTAGGGCCAAAGTGGTTGGGTCACGATACAAAACTGAAGCTGGGCATGATGGATTTGTTCCTTTGGTTGATGCTAACTTAAGCCTTTATAGTAGATAAATACCGTTCATTCTTTGCTGGCAGAATGATTATAGACTTGGCTTTGTTTGCTGCTGCCCTCTCAAATGACTTTGTCAAGCTAAGGCTACAACTGCAAGTAAAAGGGTGGAGTCATGGCAAGTATTCAAATATCAGACAAAATAATAGTTGCAAAGATAGAAGGATCGATGCAAGTTGCATATTATAGGAGAAGCAAAATGCAACGAGTAAACTCTCTTACCTCTTGGCAAATACATCAATATGGTTTAAATCTTTGGCCATGCTATCTCCAAGCTTTTCCAAATTCTTCCTTGGGAGATCTGACATAAGCAGAACCCTCTGCTTCCTTACAATATTAAACAAAAACTATGTTAGATATGTAGATATACTTTAACATGTTCTAGAAGAAAATATATCATACCAAAATGTAATCTTTCAGTTACCTTGCTGTAGCAGAACCTAAGCGAATTGCTGACTCATGGAACTTATTCAGTTGGTTTAATATGGACACCAGATGACTATTAACACCACAAATTATGATATGGTCACTCTCGATGACTTGAACCTGTGCCCCTTCCCTTACCTTATACATATGGATCTGTGCACCAAGTAACTACTTGTTAAGAGACTGCAATCATATACAAGTTCTTGTTTCAGATTCAGTGTTTCCTACAATAACTCACTCTGAATTGTTCCGTCATTGCACTTAACAGTCGAGAATAGAATAATATACCCCAGATAGCAAGAAAGAAGCCAATAACACGCTCAACACGTGTCTTTTGCTGTGTTAAAAAAAGGGATCATTAAAAAGGATTGTAGCAGGAAAAATCCTTGGAAATGCTCAACTAACCTACTCGTACAAAAAAGTTAAACAGCTGTAGAAACTGGTAATACCCTCTCTAGTCCATACTTACTCTTAGATGAGTAGATGATGAGCAGAGACATGCCCAAGCTTCCCAAAAACAATCTTCTAAAGACTGTTCCTTTTTCCTGAATCAGAAGCCAATATTTCATGACATTTTTATTTAAGTGTGAGTGATGATGATATAAAACACGCTTAAATAAGAAAATGCATTTAATGTAGAAGGAAAATGAACAAACCTGAATTTATGAAATAGAAATCCACCAATAATAACAAAGGAAAAGCACGTGATAAGCAAAGTAATAATAGACCTACAAAGAAGATCAAGGAAGAAAAGTTATTTTCACACATTCAGTTATTATGTGTAATGATGCAGATGATGAACTTTTGGATGCAAAAAAAAGTGATAGCCAAACAACAAAATAAGCATGACATTACCAAATATGTATATCGAGCATCAAAGTTAGAAACATCACGACACTTACAAGACAATGTTCCGTTCAAGTTGTGAATTGAATAGATAGTACAGTCGTGAAATACTCCATCCAATATCACGCACAGGTGGAAAAGTCACATCTAGCTTGAGAGGTACAGGTCTTTTGATAGGATCAGATATGCAAGCAAATGGTAAACATGTAATATTGTTTGACATCCATGGGAACAAATTCATCACGGATTGCATACAGCCAGAAACAATTCTCCCCAGAGCACAGATTGCTATGACCAAAATGGTAGCCATATTGTAGTTTCCCTGCAAAATGTAAAGGACTAGAACTCAACAAACAAAAGGTGAATTAAATAGACTATTCATTGCACAAAACAACAACAACAACAACAACAAAGCTTTTTATCCCAAGCAAGTTGGGGTAGGCTAGAGATGAAACCCATAGGAAACACTAAAAGGAACAAATAATATATCCTATTAGTTATTGCATGTTTGTCAATTTCATTGGTACCAGTAACTCACACAGCTACAATAGTCTAATCCTGACATCTAAACTGAAGTACCTCCATAGAATTTCCATGTGAGGGTAGTTAAGGATAAAGTAAAAGTGAAAATGCTTAAGAAACACCTTCAATTTCAAAACATAAAGCATATAGTTTTTGCCATTTTCAAGATTAAGTCATTAACCATGGCACTGTGATCATTACCTTCTACCATTTTATTAGTTTCATCAGATCCTTAGTGACCATTTCCAGCTAGAATAATAAGCCTTATAAAGAAATCGAAGAATTATTCTTTTTTTCTTTATGCGGAAAGAAGTACTCCAAGTAATCATTGAAGAACCTGTATTTCACTGTCAGTCCAGTCCAGTGAAGCCCCAATGGCACAGTTCAAAATCAAGAGCTGTTTTTGTGTCAATCACTAAAGCGTGACTTGAGCATTGGGCCATCAATATCTTCTCTGATAAAGTCAATTATTATTGTAGGTACATTACACATCATGTAGAACCATTCAGATGCTTCACAAAAAATCCAAGTTTACCAATATATCGAGCAGGTATCCTGCAATTGTCCCTATCCTAAATATCAGGCGCTATCTCCACTCTTTGTTCAATTTCGTTTAAATAAGTTCCAATGATCACATGATAGCCATTAACACATTATGTAACAATTTAGGAGATCAGACTAAGATGTGAACTGCCGCACAGTTGGGTTATACAACAGTTAGTTATTCGTTATGAAAATTACCTGTTCAGGAAGGTGCATGGAATTATTTGCTACTGCAGTGGATGGGATTTGTGAATTGTTAACAGGAACCTCCTTATCACTAGGTCTCGCTGCCGAGGTGAACACACTAATTCCTGATTAAGGTAAACCTTAAGCAAATGAGTATGCAGGTGAAATTGATAAAACAGAGGATGACAGAGCAACCAATTCACGGAACCTCGCTTGCCGGGGAGATGATGAGAGAAGCGAACTCCAGTCCGGCGGCTGTGGTGAAGGCCGAACCGCCATGGGAAGGCGTGGAACCTGGAACCAGCGAGCGCAAGTTTTTTTTTTTCTGACTCAGCGTTTGCTTTGCATAACAGACAATATGACACGGATCGAAGCAGGCATGACGCCCACGACCTGAGGCATGGCTTACCTGAGAGCGCGAGGCGGGGCGGAGTGCAGAGTTCGCCGGACGGAGGCTGGCGGCGACGTTGACACCGCAACGTCGAGCTGCGACCTCATCGTCTTCCCTCTCTGCTGTCTCGAGGGTGAGCGTCTCGGGAGTATCGGCTATTTCGTGAGAGAGGGATGAGGCCAGAGAGGGCCTTTTTTGTACTTCTATTTTTTATTATTTATTTTTTAAACTAATTGTTTTTTATTACTTATATATTTAATTTTGAGAGGAGGGGGTGCCTCTCTGATCCCCGCGAGCGCCGCAAAGTACAAATCCGACTTTTGAACTTTGTACGCACGTGTTGGTGACTATCCGGTTAAAGGACCACGAAAACGAAAACGACACAACATAACTTATAGCCAAAGAGCCAAACACGTCCGCAAGGCGCTGAAAGGCGGCAGTTGAATACTGCCAAGGAAAATACAGGGAACTTGTCACCATAATAGACTTGTATGAGATTGTCAATACTTAGCATATAACGATATAGGTTACCGGGCAAATGTAATAAGCATTCAGTCTACAAATTTCCAGCCTACAAATTGGTCCGCCAGGAGGAACTAGACTAGCCCCCAATCCAAGGGCAATACAGCACACCAAAAACACACAGCACACTTCTTCTAAAGTTATCTGAGCACACCACAAACTTGGAGCATTAGCTCACCTATCAAGTGGAGCATAACAAAATATATGTGCTGTCAAAGTTGCAGAAATGAGAAGAAATATATGGTGCTAACAACGTACTATATAGTTAGTTATCACCAGAGCTCAACCTAGATGGAGTACCACCCAGACGAGTTCATCAGTGTTAGGATGGAGAACAGTAGCAGGAGTTGTTGATGGGCACGTGCAGACGAAGACGCCCTCTTGAGAGGGGGTCGCTGCGATGGTCTTGGCCTGGGAGGCCTCAGGTAATGTTGGCCAAGCCCAAGAAGAGAGCAGTATGTACAAGGATTGGGATCGTTGCTGCAGGGAGTTCTTCCATGAGTTTGAGTTGTCTTCCTCTTTCCCCAACATCAGCAGCCTTTGTTCCACTCTCCATGGTCATACCCTGCAAAAGTAAGCGTAAGGCCTTACTGATTAAATGTTTGAGAGGAAGATTGCTGCAGCTCTTATTAAGAAAAAACAACCATATTTGCAACCATCACAATGTATGCAATGAGCTACATGACGAATCCGAGCAAAGAAGGAAGTATCAGCAGTCAAAACAAGAAGGAAATTAAACAAACTTAAGCTCAGGCCTCAGCCATAAAATATTCAGATCAAGAATTCAACTACATATAAAAAGATCGAAGCAGCACACGTTTGTAAAGAAGCTCTAATTTTGATATGTTACAGAATTATTGATGGTCTGAGGAGAAAAGTTGGGCTGCAGCATACAAACCTCGCTGCAAGTTTATTTTAGTCAGTATTTATCAGAGAACTTGAGTATCGATCAAGATCCATAAAGACCATCAGCTAGCATAAAAACATATTCATAAAGAGAAAGGAAGGGAACTCTATAGTCGATACGAAAAAAATAGTAGACAGAAAAGATATAGCTTCGTAAGGGTCATTAGCTGACTAAGATACCAAACCCATAAGTAAATATACAGAAGCTACATGGATATTCATATGCAGCATCAATTACACAGTATACAGAGTTGTTCTTCCTTATTTTTTCTCAAAGCCAGAGAAACTGCATGCTAATACATTTAGATACAGGAATACTCCTCCATTACGAATTTGTTGTCGTTAGGACAGCAGGATTAGTTCAATTTTGCACTAATCTTGCTGTCCTAACGACAGCAAATTCGTAATGGAGGAGTACACAAAAAATCAGGTTATTTACAGTTCGAATTTAAGGAATCATGTTACTAGGGTCTGTTTGGAACCACTAAAGATAATAGTTAGCTGGTAAAACAATATCTAGTCTAGTTGTTCCAAACACCCCAGCTAATACCCAGCTAATAGTTCAGCTAACCAACTAGATAACTATTATCTCGTTAGCTAGCCCAATCCAGCTAACTCAGCAAATAGTTATCTCCAAACAGCCCCAGCTAATAAATTAATAACTAACTATTTTCTATTACCTAGATAGCTATTTATCCTTAGTGGTTCCAAATACCCCCTAGTGGGGCAACACTGAAAGATTTTTTTGCATCAGTATGATTTGCTCCTAAGAGTACATGTATATAGCTATTCAAAACAATCACAACCAACCAAGGGTACCACAGAAAATGACATGAGCACATAAATATTGAAACACCAATCCATTGGGAATGAAACTATATAACTGTTATTAGATACTAGAAAAACCAGCTGCTAATAGTATACTAGTATTTACCACAGTAGGGGCTTCCCCTACTGTATTTCCCTCAAAAAAAATAGTATACTAGTATTTCAATATACCTTCAACCCTAGAGGGGCGCTGGAAACAGTCCAAGATGCAACATTAGAAAAGTGCATGATTCTCATCGCATGAACCTACAAAAGGTGCAAATCATATCATAATTCAGTGATGAAATGCACAACCACACAGCATCAGTGATATAAAACCATCAACAAAAACCCATAAGGGTTCAAGTCATAAGTACATAAATTGGCAAGAGTAATTAATTAACTGGATACAAATGAAAGTCAGTGTACTAGGAATTCAAGTAATGTCAGATGTTTCACCATAACTAATACTAGACTAGAAGGCAGACATATTTAATATAGTTTCCCTAAGTTATTGCTTCATTTAAACCATATGATAGTAGCAAGTATCTAAAACTACACAAATAGAAGTGTCACTGGATTGAAGTTACCTAAGGTTCGCGTCATAATACTAATAATACCACTATTTCTGATGTCAACTAATAAGGATAGCTCAAAATAGTTCCAATAAAAGGTGACACGTCAGCATTTGATTGTTGCATTGCACAGCAATCAGCAGCGCCTCATGGTAAAATTGACATATCCAAATTCTTTGTGCATGATTTAGAAACAAATGAGGTCCTATAATATAGTTTTAGTCACACTATACACTGAGCATTTGATTCCAGTAAACAAATAGTGTGGCTCCTACACTAGTACTAGACAACTTTGTTAGGACAATCACTATTGAGACCAGCTAGCAACCAGCCTTGCTTAACCAGTTGACCGCAATCAGCACTCAAGCAAAGTATAATGGGCACTTGAAGGCCATGGGGGCGCAACCACAAGCTGTCATTTTAAAGAAAAATGCATCGTTCTGCTAACAGCGCACAGTCAACTATAATGTCAAGCACAGCCCCCTCAAAGCCAGCACAGATTCGTAAATATTCCATTGCCAAATGGCCAGTATTCCAACATGATACCAGAACCTAAAGTTCAGCAGCAAAACAAATCCAAGTGCACTCCACGCTAACGAAATTCCGTAACTTCCGATTAAAAACGTTTCCCAGTTGAACATACTCGTTTACATGGTTCCAGCAGCACATTGGTACGCAACTGGCATACTTAGCAATCGCATATTGAAGCAGCACCGAACAAAATCCCCTTAAAACATTGTGGCACGGATAGTTCCAATCCAGACTTCAACAACTGCATAGAACATTGCATCACATTCCATTCAGAAGCTGAGCTACCCCCCCAAAACTCGACGGCACCGTTAATTGAACAGCCACCAAAAAAAATTAATGCAACTCACATTAGCGCGAACGAATAAAATACTCACGCACCTCAGACCGATCGCATCCAGGAGCTTCGATCGCGCCGGGAGGCCGGAGATCACGAGGCGCCGTGGCACTCAACCGGAGCGATAAAGGCGAGAAGAGGCGCACGGATCTCGGACGACGGCGACACGCTAGCGAGCGAGAGGCCGCAGCATCTAAGCGGACAGCGACGCCGCCCCAGAACAGAAGCGAGGCGCGCACGAAACCCTAGCTGGCCCCCAGACGGCCAGACCCGGCGGGAGGAGAGCAGAGCAGTGCCGAAACAGAGCGGGTGACACACAAGTACTACCACCCGCCCCTCCGGATTTCCCGCGCGAGCGCGGCGCGTGTGTTTTGACTCTCCTACCCCCGCCCAAAACGACGCCGCTCTTCACCGCGGCTCTTGGAGGTGGGCTCCGCGGCGGGAGGGTAGATGGGTAACTTAACAGCCGCCGCCTTGCCAGCCGGCGACCTTGCTTCTGTTTTACGCTTGTGCCCCTGCGCCCGGAAAACGATGGGCCCCGGCGCCTGAACGAGCTGCCAAAAGGGCGGAACGGTAAATTGCTAGAGGGGCTGGGTCCGGCTTGCCTGCCGGTGCTGGGACGACCGACGATGCCGCCGGCGAGAAGTGACACTGATCCGGAGGAGGGCGCGGGAACCGAGGTCTTGGGTCTTGTCTCGGCTCGGCGGGGACGGAGACGGGGCGTGGCGCTGAGCTGTGATGGCTTGCGTAGCTCAGGTTGACGTGGGCTAGAGGAGCTGGCAATCAGAGTGGCAGCAGGAGTAGCAGACGTGGTTGTGAGCCTTGAACAGGGCAGCGCATCCTTGACGGGATCGCGACGCCAGTTTCGTAATGATGCGTATCCGTTTCTCGGTTTCTGGCGAGCAGGATTCAGAAACAAGAGGGGTTTCGTAATCAACTTTCCCAAAAAAAAAAAGAAGGGTTTCAAAGTAGAGAAGACATGTAAATCGTCAGTCAGGTGAAGCAAGTAATCGAACGTGCAGCTATGCATGCTGGGAGTTCCGTTCAGGCCAGAGCTTCTCAAAGTGCTTCTGCTCCATATTCTCTACTCATCTTTGTACAAAACATTATTTTCAAGAGAATCTATCTTTCTAGAAAATCCGTTTTCCAATTAATCTATTTTTTAGAGAATCTTTTTTTTAAAAAGCCCTACCAAAGGGACCCTTGCATTACACTTAAGAAATCCGAGAACATTGTTTGGGAAAAAGAAAAAGGGAGGGAGAGAACATGCATCCGTCCCTTTGTTCTAAATTAGTATTAAGACATTTTTGACTGTCTAAGTTCACGTTTGATCGTTTATCTTATTTTAAAAATTTGTGCAAATATAAAAACAAATTAGTTATTTTTAAATTTCTATAAGAATGAAACAAACTATAATAAAATAAATAATATTTGCATAACTTTTTTGAATAAGACAAACAATCAAACATGACCTTTAAAAGTCAAACATCTTATAATTTGGAACGGAGAGAGTAATAGTACTAGTACTAGCTGAAGAGCTGTTGTATCCTTTTCATAATTAGCACTACTGTATCCTTTTCATAACCGCATGTAGTAGTAACATCCCACAGGAATAAGAACAGCAGACGGCAACGCTGCAAGGTGCAGCGGCCATGATGAGAAGTCAAGAGGCAGGCACACAGCAGCAGGGCCCATGCTCTCTATTGGCACCCTATCACGATCCAATTTTTTCTGCCTGCGTCGCAGTTGCTACCAGATGTCCATGGTGCCGTGTCTCGGCATATAGGAATGATGTCCAAACTTATCTGCTTCTTTTCTGAGAATCTACCTCCGAGGCCATCATTGCCCTCACTTCCATTGCACCAATCATCAATTCATTTCTTTCCCTTTCTGTTCTTGGATCGATTCATTGGTTCACTGCTGAAACTGACATATGCTCCGCATCTGAAGGAAATGAGAGATCATTGAGGACCACTTATGATTTACGTACCAAATAATAACACGGAAGAAGCACCAGTTGCAGGAAGTAAAATCGAAGCCATATTTGAGTGTTCATCGACAACCACTTACCCATTTCAAAATGTAAATCTTGCTTATGGTTAGGGTCTCGAGAGAAAATCAACAGTTTAAAGTTCATATCACAACCATACAGAAATATTACTAACGGTATGAATGTAGTAGAAGTTTCTCCAAAAAAATCGGGTAGCAGAAGCTTTTACTCTTTAAAAAAGGATCTATCTAGTTTCCATCTGAGTGGAAATTTGTAAAGTTTTGAGTCAGATTTTCTTTCACTTGTGGCAAAAAAACAATTCTATGGAAAAACGAAAATATTCCACCTAAGAACCAATTGTTTAGCAGTACAGTTTCATTGTTCTAGCGGTACATTTTTATTGTTCCAACAATATATTTTCATTGTTCTGAAAATCTGACTGGAGCAAATGCAAAATTCCACTCAAAGCTCTTAAAAAATACTAGTAGAAGAAGAAAATATATGTCATAAATAGAGGACTCCCAACTTCACTAACAAGGAGTTTAAGCTACGTAATAGTGGTATGTATATACGCCTTGAATGAATTAATTCCATATATGCCACTTGGCTAAAACACGAATCCCCAACATGTCACCGGCTATGTCCTTGGCATGTGGGTGCTGGAACCAGGACCCACATGTCAAATAGGAAAGGATATCCAGGGTTGAGGCTTTCTTCCCCCATTAAATGGATTAAATAAAGCATATAAACTGTATAATTTTTGCCAGAGACTCAACAGTCATAAGAACTGCATCTTATATTAAAATATAGGTTTTTGCAGCACAACTGCATAAGATCGTTAAGTGGATAGATAGAGGAATGCTCGAACCTCACTCTTTGTACCAGAAATTGACGATGCATTTTACTCTGATAGCACTTTCCGATGATGACAGAGCTCAGATTGTTAGTTGAGTTCTCAGTAACTGCATTTAAATTCGAGAAAATGTTAATGAACGATAAATTGCTGCAATGTTCAACAGCCAAACACTAGATATTGAGGTGCATAATTTCGTAGTAGAAAATATGACATATTCACAGGACACAAACCAAAGAGAGAATGTAAATCAAGAAATATTTGATGAGTAAGGCAGGAAGTGTGGACTGGTGCTAGAAACAAAAATGTTCCAGCATCAAAGTGTCATCAAGTCTACTATATAGTCACATCAAAGTGCTAGAAACAAATATGTTCCTACTATATAGTCAGACATCACAAATCACATAACACCTTTGACATATTGCCTAACCAGAAAATGAAAGAATACTTTAGAGTACTCCTCTATTCCTTTTTTGTTGTCGTCAGGATAAACTTTTTAGTGCAAATTTGCACTAATTTGCTAGTCCTAACAACAAGAAAAGAGAAACGGAGGGAGTAGTACGCATGCAAATTGGTGTTACTCAATGAACTGAAGACTTGAGAACAGTTCTCGATATCCCACTAATCAGATACAAAACACTATCTTCTTGAGAATTACTAATGATGAAAAGCATACATGTCAGAAATATAGAATGCGAACATACTTTGGTGATCACTTGTGTTTCATGCTGCCTCAAGTATGAATTTACCATTCAATACAAGCTGTGTAATAAAGAAAAACATTAACATATCTATTGGTGCAGTATTATGAATACATTACTTGAGAAGATGCCATATTTATGTTCCCTCATGAAAGTAGCATATTTAAAAAGAAATAAAATGACAACAAGACAAATTTAATAAGGACACTGTGATGTTGGAGATTATCACGAATTCCGAATCTTTAATGGAAGTCAGATAGGTTGAAATGGTTCAATTCTGAAATTAGTAAAGCAGGAATCCGTAACAGTACGTAATTACTACTTACATGTAGGAACCTAAGGATAAAAAAAACACTCACCTCCAGAAGGCAGAAGTCTTACAGGGTCCATACAATGTAAAATCAATTTCTATGAATTCACTGCCCATCAGAGAATGGATTTCAAATTATTTCTTCCAGAGTGTTATGTGTACTGTCTGTGTACAGCTGAGTACCATTTATTGTACAATTCAACCATTTGAAATCATCTTTGCTGTTGCTTGAATTCTTGTATTCTTTTCCTACTATTGTCATCGCCAATTTCAAAAGGGTGAATCCTGGTAGCACATTGATCAATAATATTGTGTTGAAAAGAATTCTCATTCGATCTAACAGCTGAAGATAATGCCAAGTACCACTGATACAGGCAATCATGAGCGTTATTTCTTCTGAGCAATTCCAACTTTTTAACCTCAGACTTTGTAGCTCCACCTTTCATTAGAATAAACTTGAGTGCCTTGAATGTCGCATCATTTGGTGGTGTTTTTGATGCTAACATCTTCTTAAATATTATAAAAGCTTCCTCCATTCTTCCACCAGATACATACATCTGAATCACAGAATTGTAGCTTAATGCTTGAGTTAGAAGTCCTGAACATTGCATTTCTTTGCAAATCCTGTGAGCTTCATCAAAACGACCAGCTTTCTTGTACAAACATACCATCATTGCATGTGAGAACTCATTTGCACTTCCCCCGACCTTCAATTTTTCAAACACTTCGCGTGCTTCCTTCACCATACAATAGTCACTATATAGATCAATCATGCAATTTGATGCATAAAGGTTGGGACCGGTGTTCAATGTTCTGAGAAGCTTGTATGTTTCCGGGCCTCTGCAAGATATCCTACCTTTGTATAGAGTTTTATCAAAGAGTTGCAGATAGTAGGATTCTCACATAAACCATCTTTCTTCATTAAACCAAAATATGCAGCAGCTTTGCGGACGTTTCCAGCTTCAGCATATGCGTCAATTATGATAGAGTACACAAAAGCATCAGCACGAATACCTAAAGTAATCATTTCATTAAATAGGCATTCAACCATGGATAAATTACCCTTTTTAGCAAAGCTGCTGATTACCACAGTATATGGAATACAGTCTGACAGCAATTTTGCTGTCTGCATCTTTCTCAAGTAGTAGGCAGCTTTCTCTGGCAGTTCAGCAGTAGACAGAAGTTGAATGAGAGAACTGTAAGTCAAGTAATCAGGCAAAATGCCATGCATCTCCATGCCATCAGCTATCCCACAGGCCTCATCAAGCTTCTCCACCATCCCATATGCCTTTATCATGACATTGCACACTGAAACACTGAGCATTTTCCTCTTTAGGCAGTAAATAAAGGCCTTCTCTGCAAGGACTATGTACCTTTCCTCCCCAAATGCATCAATATTTGCAGAAAAGCATTCAGAGTTCATCCGATGATGGAACTTGTCAAACCAACGCCATGCATTCTCAAGTAACCCAGCATTTACGTACATCCTTGTCAAAGCTGATTGTGTGTACTCATCGATCAAAAAACCCCTCTCATCCATTTCTTTTAGAAGGGCTTCAGCTTTAGTGACCATACCCCTGATAGAGTATCCATATAGGAGTGTACGGTAGCTCACAGCATCTGGTGCTAAGTTTTCTGTTTTCATCTTCCTAAAGTAGTACTCTGCAGCAACAATATCATTGTTTTCTCTGTACAGTGAGATCAATATATTGTAAGTTCTACTGTCAGGAAAGCACTGAAAATCTTTCATCATGCTCACCAAAGAAGCTACTTCCTCCATTTTATGGTGCTTACCCAAAACATGAATCATTGTGTTGAATGTAACAACATTTGGCGCAGCACCTTCTCTCAGCATTTGATCAAATGTATCAGATACTTTCTCAAGCTGACCAGATTTTCCATAAGTATCAATCAAGGTGTTGTATGTGTACAAGTTATAGCGAGGATGCTCTCCCATCCTCCTATCATACTCTGAAGACCACTTTTTGAAGAAACGTTCAGCCTTTTCGAACTCTCCAGCTTTCTTATGCACTTGCAGCACGATACTCATAGTAACCTCATCTGGAATCAAACCATGCTTGCACATGTTCCCGAGCCAAATTAACGCCACCCTTTCTTTCCCTCCTTTGCAACACACATCAATCAGTGTACCATAGGTTGAGTTATCTGGCACCACACCACGGGAATGCATCTCATGCCACAGCATGAAAACGAGATCCCATCTTCTCGCCAGCCCAACTGCACAGAGCACAACATTGTAGTGAATCACGTTGATCTCATGACCCCTCTCGCTACGAAACCAGTCAAAGATCTCAACTGTCCGTCTCCAATCTTTCTGTTCCTTGAGGATGATTGTCCTTTCCCGGTTGTTCAGTCTGTCCTTCCATGGCCAGAGCGCCTCACCTACGTCCTTGCAATGCTCCAGCGCCTCTAACATTGCCGGTAATGACCCACCATAATGAACCCAGTTGTTTTTCTTCTTCCGTCGGGGAGTCCATTTGTCGATTGTGCTTGGAACTGCCAGTTTGGGGTGAGTTTCAGCAGTTCTTGCTGGTGCCGAAACCACATTAATCTGGAAGGTGGCACTTCTATCTCTGCACACCACAACCGCCGGATTCGACAATGAGGGCACAGGATGGAGAAAGCACTCGCACGGGATGAGCATATTGCTCTGCCCTTGTCCACCCTGAAAAACAGTGCAATGACGAAAATGAAAATTAATCTACAGGCAACCATACTGAAGCTGAGCCCCGATTTCATTTTTCTTTCTACGTTTTCATCTGACTGGATTCCACGGACTAACGAACGAAATTTCTGCTTTCAATATCCATCCAAATTTTGCGATCAGATTTTATGACACAATAAACTTAAAACTCACCGGGTTCACGGCCGAGACGTACGGCGGGCAGCGGCGGGAAGCCCGGGGCCCCGACGCCGGCCCTCCCACCACCTCCTTGCCTTAGAACAAACCAGCGTGTGTCTAGCGGCCAGGCCCTTCTACGGATTCGGCGAGGACGCGAGGCAAATGGAGACAGCGGCGGAGGGAAGCGCAGCCCCGCGGCCGTGCGCATGTGAAGGTGGGCGGACCCGGTGCTGGAACGGGGCCGTGAACGCCGGGGTCGGCCGGAGTTAGTTACCAGATGACCCCGTCCCCTGGTGTGCCATGTGCAGCGGCCCCGGCCAGACCGTCATCGTTGGTGCGCGAGCTTGGAGTGTCTCTCTCCGAGGGACGGTAGTGTTGGGTGAGGGAGAAGAGATAAAACAAGTCGGCCTTTCGTGGGCTAGAAACGTGCTAAAACGGTTCTTCTTGGGCTTGGAATGTGAGAATTAGGAGGCCGCAATAACAGAAGCCCACATGACTACTGGTAGAAGCAGGACCTACTGATTCAGAACTTCAGGCATCGACAGCGATTGCGCTAGCGTAAGAACCTGGAGGGTGCAGGCATGGGCATGGTATTGGCCCTGTGTTACGGGGAGATCAAAGTTAGAACAGAGAACTTCGGAGTTCAAAGCTAGAACAGAGAACTTTGGTAGGCACGTGTGTTTGCTGGAGCCACCGGATATGGCATCTGTATTTCCTGCCTCCCAAACTGAACGAACAGATGGAGGTGTGTTCTCATCAAAAAGGAAAAAAAAACAAATCATTCAGGACTGACCGACTCTGTGGATTCGAGACTTATCACTCGGTGTGCTAATGTGCCGAACTTCAGTTGCTCTTTAACTCTCACGTTATTTGATTTGTCCAATTAATCCAAGAGTCAGAGCCATGTCTGATCCCTTTTCATTTGAGAGAGTGAAATAATCTGTTTAGGGATAGCTCAATCATTCTTCTTTGGGAGAGTAGATGATCTTTGTTTGGACTCTTACATTATTGGTTCATTCTAAATTATACAAAAGTACGCGCTAGAGAAAGAGAAGATGAGCGACTCCCCACCACCCCAGACGCACCACCACGCCGGCCGCCTCCCCGGCCCCGGCACGCACCCCCGCCGCTCGCCACCCCACCGCCACCCAACTGTCCCCCTACGCGGAACCCTTCCTTCCGTCCTCGGTAGGACGTTCCAAAGCCGAACGCTGGCTGGATTCCCCCTCCGATGCGGACGCCGGTTTCCGGGATTGCGGATCCGGTAAGCCAAGCTACGAGACGTTGTTGCTGCAGGAGCGCCCGCGCCGGTGCCAATCCTGGGTTGCAGGACATGCGGCTGCCGGCCTCACCACCACCGCCGCCACCTCGAGCTCGTTTGCGCTCCGAGATCCGCCGGGTCAACGAGCCCGCACCGAATGCCGACGGATGGCGCGAGGTGCGTAGTAGGCGCAGCCGCCGCCGCCCGGTAGCTCCGCCACCGCAACGAAGCCACCGGCGCCTCCTCCCGCAATTGGAAGGGCGCTCGCTTCAACCGCCTTGCCAAGGGACATCGGAAAAAGACTTGCCGAGAGCCAACCAAATGCCTCCGTTGCTTGAGAGCCGGGCATCGCTCCTTCGAGTGCCGACGCCCGTCTCTTGCAAAGGATCATTTGAGAGATAGGACCCTGTTTCGGCCTTCGGGTCGGTCTCAAGCACCATGGATCTACACCGGAGCGCACGCCCGGACGCAGCACACGGACTCCGCGAGGCAGGCTGCCTCGCTCGGCAGCCACGGCAAGCTCGTGTGCGCAGCGAGACGGCGGAGGGGCTGCCGGGGGTGAGCGCCGAAAGCGAGCGAAGAAGGACTGCGAGTCCACTTCCGAGCGCTATGGCCGCTCCCCTCTCCCGCATCCCCTTCCCCGAGGCGCCGCTCCGACGATCTCGAGCTATGCTACATTGAGAGGACCCCCGACACCGACCAAAGGGAAGCTGCGTATGAGTATCTTGCGGTGCTTGTCCAAATCGCCGGCACAAGACCCCCGATTACGCCTCGAGGCAGCAAGGGAGGCTATAGCAACTAAATATGGCATCCGGCTAGATGAACACCTGGAGATTCACCGGCTGCTGCCCCTTTCGATTTCTTCCTCATACCGCCGGATCACGCCTCCTACCCGACGGTTCTCAATGGCGACGAACCGTTCGTACGCCGGGCTTCTCCCTCACCATTAGACCCCGGAGTCGTCTAGTCTATGCGAGACCATGGAGCTTTATACCACAAGGTGCAAATCGAGCTGGAAGGAATTCCACCGCATGTGTGGTACGCGACCACGAGCAGCGCAGCTACTCAACCCCTATCGCTCCGTCATCGGAATTCATCCCGAAACCCTCACTCGCCGGGATTTGGCAACTTTCCGGCTCACGGCCCGGACAACGCGGCCGGAGCGAATTCCAGAAATGAAAATCCTTGCCGTGCCCGAGCCGATGGACGAGGCTTTACCCTCGCCGATGCGCCGCACTCCGAAGTACACGGTGGCCATTCGTGTGCGACGGCTACTGCCCCGCTTGCTGCCGGATTCCCCACCTCCGTCACCACCACCAACACCCCCGTCCACGAAACAAGCGACGAGGAAGATTCTCCCGAGCGGGCACCAAGGAGGGCGAGGAGTCGCACCCGACGACACCACGAGTCCCGCCGAGTCGGCACACCGCCTTCTCCGGGTGCACGGAAGACATCGACGTCCGTGCTCGGCCGCGGCCAGGACGAGGAGGAGATTCCGATAAGTTCCGGGGCCCACAAGCACGCGCCCGAGTTGACGAGCGCAGCTATCGCACCTGCGGAAAGTGTTGTGGCGCGCATTCATGACGCTGCCGCTACCTCGATCCCGGTGCCACAACGTCCACCTACGCCTCGTATTTACTCAAGACCTGCTCTTCGTGGGAAATAGGCCAACCACCCCGGGAGAAGAAAATTTCAAACTCGTGGACCCGATGAAGGACGAGGCCGGCCTAATGGGCTGTGCGGGCCTTTTTCGGCCTCCTAATCTGCGCGCCACTTCGAGGGAGCCCTCACGGAGCACCGATGGCACCGCACCGGACTTACTTGGCCCTCCTTCCAATCCGAACCAGGATGCCTTCAGCCGGGCACAGCTGGACTCGAGTGGCCACGTCACAAACGATCCGGCTCGGCTACGAACCCTCAACTGCTGCAACCACTACCGCCATCGCCGGAAAACTCATCCCGGACGCGTTGTCAACGCCCACCGATCTAGTCGAGGGCGCGCACAACAATTTCTACGCGACGTTACCACGGCGATTCAAGGGCCTCTCCCGAACCCAACGAACACGTCGGCGCCCCGAGCACAGGGCAAAGGTACAACAACCCTGCGACGTAGTCGACGGATTGCAACCGCTGGATATGCCGGCTCGGCGGTCAACAAAGCGCAAACAGTTCTCATGCGCAAGCTTGGAGTGCTGGGTGCAACGGATGTAATTTCGCTGGAATCACGAGAAGCTTATGCGCGACTCTTCGAACATCCGCTATCACGTGCACACATAGCAGCAGTCTCCTCGCTTTCGGTTGGACAGTGCCACCGGATTGTGAGGCGCGGTCAGCTGACCTGCCGACATAAACGCTTGTTGTACCTCCGCTGCCTGGTTGTTTGCTCCTGCTCTCAATGGATTTTACATCTGTACTTGTCCGGAATGTGCGGGGACTAAACAGGAAACACAGAGCGAGATTCGGTGCGAGAACTGATTGCTTCGCAAGGCCCGACCTGGTCCGCATCCAGGAAACTAAGGTGCAGAATCTTTCACCACGTATCCTCCTCTCCACGCTTGGCGCCGACCTTGATCAACATGTTGCGCTGCCAGCGGAGGGGACCCGTGGGGGAATTCTTATTGCATGGAGAGGAGCAGTTGGGCAAGCCATAACGTCAAGAATCGACTCCTACTCGGCATCGGTGCTCTTTCGGAATTCGATGGCCAACAGTGGTGGTTCACTCGGAGTCTACGGACCACAATTGGATGCTGATAAAATCCAATTCTTACGAGAGCTACGCGCCATTAGATCAACGTGCCTTGGGCCATGGGTGATAGCAGGAGATTTTAACTTGATTTATCGAGCCGCAGACAAAAACAACAACAACCTTGACCGTGCCATGATGGGCCGGTTTAGAAGATTGATTGACGATCCGGAACTCAAGGAGATTGAACTGCTAGGGAGGCGCTATACCTGGTCTAACGAAAGAGCATCCCCGACACCGGTGCGGCTTGATCGAGTCTTTTGCACGGCCGCTTGGGATACGCTTTTCCCCGATCGGCTACTACAAAGCACGATGGCCGGCATTTCGGACCACTCGCCCCCTCATCTTGTCTCTCAATGCTTTTAATGGAGGGCGGCGTCGTTTTCATTTCGAGAAATTCTGGCCACAGGTCCAGGGCTTTCGAGGATGTCGTCCAGCAAGCTTGGGCGTCGGTGTCCGATAACGTCCGCCCGTTCCAACAATTGCATGACAAACTACGAGCAACGGCGAAAGCTTTACAAGCATGGAGTCAAAAGAAAGTAGGAAATGTGGCGTCTCGGCTAGAGCAAGCCCGACAGCTGCTGCATAGCCTCGAGATGGCCCGGGACACACGCAATCTGTCTTCGGAGGAGTCCCGGCTACGTCGTCAACTCAAGCATCACAGCTTGGCACTAGCATCCCTACACCGTACAATTATACGGTCACGCTCGCGCCTTGATTGGTTATCGGAGGGTGACGCCAACACGGAGTTCTTCCACTCCCATGCACGATACGGAACACGGAAGAAATTGATCACGAAATTGATGGCGAATGGCAGTACCTTAACGGCACATGATCGGATGGAGGACGCTATCCGGAATTTCTACAACACCCTACTAGGAACTGCACGAGCAACGCACGTAAACGCTAAACCTGCCGGCGTTCCATCATCAGCCAATGGACATGCAAGATTTAGAGGCTCCAATCTCGAGAAAATGAAGTTTGGGAGATCGTCAAGAACCTTCCACCGGACAAGGCGCCCGGTCCGGACGGATTCACCGGAAGATTCTACAAAACATGCTGGTCAACCATAAAGCGTGATGTCATGGCGGCGGTAGGAGCATTCCACGGTGGAGATACACGCAAACTGCACCTCCTGAATTCAGCATACATGGTCTTAATTCCAAAAAGGAGGAACCAATAGAAATTGGAGATTATCGCCCCATCGGCTTGGTGCATAGCTTTGGGAAGTTGTTAACCAAAATCTTAGCCAATCGGCTCGCACCAAAGCTTGGTAATATGGTGGCGGTCAACCGGAGCGCTTTTATCCGTGGGAGACGGATACATGACAACTTCCTATTGGTTCAACATGTTTCAAAATTCTTGCACACACACAAGCGACCAAGCCTCCTTCTCAAGCTTGACATTACAAAAGCATTTGATTCAGTTTCATGGCCATTCCTTCTTGAAGTTCTTACTCAATTGGGATTTGGACAACACCGGCGCCATCTCATCCGTCGATTCTGTCGGCGACCTCCTCTACTCGGATCCTTCTTAATGGGGAGCCCGGATCACCAATTCATCACCGGAGGGGCCTAAGGCGAGGCGATCCCCTCTCGCCTATGCTTTTCATACTAATTATGGATGTTCTAAGTAGCCTAGTTACTAAGGCGGAGGAACTGCAGCTATTTCGACCCCTAGCCAGGAGCCATATTGGACATCGCCTTTCTCTCGTATGCGAGATGATGCCGTCCTTTTCACTACACCACACAGTGAAGACCTACAACTCATCAAGAGCCTGCTACAAAAGTATGGTGCAGCTTCGGGATTATTTACTAACTTGCGAAGTCCATGATAATACCAATAAGATGCCAACCGGAGGAGGTCGGCTGCGGCAGCCGAAATACTTGAATGTGCCACTTCGAGTTTCCTTGCAAATACCTAGGGCTACCTCTCTCCATCCGCAGGTTAACCAAAGTGGAACTACAGCCCATCATCGACAAAATTGCGGACCGTCTACCAGTCGGAAGGCGGCTTTACTTGACAAGTCGGGGCGGCTGATCCCGGTGCGGTTTGTTCTCACGGCCATCCCCATTTATCTTCTAATAGCACTTGACGTCCCCAAATGGTTTGTCAAAGCGATTGACAAGTGGCGACGCTCCTTCCTTTGGAGAGGTCGTAGAGACTCGAAGGGTGGACATTGCCCGATCGCTTGGGAGCGTGTCACACGACCGAAGCAACTTGGTGGATCGGGACCGCACAACCTCCAGGTCATGTCCCGGGCATTGAGGATGCGTTGGCTATGGCTAGAGAAGACGGATCCCGACAGGCCATGGTCTTTGTTAAATATCCAAGTTCCGGACAAGGTGCGCGCTATGTTCTCAATCTCCACCATCACCGTGGTTCACGATGGCCGTTCCACTCTCTTCCGGACGGACGGATGGATACATGGCCATGCAATTGCAGACCCGGCGCCTCAACCGATGTCCTTTGTTCGACGAAGAGGTTGGCGTACTCGCACGGTCCGCGCAGGACTTCGAGGATGACGCTTGGAAGGCGGACATAACCGGCGGCCTCTCGGTGGTCGCAGCCCGGCAGTTCATTCAGCTCGTGATACCATAGGCCAGTTCACCTTGTCGGAGGTAGAGCATGACCACCACCAATGGAGGCTGGATCCAAAAGGGGAGTTCTCCACAAAATCGGCGTACCGGCAATTCTACATTGGAGGGATTAATTTCGAGCCATACAAAAGACCGTGGAAATCTTGGGCTCCGTTGAGGGCAAAATTCTTCCTCTCGGCTCGCATTGTGGCGACGCTGCTGGACGGCTGACCGTCTAGCCAAGCGCAATCTGCCGCACCCGGACTCATGCCCGTTCCGTGATCAGGCTGCGGAGGACATCGATCACATCCTCCTCTCATGTGTCTTTACTAGAGAGGTTTGGTTCCTGATCCTGCAGTGGGCTCAATTCCAACACCTAGCGCCACAACCAGGAGAGGTCTCCTTCCAAACTTGGTGGCGGCGAGCAAGCAGAAGGGCCGGGACACCAGCACGACAGGGGATCAACACCTTGATAATACTGGTGGTCCGGATGTTATGGAAATTCCGCAATCGGTGTATCTTTGACAAGGAGCGCCCGAATACGTTGCAACTAGTTCAAGACATAAAAGGAGAAGCTGCTCTTTGGGCAGTAGCAGGTGCCAAGAAGCTCGACAAGCTCCTCCGGTAGTGCAGCGTGTGTGTTCTTATTGTGTAGTGCTTTTTTTCACCGGCGCTCATGTAAAAGGTTAACACTTGTACTGGTTCCGTTACCTCTCCTTAATGAAAAGACACGCAGCTCTCCTGCGTGTTCGACAAAAAATGATACAAAAGTCGAAAGATACACCTAAAGTTGCACATTTTTTAGAGGCTCATTAATTTTCAGTTCGCTGAAAACTTTTAAACTTTCAATCGACACACAACGCACACTGGATTAAAATCGGATGGTTTACAAAAAAAACTTATAGTCTATACATTAACATATTACTTTTCTTCTCCTACTACTACAGTGACCCTACAAAAAATAAATATTAAAACAAATACTACTACAAATCCATGTGAAAAGGATGGAAGATGCTTTTTATTGAAGAGAAGTTAATTCATGTAGACCTTTACAAGCTCGTCATTGATTATCACTTGTTAGGATCGGTAGCTTGCGTGCAAATCTCTTGAGGCTATCGTGGAGGATCCATAAAACATGTGACACACGACTAGAAGATATGGTGTCATGGTCTCTCATAAACCATGTGACACACAGACTAGATCAGATTATGTCTCTCATAAACACACGAGACACGACTAGAAGATATGGTATTATCGTGTGCTATATAAGAAGACTTAGAGGTAAAATCCTGCTTGAATATTATTTTGTAACGGACAAGGCTATACCTACCATGTAATCCTGCACCTTCTGTGCGTGCAGGGCACCTTTTCATCGATATCTCAACATATCTACGCACATAATACAATACACAAAAGTACTAGTACGATGTAAGATTATTATACTTCGCAAGATTCAAACATATCTAGTATCTAATCATCTCTCTAGTGTCATCATGGTCTCTTTAATTATCTCACGCATGGATCCATATAATCATTTATCATCGATCATATATAGGCGACATAACCTATGATCACTTACGGAATCATACATGACAGCTGGCGCACTAGGAGTACTCGTGATTAGCGTCCCTAATAATCTCTGCTTGATGCTTTCCTATTTGCGCTGGTCGTACGGCCAAGAGTCACTTTTAGTTCCACTAACTGCTGAAAGTTTCTTTGGGTCGATTTATGTTGCGAGGAAAAATCTTACTCAGTCCGGTAGTGCATGATTTCTTTGTTTAACTGATCCTTACAGTACATACACACTCATTGTATTGGCAAAACTGGCTAAGTGCAAGAACTTTAGTATTTTCTAGCTCGACTCCAAGGGAGCCGCGTGACTCGGGCGCACAATGCAAAGAGCTAGTATTGACTGGCTCGACTCCAAGTCTTTTAATTCTGATCCGCCTACGGCCTACCACCCCTATCTAAACGTGTATATATAACAGTGGCACTCAGACTTCATGCGCATTTCTCTTGGGATCTTCTCTCATCAGAGCTCTCCTACTGCTGGACGATCCATTGAGCACATTCCGATATGTCGGGATTGTTTGCGTCTATGTCCGTCGGAAGGGCATGGGAGAAGCTGACCTCCTTCATGAAGACATTCTCAGCACTCTCAGCTCACTCCTCGTCAAGCTCCGGGAGCCAGGAGGACCTGGAAGAGCTGATGAAGATGGAGAGGACCATGCGCCGGATACGGGCAGTGTTGCATGATGCCGAGCAACACTGGAACATCCGTGAGGAGTCCTCCAAGCTGAAGCTCCAGGAGCTCAAAGAGGTGGCCTACGACATGGAGGATGTGGTCGATGAGTACGAGTACGAGGTCAACCGGTGCAAGGTCAAGGCCCTTGAGCGATCTGCCACTCTTAACAACACCAACACCAACAATAATAAACGCAAGCGCGAAGAAGTAAAGACACACCCTCTTTTACATAATTTTTTTTACGTTCAGCAATTTCTGTTACTGTAGATTGATTTAATTAGTTTGTGTGTTTTATTTAGTTTCACGCATGATTTAGTTGGTAGTTAACATAGAACAAATTGGTACTAGTACTATAGCTAGTTTATACTTTTTGCACTGATAATGCATGCGTAGTGACTCGTTTTTTCTTCTTCTTTTTTCCAAAAAGCAAAATGAGATGTATGCAGAGGATACGGGTACGGTAGCAGTTCCAAATGGGTTGGTTCTCCGTGCAAGGAAAATTACTGCAAGATTCAACGAGATCATAGACTTCTCCGAACGTTTCACCTTATCAGAAAATGACGGAGAGAGGGAGTTCAGTCATGATATCAGTGATTTGCGGAAGACTAGCCCTTTTGTGTTTGAGAGAGCATCCTTGGACGTGATCAAGACAAAGAAAAAATCATAGGGAAATTACTGTCTGGTGAAGGTAAAAATGATGGAAGTCCTGTTTCTGTCATGGCTATTGTTGGTATGGGTGGTTTAGGAAAGACAACACTAGCACAACTTGTGTATAACAGCCCGAGGGTGCGCCAATCCTTTGACATGCATGCATGGGTTTGCGTGTCAGAGCCCTTTAGTGTCAGCACAATAACACAAAACATCATTAAATCGTTAACGAAAAGGACATGCCAATACACAGAGCTTGCTGATCTTCAGGAGAAATTAGTCGATGAGATAAATGATAAAAGGGTTTTGCTTGTGCTGGATGATGTATGGAACGAGCGAAGAGATTTCTGGGATTTAATTTGTATGCCTATGTCAGTTGCAAGGGTTTGTCAAATCGTAGTAACCACTCGAAGTGAGACGGTTGCTAAGTTGGTGCAGACAATGCCTATGTACCACCTGAGTTGTCTAACCTCTGATGAGAGTTGGTTATTGTTCAAGCATGTTGCCTTTTTTGTTGACCAGGAGTTCGATACTATTGGAAACCTAACAGAGATTGGAAAAAGAATTGTTAAAAAGTGTAAGGGCTTGCTGCTAGCAATAAAGACAGTAGGAAGCATGTTACGGTATGAAACTGATGAAAATATATGGGAGGGTGTCTTGGAAAATAAACTGTTGGACTTAGAACAAGGTCGGAATGAGGTTTTGCCAGTATTGGAGTTGTGCTACAAGCACATGCCCATATATTTAAGACGATGCTTTATTGCTCTATCTCTGTATCCAAAAGATTGTTCGTTAAGAAAATGGAAAGTCATCCGTTTGTGGGAATCACTTGATTTGCTTAATTCCAATGCAAGTGAGGATGAGGAAGAAACTGGAAGTTTGTATTTGAAAGAGTTAGTTCAGCGGTCAATCCTTCAGACCGAAGATAATTGCATTGACCATTTTTCTTCATTCAACATGCATGACTTGATCCATGATCTTGCATGTTTTCTTTCTGCTGGAGAGTTCTATAGGCTTGAAGGTGATACATCAGTTGACATCCCACAAAATGTCAGGTATATGTCTGTACCTTCCAATGGCAAAACCATTGAAATTCCTGTTTTGCCACGTTCTCTTAGGGCCTTTGTAATGTTTTACTCGAAAATTGAAATTATAAATCCGGAATCATTATTTTTGAGCTGTAAGAATTTGCGGTCCCTTTATCTAACACAGAGCAGTCTTTTGGGGGCATTGCCTAACTTCATTGGCAACTTGAAACTGGTACGACATTTAATACTGGAAGAGGAGGGGAAAACTCTGGTTACAACTCCTATATCTTTGTTTCAGTTATATAATCTGCAGAGATTGGTACATGTCTCATATGAACGTAATCTATCTCTACATGATATTGGACAATCTATCAACCTACGCACTTTGAAACTACTTTTCAGTAGGTGTGGCTGCAGCTGCAATATCAGAGAGCTGAGGAACATTAACAAAATTATGGAGCTGCATATAAGTGGATTGGGCAATGTATTATGTATTGAGGATGCAAATGAAGCCCAAATGCAGAGTAAAAGGCAACTTCGATGGCTTGATTTGGACTTCACAGTTGGAGATACACGTTGCCAACACATTCTGCAATCAGAACCAGCTACGTTGTCACATGAACAACTTCTCGAGAGCTTGCAACCACATTGTAGCCTAACTAAACTGACCACAGAGAAATACGAGTCTCACAAATATCCTAGCTGGTTGGGCAAATTTTCCTTCTCAAAGTTTACCCGAATAGATTTATTGGATTGTGGATCGAGACACCTCCCCCGTTGGGTGGATTACCTTCCCTCAAGTATCTTGGAACCCGTGGTATGCGAAATGTGGAACACATTGGCCAGGAATTTATTGGTTGTCAGCCTTCTAAAGGTTTCCCGTCATTGACAAACATAACATTTTGTAACATGGGGGCCTTGTTAGAGTGGTCAGGAATGGACAAGGGTGATTTTGTCCGCCTGCATACTCTTGCGATCACTTATTGCTCTAAATTGAAGTCTCTTCCGATGGTGCCCTTTCCATCTCTGAGGACTGTCGATCTATATGGGTGTGACATCGCTACGATTCCTGCATGGTTTACTGTTCGCAAGCTCAGTATTCGTTCATGTAAGAGTCTGTGTGAAATTCCTACACTCCCATCACTTTCGGATTTGTTCCTAGGAAGTTGTCCAAAGCTAAGGGTTGTCGGATCTCAACCGAGGCTAATTTCCATGAAACTCTATGGCATAAACCCGAGTTTGGTTGGTTTTGGTTCCCTCTCTTCGGTCACCTCCTTGGAGCTGTCAGATGACTATTATCTCAATGCAGAAACAATAAAGAAGTATGAGGTTTTCAGCCCGTTACTTGACCTCCCATCACTGGAGTCCCTACAAATTTTGAAGCATGGAGTTACATCCTTAAGTCTTAAACAGCAAAATCTGCCATCACTTTCAAAACTCTGCTTACAAGAGTGCCCTAATCTTCAATACTGTGATGGGCTTTCTGGACTCACATCTCTCCAGCATCTAGAGGTTCGTGGGTGTCCAAAACTCCCTATAATTAGTCCACGCCCACCGCAACTGAAAACTCTCATAGTGGAAGATGAATAAACAGGTATACATGTCCACTTTTTATCTAATTGCTATTTTACTTGGTATTCTTGTTTAGTACATTTTCCCTTGCACATTGAACTGGACCAAGTTTTCACACTTCGAAAGTCGAAACTATCAAATGTTACCGGAAGCAAATTTTATATATGTTGCTATTGTCTTATGATTCCCATGTGAGTAGTGCTTAAACCGCATGCACCTAAATCACTTGGGGCATCTATTATATAGATATATGTGGTCAAGAAAATGAGTCACCACTTTCATTCTAAAATTTTAGAAAGTATCGTATTAATTGGTAAAAAAACCACTGTCGTCTGAATAACCATCATAGTAATCATGTGGTCTTAAGTGCCTTTACTGTATTCATTCATGACAGTAGACTGCCAACCTTGAGGTTACTGAAACTGAAGCTCTATTGTGATCCGTCGCTGAAACCTGGGTTCAGCAGGGTTCGGCTTCTGAAGGTATGGACACTTCAGCTTTCCTCAATAAAGTTTTCTCCCTGCAGCAATCTTTTACGGAACTAGTAGACATTTGTTGCCAGAATGATGCGGGGCCGAGTTGAACTGATACACGAGCAGTGAGCTTCCGACCGACGATCGGCAGCATTGTGATTCCCTCCTAACAGCATAATGGTACATTATATGACATGGGTTGGCTGTGTTTGTAGTTTGCAAAAATCATATTGCTATGTTTCGTCTCTGAAACGATCAATTATTATCAGGAGACATCTGCCATATTTCGGATGATGTAAATGACGCGTGTGCCAGAGGGAGACTTCGATGCTAATAGATGGATTTGAAGCTGTGAATGATATTCAGTCGGGATGGGTGCAGGGTGCAGAGGCTGTTTGAGACATTTTCATACAACAGTGCTCTGTCCAGTTCATTGTCCATCAAGATTTACACACAGCTGGTAATTAATAACATACTAGTAGAGTATAAGAAGAAATGCATGTATAAGCAGCCGGCCAATAATCAGGCCGGCCCGGCAGACCACACAATTGCACGCACGTAATGCACACACACACACACAAAGAGAGAGTTAAAGAAGGAAGGTTCTTTGCTTGAAGAGCCTGCTACTAGGAGGAGGAGGATCGGAGGAGGATCGTCGGAGGAGGTTATTAATTAATTACTAGTATAATAGGCTGCCGGCCCGTGGTACTTGGATGCCTCCTTGTCGTCGTCGAAGTCGATGGGCACGACCTTGGGCACGTGCACCGGCAGCACGTGGAGGTCTTGGGCCCAGGCGTTCTTCTCCCCGGCGGCAGCGCAGTCCACGGTCCTGAGCGCCTTCCACACGGCGCTGTTGCACTTGAACCCGGACCCGAAGGCGATCTGCCACACCCGGTCGCCCTTCTTGATCCTGCCCTTGGCCTCGCAGTAGGCGAGCTCGTACCAGAGCGAGCTGCTGGACGTGTTGCCGAACCGGTAGAGCGTCATCCGGGACGGCTCCATGTGCCATGCCGTGAGCTTGAGGCTCTTCTCCAGCTCGTCGAGCACGCCGCGGCCGCCGGCGTGGATGCAGAAGTGGTCCAGCGCGAGCTTGAAGTCCGGGAGGTATGGCTTGACGTTGGCGCGGAAGACGCGCTTGAGCACGACGGTGGCGAGGAAGCGGAGCTGCTCGGAGAGCGGCAGGACGAGCGGGCCCAGCGTGGTGATGTTGGTGCGCAGCGCCTCGCCGGCGACGGCCATGAGCTGCTTGGACAGCGACACGCCCACGTGGCCGTGCTCGTCCTCCTCCTGGGTCACGCACCCGTAGCTCTGGTCGCTGGCGCCGCGGTGCGTGCGGACCGTGTGCACCAGCTGGTACTTGGCGCGGCGGCGGTCCGACCGCCGGTTGGACAGCAGCACGGCGGCGCCGCCCATCCGGAACAGCGTGTTGGTCACCAGCATCGGGCGCTGGTTGCCCAGGTACGCGTTCAGGGTGATGTTCTCCGTGCTCACCACCAGCGCGTACGTGTCCCGGTGCACCTGCAAACACGACAATTAACGGCGCTCATTAGTTTCTTCATCTGGTCGATCGATCCACCACCAACTCTGTTATGTGTTAGTACTACTCAACAACAACAACAACAGTGATGCGCGTTAATTAACCAGCCAGCCTAACTAACTTTTAGCCCCAGTACGTGCACAGTTTGCAGTGGGTTTGGATGCAGTAAAAAAGTCTGCGCCGCACCAACTAGTAAGTACTCGACAATTACTTCTGCATCGCAGCGTCCTCGCTGCCCTGCTGTTATTATGACCGCACCAGGACTAATGAGAACCTGATATAGTAACTACTGCCATGTTAGTTCTGCGGAGCCAGCTGAGATTTGTTTTCTGCTGCGTGCATGTGACCAGTTCCTCCAACGATAGCACAGCAGTACTAGGTAACTTAAAAACGGTTTCCAGCGAATTCAGGTCTCCAGGCTGCTGCTGCAACGATTTCTGACCTCGGAGTGATGGCTCAGCCCCAGAGTCCGGACTAATCAAAGCGTTTAGCCTCCTCACCGGCCGGTGCCCTCACATCTCAGTCATTATGACCAGACCAGGGGCTAACTACTGCCTGCTCTGCGAAGCGTGAGATGTGTTTTGTGACCAATGCTACTAGTACTAATAGTACTCCAGACTAATGAAGCGTTTAGCCTTTGGCAGCTCAAGTCAGTGTCCAGGTGTTGCCTCCCGCAGCTGCAGGTCCCTGCAGGCAAATTGCAATGCAACACAGGTATGTACCGGGCGTTGCGCAGCTGCACTGAGCCGGCCACACAGGTGTAGGGGCCTCTCTAGTCTCCGTGCAGCTCATCTGCACTGGGCCACACAGGTGTAGGGGCCTGCCCCTCTCCTCTCCGTCCAACCAATCTCCGATCCAACGGCCCGTACGTGTTCTTTTAGGACCATCCTTAACGGGCAACGTGCATGGTCCTAGAGTAGATCCGTGTGGACTGTTTGGTAGATCGACTTGGATGATTGGTGTGTTTTTTATTGGACCGTTCTTTTTTTGTCAGATGCGGGCAGTTAAATTCATACCGTGCCTGCCCTACAGCTGGGACACTCCCGGTAATGGACGGCCATGAATGCGCACACATATCTACCTTAAAACGTCCCACTCCTTTCTTTCTTTTTTGTTGAAATCATAATGGTGTTGAAGCTAGAAATCAAATAAAAAAAGGTTCGGTTAATCGTCATGATCGAGATCGTCCACTTCAAATAATGAGCAGATCTATGCTTAGATCGATGGTGGACAGCTTTGATGCCAGCATCATACTTCTTACCACGTCGCCTAATTACACTATGTACATAATTACAGGCCCAATATATACTATGCAAAAAAAAATACTACCGGCCTAATCTATTTACTAGGTGCCTAATTCAGTTCAGATGAGCACTATGAAGTCATTTAATAACCAGGATAAACACATTAGATCGAGGAGCCTTAACGTACTGACTCGAACAGGTGTAATCCCGCCTTCTGATGCTGTCTAGTAGTAGTATTCTTCTGTTCGAATTAATGAATGGATCGCATGTCAAAGTTCTAGTCCAATGACACTTATTATTCCCCGCATATCTGAACCAACTTGCAATTTTGTCCAGGATAGGAGGCACACAACCGCTAGCTCGTGCATGTGTCTGTGTCGGGTTTCCTATATTTTCTTTGGTACTTGTTGTATGTCCATGGGAAAGATTAAGAACGTGCTCCAGTAGTAGCTGCATGGTGGAGTGGAGGAGATACCTGGAGCAGGTGCTTGGCGAGGTCGACGGCGATGATGCCGGCGCTGCAGCCCATCCCGCTGAGGTTATGGCTGACGACGTCGTGGCGCAGGCCGTAGCGGTTGACGACGAGCGACGTGAAGGACGGCGTGGGGCTGTAGAGGCTGGAGTTGACGATGACGACGCCGATGTCTCCGGCGCCGACGCCAGTCTTGGCGAGCAGGTCGTCGACGACGCCGAAGACGACGGCCTCGGACTCCTCCCTGGCCGTGCGGAGGCTCATGTCGACGGGCATGCGCAGCAGCGACGCCGGGAAGTGCGTGGCCTCGCCGACGCCGGCGCGCTCCAGCATCCGCGTCTGGAACGCCACGCTCTCGTCGGTGAACCGGCCCGCCAGCGCGAAGTGCCGGATGGACTGGGCCCGGGTCGCCTCGTGCGCCGCCCCGGGCTTGAACCCGGCCAGGTCCACCAGGAACACGGGCCGCGGCCGCGACGCCGCGTACGCGTACGCCGCCGCCGCGAGCCCGGCGCACGCCGCGACCACGGCGGCGGAGTTGGCGCGCGCCTCGCGCCACCAGAGGGCGAGCACGCCGGCGACGCTCGACGACGGCGGCGCCAGCTGCGCGGCCACGACGAGGAACGTGATGGCGACTAGGTGCGGCAGGCGCCTGGCCAGGCGGTGGTACAGCAGCCTGGCGTGGTTCAGCGTCGCCTGCTTCACCGTCCTGAACAGCTCCCTGTCCATGGCGAACGATCGAGTTGCCATCTCGATCGGGGTGGGGGTTTCTAGCGAGCTTGATGAGATCACCGAGCTCTCAATTGCTAAAGCTACGCAGCTGAGCTCTGAGAGCCTGAGAGAGAAGGAAGAGACTAGCTAGTGTGAGCAAGGTGTGGGCAGTCGGGGCGCGTTTTTATAAGCGCGGGAGGGGACGGGACAGGCGCGGGAGGAGAAGTAATGGCGGCCGTCAAGCTAAAGCTGTTGAGGAGGTGGCGGTTAAGAGCAAGTATACTGGTGCCTACTCAGCAGGTGAAATGAACAACCACGTCACTCAAATCTGAGGTGGAGGAGTGAGAAAAGTGGAGAGAGAGTGAGACGGGCGACTCATCGATCGCTAGCTTAAAGCAGCAGAACCAAGATACGTCGCTTGCTCCCAGCCAGCCACAGACGATTAAGCTAGCGTCCCCTTCGTCACTTCCTCTCCCATTGGTCCTTCAGTATTTGCATGCCTCGAGGCATTAACTAGTGAGCCAATCTTTTTGCTAACACCAGTATAGGCAATGACTTTTGTTGCAGGCTCATACTGAGCTGGCCATCACATTTCGCCAGTAGCAGGCGAAACCACTAGTCTTGCTCTAATAAAGCCATGGCAGTGTTCCTTCCTGTGGACGGCTGCAATGCATATGCATGGCGGTATTCCATGGCAGTATCTCCGCCCGCCCGGTCAAATGCACTCGCGTCCCTTCGGTATTGCGCCAGCAGATAAATGGAATGCATGCGATCGTAGTTGAATGCTACATACGGTTGCTACATACGGTTGCTCGATCGTAGTTGAATGCATGCGAGAGCGAGGCTGACCAAAAGTAGATGTGCACTGGCAAGTGGACGGTCCAGGTTTCGATTAATTCAGCAATCCTTGTTCGATTTGGGGTACTGGTATTTGTCAAACGGATCGATGTGATGGGTTCAATGCTTTGCATGTGCAGGGTTACCCTGGAGCTTGCACAATTCATGCCAATGCCGTTGTACTCCACTACTCCTGGCCTGGTACGTCTTCTCAACACATCCTGTACGCTACGGGCTCTAGATGTACTGCACTCTGATGCTAACCCTGCATCCTTAACCTTCAAAAATCTTCACAACTACTATATCTCCATAGGTACACTTTAAGCACGTGCCGGGAATCTAACATGTGTGTACAAACTCACTACTGGAAACCTCCAGTTCCCCTACCGTTTCTTTTTTCCCTTGGAAAATATTCACAACTCTAGGGAATGTACTGATCCCTAGGAACTCACCCATACACTCTAGGGAAACACCAACGTTCCCTGCGAAACTACTGGTTTCGTTAGGAAACTGCTCCGTGTGGCCCCCACGGATGTCGGGTTGGCTCCACCTTCGCCACTATCCCTACGAATGAAAAACTAGAGCCATAGGGAACATGCTCGGCGCGAAATAAAATAATTTGGCGGGCGTCGAAAACGTTGGGCGCGTGTGCGAAAATAATCTCCCGCATGTCAAAGGAATCTCCATTCCTCTTCCCAGCAAACACTCTCGCCCAGCTCGAACCAGAACCGTGTGCCGCCGGTAGCCGTCGCCGCCTCCCAAGCCCACCTGGGCGCTCCCTCCAGATCCCTCACGATGCCCCCAACCTGAAATAGTGCTGGATCCAATCCCTACAGCCACCATCGACCTCAAATCCCATCATCTCGGATGCATCCCAACCCAATCCGAGCTGATGTCCGTGGAATAGGAGGAGGGCGAGTCCAAGGAGCTGCGAGCTGCTGTCCGTGGAATTTTGGGCCAAGAGACAATCTGCACCACCTGTGAGCTGTGGGAGGAAGGGAGGGAGAAGAAGACAACGCCCAAGATTTACATCTGTGTGTTTACGGAAGGAGGAGGAAGTAGCAAAGCTGCGGCAGTAAACAAAGCAGAGCTACGCCAAGAGCTGTGAAGGTGATTATTTTATTTGCTTCTTCCGTAATCTGATTTGTTTGTGAGATCCCAGGACCAAGGACAATATTTTTTGGCATCTGTTCAGTGCTATTGTTTAATGCAACTAATAATTAAAAATTAAATTGTTTATTTCCAGTGGTCTGCACTCATACAACAAGAAGGACTTGTTTAATCCCAACTGTCATTAGAAAAATATGTGGCCTGCCCATGAATCGAGCCGATCACTTGCTATTATGTTGCCACATGAATTAGCTCAGAAATCCGCTTCTGTTTTTGCTTAGTACTAATTAACATGTATGTGTTTTTCAGTTATAGAATTTTTTCATCGTAACTTGAATACCATCAATTACTATTTCAGTTAATTGTTGCAATATTAGCCATGTCGAGTAGAAGATCGTACTTGGATGTATGAAGGTTGGAACGATAATGGTTGTCATTCTGAAGTTTGGGCGCGCAACACAAATGCTTTTCTAGACCGTGCTTTCGCTGCTGTCCCTAATTCTGAAAAATGTGGAGTTGTTTGCCCTTGTTCGGAATGTCGCAATGGAGTTAGGAGGAGGAAAGCTACAATGAGCATGCATTTGTGTAAGAGAGGTTTTATGCCTGGCTATACTAGATGGACTGAGCATGGTGAGCCTATTGTTAGTTCATCTACATTGGAAAACGTATGTGCCACTACTGATGGCTTAGATGAAATGTTGGGGGAGTTTGGCGACGCTATGCAGACGGATAGTGTAGAGGAGGAACCAACAACAGATGCTAAAGCATTCTATGACATGTTGGCTGCCTCAAAAGAGCCGCTCCATAGTTTTACTAGTGTTTCACAGCTCAGTGCAGTAGCACGCTTGATGGCAATTAAATCACAGCACAATCTCTCTGGAGAATGCATTAATAATTTACTTAAATTGCTTGGTGATGTGCTGCCCGAGAACCATAAAATGCCAAAAAACTTGTATGAGTGCAAGTGCCTTCCGAAAGGTCTAAAAATGCCTTATGTCAAGATAGATTGTTGTGTCAACAATTGTATGATATTCTACAAACAAGATGAGCAAAAAGACAAATGTGACAATTGTGGGGAAAGTCGATATGTTGTTGTTGAGCCAGCTGCCCATGGACGCAAACAAAAGCCCATAGCACGCAAAGTTTTGCGTTATCTCCCGATCATACCAAGATTGCAGCGAATGTTTATGGAGCCAAACAATGCAAGGCATATGCGTTGGCATAAGGAGGGTATACGTGCTAACCCAAAAGTTATGGTACACCCCTCCGATGGTGAAGCATGGGATTATTTCAGTAGAGAATTCCGAGAATTTGCAATGGAGCCTAGGAATGTTAGGGTTGCTATTGCAACAGATGGCTTCAACCCATTTGTATTTGGTGCATCATATTCTTGCTGGCCAGTATTTGTCATACCTTTAAATTTGCCTCCAGCTCTTTGCATGAAAGAGGAAAATATTTTTCTTAGTCTAGTGATTCCTGGGCCAAAAAATCCTGGTGTAAATCTGAATGTCTTTATGCAACCTCTAGTTGATGAGTTTAAGGAAGCTTGGGCAGGAGTTCTCACTTATGATAGTTTAATGAAGCAAAATTTCAACATGAAGGTTTCATACCATACCTCTATTCATGATTTTCCTGCCTTGGGCATGTTCACATGCTGGTCGACACATGGTGGGCTGGCTTGTATTGAGTGTTTTGCGGACGTGGATACTACATATCTACCTAATGGACACAAGTTCAGTTGGTTTGATTGCCATAGAAGATTTTTGCCACTTGACCATCCTTTTAGGAATCAAAAGAATGCATTTAGGAAGGGGGTAGTGGTGCATGATTTGCCTCCACGCCGATTAACAGGTGAAGAGGTGCTAGCATGGATGAATGAAGTAAAAGCTGCTTCTTTTGCTGGTTTTGGTACTACCCACAATTGGACTGGCATCTCGGTCCGGTGGCAGTTGTCATATTTTGCTAAACTCTTGCATCGACATAATATTGATGTGATGCACACTGAAAAAAATGTGGCAGAAGCTCTATTTAATTTATTGCTTGACATTCTTGACAAGACCTTTGATAATGTTAAGGCCCGCCTTGATCAGGCCTTGATGTGTAATAGAAGCCATTTGAACCTCATTGAGAAGCCAAATGGTAAGTGGGCTAAGCCTAGAGCACCTTATTGCTTAACGAGAGCTCAAAAGAAGGAAGTCATGAAGTGGCTTATGGACATCAAATATCCGGATGGCCATGGAGCGAACCTAAGGCGTGGTGTCAACATGGAGCAGCTGAAGGTACATGGGTGGAAGAGTCATGACTACCACTTATTTATGACTCGGCTGCTGCCTTCAATGATTCGTGGGTTTGTCAAGAATGAGATATGGGAGGTCTTAGCTGAGTTAAGCTACTTTTTTAGAGTCCTTTGTGCAAAAGAGGTTGATCCCGCACAACTGCTTCAATTGGAAGAAAATATACCCATTCTTCTTTGCAAACTGGAAAAAATCTTCCCACCTGGTTTCTTCAATTCAATGGAACATTTAATTCTGCACCTCCCATATCAAGTAAGGGTAGGAGGTCCTGTGAAGTATACTTGGATGTATGGAGTTGAGAGGTATATATTTTGAATTCTTGTGCTTTCACCGTATCATGTCTTAGTTAATAAACTAATAACTCAATTCTTGTAGGATGTTAAAAAAGGTTAGACAAAAAGTTCGTAACAAAGCACGTGTTGAAGCCTCAATAGCTGAAGGATGTCTTGTTGAGGAAATCTCAAACATAACATCATTGTTCTTGCCTGAACTTATATCTAATTCTAGCAATCGTCCACATCGCTATGCTCAATCTGGTCCTCCATCTAATTGTACTCCGAGCTTGTTCCGAGTGCGGGGATGGAAGATTGGTAGAGGAATGTCTAGGACTCTAACGGTTGAAGAGTACAAGACTGCAATTATTTATATATACACAAACTTGTCTGAAATGGATGATTATTTACGGTAAGTAAAAACATGTAACAGTTGTTTATATTTCTTGATCAAAATCTACAGCAGTTATGTATGACTAAAATTCTTATATTAAAATCTATAGAAAATTTGAACAAGAACAATGGAGGCGTCCGAGACCACCAAATTCAAAACAACTTGATAAATTGTATATGAATGGAGCTGGCAATGGGAAGCCGGACTTGTTGGATTGGTTTAGAAGCTTGGTAATCTTCGCTAATTGTTGAACATGTGTTCCCATTTTATTTTGCTAGGCTTTAAATGTAATTTACCCAATTGCAGTGTGAGAAGGATGCAAGCATACCTAGTGATCTGCGTTGTTTATCTCGTGGAAGTAGCCTCAAGGTCAAATCTTATGATATTTATGAAGTCAATGGGTACAGGTTTCGTTCTGAAAAGTATGAAAAATCTAGAGGGAACTTAACCACTAACAATACGGGGGTGCTTGCTGTTGGTTTTGATGATAGCAGCGATAAGGGGCTTGAGTATTACGGCATTATCAAAGATATAATTGAGTTAAAGTTTGATGGGGATAGTGAATTTAGCTTGGTTCTGTTTGACTGTCACTGGTTTCATCCGACTAATGGAGTGCGACACTTGGAAAGGTTTGGACTAGTAGAAGTTGCGCTCGCATCATGCAATCCAGACAAATGAGCCATTTGTCCTTGCTAGCCAAGTGAAGCAGGTTTATTATCTTCCATATGCATGCAAGACTGATGCAAGCCTTATTGATTGGTGGATTGCACACAAGGTCAGTCCTCTACGAAACTTGTCCATTCCATCAGCGTCCGAGTACCAAGCTGAAGACCCACCATCTCGTAGAAGTCTTCCAAGAAGATGGTTTAGAGGGCGAATTTTTTGTTGACATTGGCGTAGGTTTAGATGATATTGCAAGTACGAATGACTTGGATGAGGTTGTCGATCCACGTGAATTGTCTATGCTAATCAAGCACCGAAATGGTGTAATTGAAGAGAATGAAACAACAGTTGGTGAAGAATACTGGAGTTTTGATTCAGACAATGAAGAGCAATATCAAGATGATCCTGATGACTTTTGAGTGTACAACTTGTAGTGAAACAAATTAATAATTTGGTACTTTCATACATCCGACTTTTATAACTGATTTTGCATTGCTAAGACTTGTATGCATTTGCTTGTATTTTTGCATCTAATATTGCTTTCCAACAGAAGATCTTATGCACATCATGTTCATTTTTTCAGGGATGCCAATTTCACACGGAGCGACACGTAGTCGGTCCTCCCGTAGTTCTGTTCCAGTGGATGACATAGTTTCGAGTCATAATGAAACTGATGATGATGCTCCTGGACTTGCTATTGAACCAGATGAAGTTTACTTGCGAGGTAGCTCAGACCTTCCATCTGAAATCCCCAATGAGCACGAACGCCCATTTCTTACTAAGTCGGGGAAAACGTAAGTTTTAAGTGTACATTTTAATTTTTTTTTCAAAGCTGCACCCATATGAATTGTATGGTTCATTTCACTTTGAAGGCAATGGATTCAAAACCCACCACCAGGAGAGGGAAGGACACCATCAAGTGTGTTAACTTGTATACTTAAGAAATGTCATCCTGGTTTGGTTGAGTATAGAGGCAAGATCTGTGCCAGCAACCACCTGGAAGCATTACCAAGCAGCAAAGGACACCAGTGGGAAATCCGATGCTGATGTTGTCCAGGAACGCTTTTGGGTAATTTTCTCATTTACACCTGATGTTTATTTGAGAAGTTAGTTTTTTTTTACATGGCACATTGATAAGTTATCTGACATAGAATTTTATTTGCATTTATCTATACAGCTAAGGTTCAGATATGATCCAAGTGAAGAATCTGAAATAAGAGAGCATATTAGTCGATGTTGTGATCAGCTCCTAGGAAGCATTATTTACTATGCTAGAGTCTATGCCACCATAGATCATTTTCGTATTGTGAAAAAAAGATGGATTTGTGATAAAATTGCTGGAAAGTTCTATTTGACAAAGGAAGAGTACAAGAACCAACGTCCTATTTGGTGCAAGGAAGAGTGCTTGGAGTGTTTTGGCTGCAGAGTGGAGCCATCCTGATTTTAAAAAACGATCGAGAGAGAAATCGAGCCAATCGCTACAGCCAAAAATTTAAGCCTCACAAAGGAGGATCCAACTCGATTGCAACAATACGCCAAAAGATGGTAAGTGCTTAGTTTCTGGAATTTTTTGGACAGTTAGAACTATGTATGAAACATTAATTTGAGATTCTTTTGATGTAGTCTAAGAAAGATGGAAGAGAAGTATCCGAGGTCGAGGCATGGATTTATACTCATAGAGGGCCAAATTCAGAAGAACCTAACTCGTTAAACACCGAAGAAGCTACTGCATGCCTCGTAAGCTGTTTTGTTTTCATGCAAAGAGTCAAATAGATTTAGCTATATACTATCAGCTTGCACATGTACTTATTTTCTCCTACCACTCCTCTTTACTGTATAGGAACGATACAAAGCTAAAGCTATAGAGTTAAATGGATCTGAATTTGATTGGCTGCACTCTCCGGTTGATGTTAGAGCTCTTTATGAATGCTCTTGTGGTCGACCACATGGAAAATGGCCAATATTTAATGGAATTATTGATGACAAAGAGGCCATTGCTGAAATTAAGAGTGGTCGTGCCTCATCACCGATCGCTAAGCGTCGACGTGAAGAACAAGAGGCACGTATAAGGCAGGAAGCTCATGATAGTCGCTCAGCCAAAGAATATGCTCAAAACATGGTGGAGTGGAGTAGAATAGTACAGACCCATAATGAAAATATTCAGAAGTTTATGGAGGTGAGATCCGACGTACATCATGTTTTGCTTCTCATAGTACAATCTTGGCTGCTATTAATTAGGTGCATTTGTGTTTTAACCATAGAGTCCGGCTACGCACACTGGAATGCCTCGCCTCTCGTTGTTCCTTCTCCTCTACCTCCCCCACCTCCACCTCCGAGATATGGTACATCACCCGAAAACGTAAGTTGCTCATGAGCATGGCTTTTGTTCCATAAAAACATGCAGTATTAGAATATGCATTATTGGACTTTTGAGAAAGTTAACACTTACCAAATGTTTTAGGTTGGTACATTTGGCTCAGCTGTTGGAGTTGAAAGTCCTGAAGAAACATTGAGCAGGATTGCATATGGAGGATTTGGCGATCGTGGAAATGCAGCTACAAGTGATGCCAGCAATGGAGGTGGCCCTTTGAATCCAACCGCAAGTGGTGGTGGCACTTACTCTCCTCCTCAACTAGATGATTTTCCATTGTATTAATCGCCTATTATGTGTTGGTACGAGAGCCTTGTGGTTTAGAACTTGGCATGCACTTTGCCGTTCCGGAGATGTCTTTAGAATATTGCAACCAAGTAGCAATGTACTTGTAATACTTTGTATTATCCTATTATACCATCGGTGATTTAATTAATATGTGCTATCTTGAGCTAATGGTCCCTCCGAGTGTTGGTTTCTTTTTAATTTTTATTTTTTTGAAAAAGTTTGAAATATATATTTGTGCTAAATATATTTTTTGATTAAATAATATTCAAATATAACCTACAAATGTTTTATATGCATCTCGTAACATTTCCCTAGGAATGCTTTTCGCAGGGGACATGTGCAAGTTCCCTAGCAAACAAAGATTCCTAGGGACATTACGTTTCCAGTAGCACCACGGCCCCGCCAACCTGCAGTTTTCCTACGAATCTTTTTCCTAGGGAACGCGTCTTTCCCTCATTGTTTTCCTTGGGAAACCATAGGGGAACCCGGCTTTCCCGTCGAATCGTTCCCTAGGAATCTTTCCCTAGGGCGTGTCGTAGGGAACCACTATCCCTACTGTTTTCAGCTGTTCCCCTACCGATTTCGTCCCTAGGGACAATGGAGAGTTCCAAGTAGTGCTGTAATAACCCTAACATAAACCATGCAAGGTTCAAACTAAATTCGGATGCTTATTTCAAACCAATGGTTTCTATGCTTTTAATATAACAGTTATTTATCGCTTTCGACAAAAACCGCAAATACTGTAGGTTTTTCTTGGAGCTCCTTTACGATACATAGTACCACCAGTAAGTATGTACTCACGTGAGTATTGGTGGTGCTTAAAATCCGACGAATTTACATCACATCACTTGTGCCACTAGTAATATTAGGTGGTACTAATTGTACTCGGTACTTTCGGAAGAATAAAATAATGTGCATTATAGTAGTTTTATATTATTTAAAATAGATTGAATCATTACTCTCAAGGGAAAATTAATTTGATTTCTGTGAATTTGAAATTCTACAAATTTCAAACTTAAATTTTCCTGAGTTTGAAATCTAAATTCAAATTTAACGAATTCAACTTTGAATTTGAATTCCAAGAATTCGAAATTTTTTAGTATCATGAGTTTCAATTTTGAATTTGTTGAATTTTGAACATGAATTTTGTGAACTGAAATTTCACAAATTTAAGACTTGTTTTTTTCTCGAAATTCATGAATTTAAAATACTTGATTTTGAATTCAAATTTCACAATTTCATATTTGAATTAGAATTTTCTCAATTTTAAAATTTGAATTTCATGAATTTCAAATCTGCATTCGAACTTAAAATTTGAATTTAGTAAATTTAAAATTTTCACATTTGAAACTTCAATTTTCATTAATTACGAAGTTGAATATCACAAATCACGAATGGAAGGAGACGTAATTTTAATAAAACCTGTATAATTACTAACATATCCTAAACAGTACCACCAATATTGTATTTGTGGTAATATGTATTGTAAAATTGTTATTTTCTTTAGCAAAATTTCTTGCACACCTCTTTGCTCACTTTCACCTTTATAGAACGTAATCTGATATAAAACGTCCTATATTTAGGAACGGTGGGAGCAGCATAGTTGAGTTGGTTAGATTCTTTATGTTGGAAATGACCCACCCGCGATTCAAATGCTAGTTTTGACATTAGTGTTATATTTATGGCTAATTATTCTTTCAGTAGGAGGCAACTTTCTAGTTTACAATGAGACTACTGTAATGACTTTTTGAATTTCATGATCAAGTTGGTCCTCCTTTAATTTGGAGCCGGTCATAGAAGTACAGTTTGAACATTTTGTGTCTCTGGTCTCAACTATGTTCATTTGAGGAAAAAAAACAGTGTACAACCTTATGAAAAGATTTTGAAACTTTAATAACTCTCATGGTCATAGCAACAACCTATGCCATAACAACCACCACCATAACCGTAAGCGGGAAAATTCTCGCATTTGTAACAGTAGCACCAATGCCCACAACCGTAAAAACAACTTCCGCGACCATAAATGTATATTGGTTAGGGTGCCTATCGTCGTTGAACAAATACTTTCGATTAATCAAATTTTATTTTTAAAAGATTTATATAAGGAAAATAGCAAATTTGTTATTAGAGTATGTATAAAGGTCCAAACGTAGCAAGGTGTCTTAATAAAATATACTCTTAATTTGTTTTGCTTGTTTAAGATAAAAAGGAAGGTAGTACTATCTTGCCATGTACGCACGTAGTCCTGGTGATATAGTCACGTTAATCTTCCTCTGGGTATTAGTGGCTAGTAGCAAGAAACAAACTCTTCCTTATTAGACAAAGTATCTTTGTATTGTGTTTCGTATATAAACAAAGTAATCGACTGAGCTTTTAATAAGGTCGGAGATCTCTAAATTGTTCAAATGTATATGTAAGATTCACATGTTCGTTGCAACAGAATTGTAACAGAATCTCCGGCCTGACCTCTGGGTCAGGCACTCAGGCTACTGCCTACGTAAAGACCACGCATGAGACGGCTGGTGTTTTTTCCACCTTGCGCCTCCGCCTCTGACTTTCTTTTGTCCTGATCCAAGCAAGCAAAAGATTCTATCCTCTATGTTTGATTGATATCGCAACGATCGACGGCCATGCGTATTGAAGAAACCCACCTCTAGAGACAAACATAGAGAGCATTTTTTTTATATACAACTAAACATAGAGAGCATTGACGATACCATGTACAGTACGCACTACCACAACAGCACGTAGTATATCATACTATCTTTTTTCTTTGCGGGTAAACGTAGTACTCCCTCCTTTACTAAATTATTGTCGTCATTGACTTTTTTCAGTGACGTTTGACCATTCGTCTTATTTAAAAAATTTCTTCAAATACAAAAAGTAATATGCTACATTTCAAGTTTCTTTAGTGATAAAACATATTCCAACAAAACATATGACATTTTTTAAACTTTATTTGAATAAGACAAATGGTCAAACTTAACAAAAAAAGTCAACGGCGACAACAATTTAGTAAGGGAGTAGTATATCATATCATTGACAAATAAATTGAAGGATGAAATCGCCATCCTTTTCAGAACCCATACCATCTGTATACTCGAGCGGCGCATTTTCCTGCCTCGCTAGTACTAGCTCGCATCTTGAATGGATATAGACGAGCCAATCTGCCATGCTGGAATTGAATCGGTACACACTTGGGACAGGATTATGGGAAAGCAGATGCACGCACGTACATAAATGAGACGCCACCTCCGATCATGGAAAGAATGCCAAGCGCGCGCCTCCTCCATCAGACCATCACCTATACGCTTCCAAAGATTTTCAATGCGGTGCGTGGCCGGCGTCGCACGCCGCCGCACGATGCGTGGTCGGACGGATTGATCTGCCGCCAAGAAATTGCAGGCTTCACTGCCTCCAGGCATGCAGGTTCGTCTGCGGAGTTATGCAGGCCGGTCGCCGGTGCCCACACGGACGGACATGACATACGCCGAAGTCTCAGGCCCTGTTCGTTTTCTGCCCTCTAAAATTTAAGATCTTGTCACATCGAAGAGAATCTTACTATTTAGTAGTATTTTTATTAATTTAATAACAAAACCTATGTCACGACCCCCTCTAATTTGCGAGACGAATCTAATGATCCTAATTAATCTATGTTTGTTACAGTGATGCTACAGTAAACATCTTCTAATAACTCTATAATTACCCTCGTTGGATTCGTCTCGTGAATTAGATAAGGGGTCTGCAATTAGTTTCGAGATTAGACTTTATTTAGTACTTCCAAAATGATAAAATTCTCTTTGATTTGACCCTCTAAAAATTATATACCTGGAAACGAACAGGGTCTGAGAATCGTGTTTAAGAGCGCGCGTTGACTTGCAGTGCAGCAGCACACTGGCGATCCGCTGGGAACGTTGACTATTCATGCCGGTGCATGGAAGCATGGGGACTCAGCACTCGCGAGGGGGTGCCATGTCGCCGGCCGGCAAGACACCGGCTGTGTGGGTGCAGCTCTCTGCCACTCCTGGAACGGATGGGCACTCATGGGCGACGAAAGTGGCTTATCGGTGCTGCCTTCGGCCCTTGAAAACCGGAGCAGTAGATGCCCGCCTGCAAATATGTGCAGGACTGCATGATAAATAAATCAATGTGTTAGGATTTGCTTTCTCTAGGAACAATCCTGAAAAAAACAGAGAAGAATTTGAACCTTTTTCATAATGTTGCTGATAACTGCGACAGGGTGAGATCAGGTTTCTGTTTGTTTTAGATCCAACAGTAAAATTGTTTGTCGTGGTGATGATTCGACGCCATCAGTGGCGCAATAAAATCTATGATCTGTCTGGATGCGTTTTAAAGAAATACAGTGCTGTCAATTCGGAAGAATGTGTGAGTAGACAGGCTCATCGGCGCTCTGGATCCTCCAGATCCCCACCTTAGCACTGCTGATAATGTGACAGCAGCCTTGTATTGATATGCTTAACTGCACCTGGGATAACATTGGCAAGCTTTCTTGTCCTATGCGTAGGAGAATGCTTGGAAAGTTTTTTTTTTTAAAAAGAGAATGCTTGGAAAGTTAATCTGAACCATTTCTGAACGTGCTTGGCTAACCACATTTGGCTCCCCCTCCCCCTCCCCCCCCCAAAAAAAAAAAATGCTTGCAGTTCCTTTTTTAAACACGGGAAAAATCTATTTTACTCCCTGAACAATCCATTATGTTCAAATTACATCCCAAACAAAATTTTAATTCACTTTACTCACTCAAACAATTTAAGTTGGTTCAGTTTACTCCCTTATGCAATTTCTTTTTTTTTTTTTCTCTTTGTATGATTTGATTTGAAAGCTCAAATTTTGCATGATGATAGATGGTATCATTCTCTATATAAATAAAAATAATTTTTATTTTGTATACGATTCTAGAACTATATAATTAAGACAATATTTAATGCTATTAAACTATAAAATATATGTTTCATATATATATATATATATCATATATTTTAAATATAAGGTTCAATGAAAACTAATATTATGCAGAATTTGAGCACTAAACTCAGCTCGTACAAAAAAAGATATAAAAGCAAAATTACATAAGGGAGTAAATTGTACCAATTCTTAAATTGTTTGGGAGAGTAAAGTTAGTCATAATTTTGTTCGGGGTGTAATTTGGACAAAGTTGATTGTTCGGAGGAGTAAAATGAACTTTCCTTTTTAAAAACTCTTTCCAATTTGTTTTTCAACAGCCCATGCAACTTGAAGTCTTCAACTCCCACTTAAAGATTATACATAACTGACACGGTTTTAATAGCTTTCGTATATAGTATAGTATGTAGTCATTGGAGTACTGGACCACTGATAGATTCAAACTACTAGCATCTTATCTTGCCGATATCATTGACCCCAGGATAATGTGCCACGGCAAATTTGGTGCTCTGATTTTGACATGCCATGGCTCGAGCTATCCAAAAATTTTAAGAACATTGTTTCTGAAATCCATGGATAACCTGTGCATTGCCTATGTCATTAGCAAGAGTTCACGGTGCATTTTTTTCTGTTAATGTGCTGAGCAGTACTACTACAAAAGTCAATCAATCTGGCGATAATTAGCTCCTATACAGGACCACTAATGTCTCGAGATAATTAGTCATTTTAAGTCAGAATTAGGTTGGGCGACAAGCAACCATAACTGAACGAACATGGACCTCTTGCAACAGATACAGTAGGCGGCCGCGCGTGGTCCAGATTGAGTGAACAAGCGCAAGAATAATTATTAGTATTGTTCAGACTTCGGTCCTAGCGCAACACAGAACTGATTGCGTGCCGTAAAATACTCCGAGGTCTTGCATAGTCCCAACATGTACTATACGCACGTCGTTCCACCAGGCATTTTCGAACATGCTGGAGGTGAGTACTTCAACTCGTGAACTTGCAATTTGCAAGCAGCATGTACTAGTGGAAATAGTATTCAGAAAGCAGCATTCGTCTCCGCCACTTAACGTGGAATGACAAAAGAAGACACTGAAGCGGCAAAACTGCGGGCTGCGCGCATGGTATTGCACAGCAGCAAAGCGCGCTGAACTGAAGACGAGATATGACTGCATTTAGTTTCATGACTTTCTTGGCACTCTCGGTACAAGTTTGGCTTGGCGACACACGTCCTTGCCAATCGTAGCTGTTGCGGCAGAGAGACAAGAAGATCCTTCCAATCGCATCTCCATGGTCTGTTCACTGTTCGCTCATGATGGAGGTACAAAGAACTCAGATGACGACGATTTTGTTACTGGACAATCCCCGGTGTTCACTGTTCCGTCATCACAGCGGTAGAAGCCGAGAGAATCGAATGATGGGGTCGGTTTGAATCATCAGTGCACGCGCGTCCCGGTGGCCACATCGATCTGAGCTGGGATCCATGCGTCTTCCAGTCTGAGACACCAGCTGTGGTAGGCATTGCTGCAAGGGGATGGCAACATTACATCGGGGACACTCTTGCAGGATTCTTTAATCAATCTCGGTATCACTGTATGAACATCCTTATCTGCATGCTGCGACGCTTGTTTGCTAGCCATTTATCGGACGTGGGGTGGCCATTGTCGATTAGGCAAGATTAGCTACGACTCAGCGCCATCCCCCTCTCCTGTCAGTACAGCAACCCGGCCTTGTAATTTCGTGTTGTGTTAGGTCATGGTCTAGCAACGTGTGGGCAGGAACACTCATCGTCAGACAAGTGTACGCAGAGGATACTGTTCATGTAGCCTGTAAAGAGAGTTGGCGTTCGGCTTGGTGAGTTGTCCGGACCATTATTCCTCGGAGGCGAGCCCACAGCCGTACCCAGCATCAGCCAGCGTGCAGAAAACGGATCGAGCTTGCTCTTGGCGTCGCCGTTTTCTTTGGTGGACAACCACGTATGCAAGTGTGAGTTGTGCTTCGTTCAATGGGTGCAATCAATTAATGGATCAACAGTGGAAATGTAGGTTCGTTTGTTCGGGTGGCATAGTATTGCTGATGATGCCGCGTCGTTTGATGTCTGGATCAGTGGTGCAGAGCTGAGGACAGATAAGCAGATACAGGTGTGAAATCTCAAGCTAGCTCCTTGAGCAGTACTCTGAGCGAGAGGACCGTCGTACGTCCAATATTCCAGGCGACCGAAGAACGAAGACAAAGTCGTGCAAACGGTGTAATGGAGGCCGGCTAGCATTAGCAATCTACAGTAGCAAGTGACCGAGCCATTGAAGCAGACAACACAGCCAAATGCTAGTACGAGTCCGCAACCGCGCTAGACCGGCACGGCGTCTTGATGGCCTGCCGGCAAAGCATAAAATGTGCCCGAAACCTCTCTTTTCTGGTACAGTGCTGTGTACTTGAGCCGCCTGTTTAGACTTAGACGAACGCCAAGTCCAGCCGTCCAAGTACATGGACACGCTGCCATCATTCCCCTGCAATCAATTTTGATCCGGCAGCGTAGCTGTTTTTTAGGAGGTGTATTGCCCTTGCCCGTAGAGTTGAGTGTTTTTCTTCCGTGCAGAGTTCGGGTTATGTCCGGAAGAGGAAACGAGTTGGCAGTACAGCCGGTTCTTGATGAGCGGAAATGGCCCAGCGCGGCTGCCGGCCCAGTCCTGCCGTGGAAGACGCAGCCGGTTCTTGATGAGCGGAATGACCCAGCGCGGCTGCCGGCCCAGTACCGCCGTGGAAAATGCGGCTCAACAAAACGGGCCCAAAAACTTGGTAGTAGCATGATGGGCTGAAGTAGAGACCCGTGGGCTCAGTAATAGGCCTGGCACTTTCGTGGGGTCTCATTATCAATGTCTCATGAGGCCATGTTTTCACTTAGCGGCCCATCAAGACGAGTGAGGAGGAGCTCGCGACGCTCATGTCCTGGTCACGAAATTTTGGGCGAAGCAGCTAGCCTTCCCGCCGTGACGATCCTTCGGGAAGACGGAAAGAAAACGACGAAACTGCAGGCACGAATACAGTACGGTCCCCTGGTTTTATGGCGTAGAGCACAGAACGCGATTCCTCGACATAGTTAGTACAGTACACTCACCTTAAGCAGCGCAGTGAACACACAGAATTGGCTAAACCGTTGTAGTACGTGCTAGCAGACCCGGGCAACAGCATATCCAAAACGAGCTCGCTCCAGATGTAGAGGAGTAGAACGGACCAAAGCGTAGCAGATCCAAACAAAACCACCACACAGCGGGAATTAAGGGAAAGTGCCGCGTTAACTTTCTGGCGCAGACATCATCAACCTGGAGACACTGGACCACCTAAGACGAGACGAGATTCCCCTCTCTCCTGTGTGTACGCTTTCTTCCGGCTCACTTCAGCCAAGTTACATTTGGCCTAGATACCCACGCTAATAGGCTAGCTTGTTCTTTCCGCCGTGCCATCGCCGCACGCTAAACAGTCCAGCACAATGTTTAGGCCTCTACTAGGGCGATTAGGCGATAATTAGCATCCATATTAGCTAATGCTAATCTACAGTCAGCTACTTACTCTACAAGACAAGCATGTGTGATGATGATGTCACAGTTACAAGTCTCGATGAGGCAACCGATCGATTGAAACCGTTTTTATTTGTGTGCGACCTACGCAAAAGCGGCTAGCCGGGGGACGATCTCGCGATTTCTTTAACGAGGCAAGTTGCTTGAGCGAGAACGATTGATGTGTGCCACTGGACCCTAAACAATTAGGACAGCAGTTTGCAGATGATTCCTTCTTATCTAGTAGCCGCAGCGGTTGAGCTTTCTTTAATCTGCTCGAGCTGTTCATCCAGCGTACAATATACGTACCTGCCAATGCTTTGTTTATACTAGTATATTCAACCAGCTCTAGCGGTTGATCCGATTATTATTAATCGACCCATGTGGCGCGCCGGATCCGAGAAGCTTATTCCCGTTTCATTCTACCTCGTAATCCCATTCCCATTTGGATAGATGGTTCTCTCATCCAGATTAAATCGGGGCACAAAGCTCCAAGCTAGCCACGCGGTAAATGTAGAATGTACCGAAGAAATTCATTCGGGCAACGAAATGCGAGTGAGGCATCTCGTACTGCTTGGTTGGTTGATTAACACTGGTCATTATGCATCAAGTGCTCCTGCAAAGTCAGGCTCCTCAATACGCCAAATGTCCATGTTTACGCAGAAGTAATTTGTTGCAGTTTCAATTGCTGTACCGATCGAGTATAGTAGTATCACGACTAGACAACAGTAATAGTGGTCGTAGCACACCAACCACGGCATTTAGTATTGATTGATGCTCGAGTTCATAATACGGCGTCCTATAGTAGCACTGTTGTCTTTACGTCTACACATACAGGACAGATGAGTACTGGTCCTGAGTCCTGACTCTTAAAGCAGTAATGGTATTGAGCAGTTGTAAAATCTTGAATGGTGTACGCTGGCCTACTGGTATTTATACGGTCAACAATATTACTCAGCAAACTTGAATCACTCAAAAAAACAAAACTCGGAAGAGAGCAAGACATCCACCCACAAAACGCATCGGTTTCCAGATGTTGTTAACGGACATGTCTGATTGTATAGTGATCGCTTTCCTCAGCTCTGCGGGGAAAAGGTGTCGCGGAATAATAGTAATAATAGTGCACATCATTTGGATAAGTGTACTGTATCATCACTGACTATCTCCGCTTCCTGCACAGAACAGTGTCGTGCATCGCTCCATCAAAAGCGGTGCCGCAGGTCTGTGTCCAAAGGACAAGCTAGATTATGAATAAAGCATAGTAGATTAGATACTGTACGTGCCAAATGGAGCTCCTCTCCAGGGGAAAGATATAAAACAATTCGAAAGCAAGAGTACTCACTTCACTTGACAATACTCGTACCGAAATATCTCCGGATTTTATAATCCGGCGGGTTCAGAGAATAGGCCTTTTGAAGGTGCTGTCAGGGAGAATGGAAGCACCTGATCGTCTGTGGCAGCAGCGGCGACAACCCTGGTTGTGCGTGCCGATTATCAGGATAGTACAAAGCCGCCTCGAGAATCATTTTCCGCATCGCAAATGATGGTTCGATGGAGTACGTACGCCCATGTGTCTCCAGTAACCACGTCCGCGGGTACCGTTGTCTCCTGCAAACTGTAGCGTGGACCTGTACGAAACATGTTACTATAGTAATAAGCGCTTTTTGACGCGCTTATCTTCCGCGTCACTGCCTTTTCCCCCGGACCTATATATCTGGTAAAAGCTCAATCCTGGTCACGCACGGCAGAGGGAGAGGACCGGCAGCACACATGTACCACAGTACAATCGTGAATCGGATCAGTACAGGCACCAAACAAAGGCTCCGCATTTTGAAAGGTGCTGTTAACTCGACTCGACCGTGCACCTTGTTTGTTGGGTGTACTGATGAGCCCCATGGCAGTAATAATCACAATTATGCTAGTCACATCGGTCATCATTGTAGGGCAACACTAGGAGAGTATAGAGTGGCCGTAGGCTCTAATGATCCGAGGACTGGCAGTCCCCGGCCAAGTACTACTGTGGTGTTGTTATCTTCACCCCATCCCTCGCTCGATCTGGCGAGGATGGATGGCCGTGTCGGGTATCGCTTCAATTGGCTCACGATCGAGTACTCGACCGTATTGCACTCCTCGCCACACTCATCAATGGGCACCATACCGCAGTGGTTTGAGCTCATGTCACGACGAGGTGCCCTGCAGCTGCAGTAGTTAATTATAGCTCGTTTTTACTCGTGGAGTGCTTGTGTGTCGTTCGCGGCTCGCGCAGCGATGCATGCATGATGCATAGCTTCTTCCTGGGTGTACCTTAGCTTGGCTGGCAAACAGACCTTCGGGACTGAATTCACAAGTTGGGTGGCACGGCAGACGGCACGGGCAAGGAGATGGTGATCATTCACAAGTTGGGTGGTGCTCTCGAGGCTTTCAGTGGTAGTAGTAGGGTGGTAAGTGCCCGTCAGTGACCTAATAACGTGATATCCCTTTTCCTCGCCAAGTCACCAGCGAAGCGAAGTGATCAATGCGCGGAACCGCTTACGACAGGATCAGATCGAACTTGTAGTAGTAGTAGTAGTGGTGGCGCTTTCCAGTACAGTGCGCAGGGCGAGCAGGACGCAGGAGGCGCATCATCGGTGATGGACGGGCGCACTGTGGCGAGCGAGGAGGCCACGGAGAAAGTGGATGAAATTGGGTGTCTCTGTTTTCCCGTCAGAACAAAAAGGGGCAAAAGGGGAGGCGGTTCCTCGGTGGCCACTTTTGCATGCAGGAGAGCTGGAGAGGGCAAATGGGAAAAGCGGGTCGTACAATGATTGTGTGATGCGCAGCGAGAGGTCAGTTCCGTCCGACTTTTGCGAGCCCGGCTCGGGCTGTTGAACCTTTTGTTTCTCTTTTCCTTCTCGGAGGAGAAAAACTGGCGGGTTTTAACTGGCAGTGTGGTGGGAGTGGGACTTGACTGGGAGTGATGCGCCCGCTGCCCGGTTTCGAAACCGCGCGTCGCCCCCCGGCTAGGTTGGAATTCCCGGGGCGCCCGGTCGCGTCGTCCCACCGCAGCCAGTTCCGCCTGCAACGAATCATCCCAACCGGTGGTGCGGTGCATGCACGCACATGAGATGTGTGCTGGTCACACCCGCCGCGCGCCGGACACCGGTCCCAACCCGGTGCTCGTACCACTTGTCCAGGTTCAAGGACGACGCGCCCGCCCCGTTTACTGCTGCCGCAAGCCGCTCGTCCGGCCAGTCCCCGGCAGATGCATAACCGAGCAAACCCCGTGCGCGAGGACAGGATAAGGTCGGGACGGCGCGATCGGCCCGGCGCCGGGGAGCAGCTCATAGGCAGCCAGTCATGGGGGGATAGATGGATGGATGGGCGATGCGACATGGCCGGGCGGCCGGCAAATAGTACCGCCCGTGCCCGGGCGAGGCGACTGCTTGCTTTTGCTCGTGATCGGGTTTGCGAGCTGGGTGCGATGCGAACCAAAGACTGTTTTGACGCGGTCTACGGGTGGTCCTTCTCCGTTCCACTACCCGTAGGTCGAAGAGAAAGTGACCTCAGGTCCTGTAAAGTGAAACCGCAAAGCGAGTACGTACCACGCACCGTGAGAACGAGAACCTGTTCTCTACGCTGCCACTAGTGCTCACCAGACGAGTAACGACATCCGGGTACTCATCAGTACTGGTACTTGTATGATTAGTTCCGGTACACACGGTTCCTAATCTGCCACTGCCACCGGTAGTACTCGTCTTTCGCGGGGACTGATTACCGCGGGATGCAGCGTATGATTGCCACGACGGGATCGCAGAAAATCCAGGGGCGATGAATAGATCTACGGATGATTTACGATTATACTAGTGCGATCTCGATTTGGATTACGGCATTGTTTTTACGCGCCGGAACACAACAGAAATAAAGAATGAGAAAGAGAAGCGCGTGAATCGAGGCTCCGCCCTCCTGACTCCCGTCCCGGCTCTATCCGTTTCTTCCTTCCCAATCCCACCTGAGATTAGCTTGCAGAGCACACCATCGTTTCAGAATAAACAACTCGCGGAATCTTTTGTTTTCCTCAGCGTAGACATACTACTTTTTTAGATAACGGAACAAAGTAGCCACCCTCCCTTTCCTTTCACAACATCAAGAGTGCACACCAGTATCAATGAATGCAGTTCATGGCACTACTTCAGCAAATTCAAGAACCATGACGAACCTGATGATAATGAGCAACAAAAACTGGCTGTCCGCTTCTGCGCATTGAACATGAATGAAACCAAACGAAACAGATGGGTAGCATAGCAGTCCAAAAATCTGCTCTCATTGTTTTCATCTCTGCAAACTAACACTACTACAATTTTTTTTGTCCCGTTTCTCCATAATAATTACCACCAGTACTACTTACTCTCGGTCACTACTACTACTACTCCGCTGGGAAAATTAAACCCACCATGAACAGGGTCGAAAGGAAAAAAAAGAGAGAGAGAGAGAGGAATCAAAGGAAGGAAAAAACAAAGAACATTTGAGTCCAGTCCCTGTCCCAGGAAGGCAAGGACCACACTGCAAATTCCCCAAGAATAAACCAAGGAAAAAAATTCAAAAAACGTCCGCAGTCAGGCTCTGGCTGGGCCCAGCTCCACCTCACTCGCCGTCGCCGGCGAGCTCACCGGTGGCAGCTTCATCCGGCGTCTGCGGCGGCGGCGGGGAGGCGGTGGTGCCTCGCGATCGTAGGGCGAGAGCCACTTGGCGCGCATGTACTCGGGCTTGCGCCACGGCGGCAGGTGGAGACCGCGCTTCTTGAGGCTGGCGCGCGCGGCGTCGGCGGCGGCCGCCACGAGGAGGCGGAGGCGGTCCTCCTTCCCGACGAAGACCGACGGCAGCCGCTGCAGCACGGCGCGGTACGCCTTGGTGGGCCGCGCCACCTCGAACGCGGAGCGGAAGTCGACGTCGATGAGGACGCGCTCGGGCACGGCGCGCTCGGAGCCGGCGGGGAGGAGGACGTCGAGGTACGCGTGCTCACCCGCCGGGTGGGACGAGGACTTGTCCCAGCGGGAGAGGCAGACGGCGGCGTCGTGGCCGGCGGCGCGGAGGGACTCGGCGAGGAGGCGGAGGAGGTCGCGCTTGCGGGCGCCCGTCGCGCGGTGGCGCTCCACGAGCGAGGACACGTCGGCGAGGAGGTTGCGTTCCCGGAGGGTCGCGCAGTGGACCAGCCCCTGCACGGATGAGCGAAGCCACGGTCAGAAATGGTGAACAACTGCTCGTCGGAAACAATTGCGCGAAACAAGAGGAAGAGGGTACAATAACAATGGTAGTGGGAATTGATTCACTACCTTGATGGTCTCCGCGATGTCTGATGCGGCAGCGGCCTCGGCCGCGGCGTCCTCGTCGTCGGAGGCGTCGCCGGCGTGGAAGCAGTTGCAGCACCGCGAAGCCGCCCCTTCTCAGCCGACACCGCCGCCGCCGTCCTCCAGGAAGCTCCGGACCATGCCGTCCAGGCACAGCGAACTGGGCTCCGACGGCAACTCATCCTTCTCCCCGGCACCGGGGACCGTCGGGAGCCGCTCCGCCGGCGAGACACGGAGCACCTGCCGCTCGAACAGCCGCTTCAGGCGCGACTTGGGCGGAGCAGCGGCGGGGGACGGATCGATCTGCGCGGCGGACCTCATGGCGTCACGGCACGAGGCGGATCAACGGAACGACAGGGGGCGGTGGTGTCAGTGTAGGAGGTCTCGGTCTGCGCGGATCGCCAGATGCATAGCCGTCGCAAGTGATCGTACTCTTCGATCGGACCTTCTAGGTCTTTTTGTTTTGCCTTTTGTTTTACAGATTTATTTTCCGATTGTGTTGATCTGCTGGGAGGAAGACGAAGAAGGAGAGCAGGAGGGGACCGGCTTTAAAGGGGCCGCGAACGATGACGTGGCCAAGGGAAATGAGGCGTGGCTTCCGCCCTGTCCTGAATGTTATCCAACGTGTCTACTGACATCTGGGCCCGTACGTAAAAGACATATTTGGCCTCGCTTGGCCGGACCTGACTGAGTGTGGTGATTGCAAGTGGCAAAGGTGTTAATAGTGGGGGAGGACATGAGCTGTTCGGGTATTCAGCGGGTGACAGGAGAAACGGAGGCGGTGACCTGACGTTCCCATCTTCTGTTGCAGATCTTTTGCAGGCTGCTGGGAAGAGGTGAAAAAGCCGCTATTTGCTATCCGGATTTGCCGTGTGTGATCTAGATGGATTTAAAATGCATTTGTCATTCAATTATTGATCCAATGCGAGGTAAGGAAATTCAATTTTTCTTAATGGATTTGCTTTTTACCAGACCATGATCAATTACTAAAATAGTACTGTAATTCATAACCATATTATTGTCGGCATGCATAGAAAAAACCTTGAATGTGGACATGTAGAAATAATTGTCCAAGTGCACAAAAATAGTGTGTGAATCTGGACACCTGGAAACATAACTCAAACATTTGTATTCTAGAATGGGAAGAGTAGAGTTTATCTAACTTTGATGCTACAAGCATTTCGGAATTGTAGACGGCAAGTAACATTTTTTAGGGCATTATGTCATTTGTGTAGTGTTTTCAATTGCTGGTGAAACAGCCTCCATATAGTAAGTAATTCATCCTGAAAACATGCGGTTTTGAGGAACTTGATGGACTTTTGTTCGTTCCAAAACGAGGAGCAGCTTCATAAATCGTTGCTAACCGATTCCATGGCCAGCTAGATCAAGGAAAGGAAGGCAGGGAATGAATGAAGCAACGCTTGACGTCCAAGCCTTTGATAAGCCGCCATGCAAGTTGAGGCATGCTGCGCGGCGTCGCACACGACCCGTGCCGCCGGGTGTGCGGCCGGATCACCACCGCCCAATCCACGACGGAAGCTTGAGTGCGCGGCCGCGGTTGCGTGCCACGGATCGTGCAGCGATACCTGCCCGCCGGTACGGCCAACGGCTCACTGCACGCACAAGGCACCGCGGTGTGCCCGGCTGGCTTTGTCCGCTTCGCAACCGTGTTGTTGGCGGATCGAACCTGAACAAGTTACGCATGAGCTCTGTGGTGGGCGCGGATCGATTGATTGATTATTAGGTGCGGTGGCATCAAGGCACGGCCTGCTTTGCCGGGCTCCTCACTCGAAAACCTCTGGATTAAATCCATGGATAGTCAGGGGACCCCTACTCGCGTCGTGTTCGGAGTTCGGACCCGCGCAGGGTCCAGCCTTGGATCGCAATCAAGCGAGCAAGGAATATGTTGCCGCACGTCATCAGTTGAGATATGTGGCTGCTTGTTACGAGAATCTTCGGCCGTTGGGATTTATTTATTTTTCGGGAATGGGTTTATTCAGCACCTGAAAATCCCGTCTCCGGTTTCCCGCTCGTGATCCCAGATATCCTCTGGTTTATTCGGGCCTGTTCTTTGGTCAGGCAACATCAGCGCCAGTGCTGGCTCACGCGCTGCTCTGTCGTCGTGCGCGTGCGATGCGGCATCGGCAGCACGTCGGCCGGAATATTCCCGGCCGGCATCGAACGCAACGCCGAGAAAGGGAACCGGACTGGCGCAGTGGCGGAGAAGGCTGCGTCGCCTTCTCCTCTCTCGTCGTCTCGTCCATGCATGGCGCAGGGATAAAATGAGCGACCCCAGGTGGCGTGGCAGATTGGCGCGGGCGTAGGTAGGCTGAGCACAGTGCCGCCGTGCACCCGATCCCTCGGTCGGCGCCCGCGTCGACGCCGGCGGTGCGGCTCCTGACCGGAGAATTTGTCCTCGCCTTCCCCGGCCAGTATTTATCCCGTTGGGCCCGCACGGTCAGAGTGTCTGTGTGGCAGTGGCAGCGCAGGAGGACAATTCGTAGCAGGTCACTCCAGCTTCTTCTGATGGATTTCTTTTCTTTTTTCCCCACGCCGCTAGAAGAACTTGTTCAGTTGTCCAATCCAATCATCCGCAGGGAAATGCAAGAACAAACAAAACATTCTGGCGCTGGTGATCCCAGCGCACGGGTGATAGATGAGGGTTGTCGATTGAATTCGCTGGTGCAATTAGGACGCAGTTGAACAGGACGTGCACTGTGCACGGGTCGACGGACGGACGCGACACAATTGCAAGCCCTGTCTGAGACACGATCCTTTTCGTCGCAAAGAAGATAGAACGGGCCGTTCGTACCCACCTTTACGCGCCAATCAATCGAACCCACCGTCAGGTTACGCGGGCACATCACACGCGCGCATTCAATGTGTATGGCATTGCATCCTGCCTCTGATGACCCTCCGCTCTCCCTCTCTCTCTCTGCAAGCGGAGTAGTAGTGTTTAATCCTCGGTCCTCTCCGCAGATCTGGTTCGGCATCGGAGATGAGGACACGGAAGAAGGCACCGTAACAGAAAGGGTACTGCTGGTCCAGGAGGGGCTTGCCTTGCCGGGCATTGCTGTTGCTGGCAACGTCGTCGACCCGGTCACGGGTTGTGCGTGCCGGAGCTCACGTAGTGCGTACCCGCCCCGCGCGAGCGAGACGAGGGAGAGCGGCAGGGGAACCAACGCCTTTTCCATGGGACCGTGATTCGCTTGCACTCATGAGTCGTCGCAATCTGTCGACGCTTTCGTTTCGGTTGCTTTGTGTGCTCCTCGAAACGGAGCCCGGATCGCGCCATCATCACCGCTGCCGATCCGGCAAGCAGCAGGAAACTGCACCCGGAACTGGGGCGAGACGACGGGGGCATCACGCCGCGCTCGAGTCGTCGCTAGCGCGAGGGAGCTCGGTCGATCGAGTGGTATACGCAGTCCTGCTCCCCCGTGATGATTTGCAATGAATCGTGGCATGGGCATCGGTGGACGGCACGTCGGCATCTCACCGGGGCCGGGGCCGCGCAACCGTCGCCCGGGCCCTCGTGCATGCCCCCGGCAGGCAGAAAAGATCAGCGCTCGCTCGCATCCACGATCATTGCGTGCAACCGCCTGCATGCCCGAACGACGAGCTCAGGAGGACCCCATGGCCATCCCCCGGCTAGCATTCATCGGGCGGGGCAGGCGTACGTGCCCCCCGCTCGCTTGCGTGTCGATCGCGTGGTGGTCCCCGATCCCGAGAGCCAGAGGGAATTCATACGATGCGGTTAGGTGTAACCGCCCCGCTGGCTCGCCATTAGCGCCCGGATCAGCAGGGAAGATCGCCACGTTCGCGGGTGAAAAGGACGCCTGTTTTTGTCCGGTGGCGCCGGGCGTTTCGTCGGGTTCGGCGGTTCATGTCGTGAATTTTGTTCTCAGCCGAGGGGGTCAGTAGCTGTCGTCAGTTACCAGCGAGCGACCAGGCTGCAGCTTTCCGGAACAGTTTGAAAGGCGCCAGCAGACGAAACTTATCCGGAAGATTAGTGAGAATGACGCGGAACTAAGCATGAGAGAGAAAGAAGGGATATTTTCGTGGCTCCTGGGACGCAGCGGCACTGTGGGTGAAGTGGCCCATTCGGAGCTGAGGTGCTGGTGGGGTGCAGCATTGATGAAAAATTCTCCACGCTTGCTTCCAAACTGGAAGAGCACAGAACGCAGGCATCAAGCTGCAGGAGGATCGCCATTCACCAGACAGGAAGGTCTTGCTCTTGCTCCTAGTAGTTCCCGATGGGAAGTTTCAATCAGCAGCTAGGAAATCAATTAATTAGTGCTTAAGGATTTACACCCACATAGTTGTTGAAGAGGATTGCAGCTCTTTGTTAAGGGAATTTTGATGGTCAAGATTTAATTTATTTTCATATACTCGTATGATTTACGGGTCTAGACTGTAGGAAATACTATTTATCCTGCAGAACTCATGAAGATCACAAGTCCTCATCAGGTCATCAGGGCAATATGAACCTCTTGGGCTCTTTTCAGTTGTACACGCATATAACTGGCCTCAACAATAGCACATTCGGCCCGGTAAGGTCAGTCGAGGCTCGCGGTTGCTCAACTTCTACGATCCACTGATCTGAGTCTCTGACTTTGCTGTTTCCAAATCGTACAAAATGGACGCGTACATCAGATATCAGAACAATGGCGCAGGTAAACATTTGCAGCCCAACAGTGCCACTATCTCGAGATAAATCAGCGCACAACACCAATATTTATCTTAATGCCTTGCAGTATGTACTACTAACATGATTTATGGATTACCCCAACTAGGCAGCAGCTATACAAGGATGCTTGCTACTCCCTCCGTCTCAGAATGTTTGGCATTCTAAGCACCATCTAATTTTCCTAAAATGTTTGGCGTTCTCACTTCCCGAGGTACTTTTTCTTTTTCCAACACATCTCTATCTCTATCTCTCTCCTTCTCGTTTTCACGTGCACCTACTTTTATCAACTTTTCTTGATCCTCGTGTCCACTCCTACAATGCCAAATATAATAGGAATAGGACGGAGGGAGTATTAGCAATAACGATGAACCAGTACATGGCAGGCACTGAATCTGGCATAAACGTTGCTTTCGCAACAGTTTTTCTGGTGCCAGCTGACACATATGGGAGCACTCATCAAGAAGAATGAAGAAACCTACGGTAGCAACAGTCAATGGTGATAATACGTTCATCTATGCCAAACAATCGGCAACTGCCACGCACCAGAGCTAATATCAGCACTGCTCACTGCAATTTTGCTAGGAATATATCAAGGCATGAAACAATCTAGTCTACCAATGGTCACAGATGGAGTGGAATAACATGTTAACACGATTTAGAGCAGTAGACTGCATACATGCAGGATACAGAACTTAGCCAAAATTCTACGTGCAATCAGAGATGGCTTCCCCTTTGAAGCAAGAACTGATTCCAGGCAACATCGATTGACCAGCAACCAGCACACATGAACTTGAAAACACCGCAGCTTCCTCAACAATTCTAATAATACTAGCAGTAGATAACATGAAGCATGAACCAGTCTATTTTCTCAATAGTCACAGGTATTAGCACAGAAGGAAGAACAGATTAATAGGGTTCAGAACAGAACTCAGCACGCCCTGAACTTTGGAGGAATTCTAGCATGAGCTCCAACCTCATGTTAAATTCCTTTGAAAGTTTGATGGCACATGATCTCTCTCTCCCTCTTTGTTCCCTCTCACTAGTGAACATTATGGGCTCCTTTGGATTGAAGGAAAAACACAGGAAACATGTAGGATTCAATTCCTATGGAATTATTCCCTATGGCATCCTTTGGTTCACAGGAAAAACAAAGGAAAAGTTCCATAGGAATGCAATCCTATGGCTCATTTCATAGGAAAGAAAGAAAGAGGTCAGACCTCTTGGAAATTTCCTATAGGAATGTTAACGCTGCAGCATGTGGTTGATTCCTGCTCATCTCTCATTTTTACATCATTAGATCACCATTGAGCAAATTAATTCTCAACCTAATTCTTGCAAGATAGACCACTACTGAGTTCAGTTAGCTGTCAGATCTCTTCTAAGTCATTTAAATAACTGAAATCCCACGAAGGCACACAAGGGCATACAACTAGTTTGCTACTTCTAATGCCAATGGTTACTTGTTTAATGACCAGCAACAAATGGTGTGTGTGTGTATGATATTCCTTTGTTTTTCCTGCTGCCAAATGACTTCTCCAATCCATTCCTACATTTTCATATTCCATAGGATTGAAGAAGCATGCTACTTTGATTCCTACGTTTTTCCTATTCCTATAATTTTTCTATCCTTCGTTCCAAAGGGGCCCACCTTAAAATTCCAGTGTTTTTCCTACGGCACATCCAAACAACTTGTATGAGTAATTCCTGTGTTTTTTTCATTCCATAGGATTCAAAGGCATATGCAACTTCAATTCTACATTTTGAGAATCCTACGTTCCAAAAGAACCCTCAAGAAGGATAAAGAAACCTACTGTAGCAACAGTCAATGTTGATAATACGTTCATCTATGCCAAAAAACATATAAATCAGCAACTGTCACGCACCAGAGCTAATATCACCGCTGCTGACTACAATTTTCTAGGAACTAGCAGCGTGCCCGTGCGTTGCTACGGGCTTGAACCCATGAATGTATATAAATTGTAATCTACGCACCATCTTATGCTAGGAAAATTATAACGAGTAGATTATTTGCTAATGAAATATCACAAAATAACAATAATTAGTGATTACTTGCTACAACACAAATTCATGCATATCGAACTTTGAATTATATTATCCACACATACTATAATTAATCCAACACACCTAACTTTTTTCTAAAAACATTAGAAATTGACTGCTACTCTCTTCTAAAAAGAATGGCATGTATTGAAAGGATAATACTGTTGAAGCTACAGAAAGAATGACATGTATTGAAACGGATACTACTGTTGAGCTACATGGGAGAAAATGATACACACAGAGAGAATGTAGTATGTTCTAAGCAATATTAGGTAGGGCTCTCGTGACATATGTCCAGAAAACAGAACTCAGCTTTATAGGGTCACAAATAAAACTTGCTTTGCTCCTTTTTTGGGCTGTAATAGTAAATACAATGAAGAGAGAATTTTCTATATGCCATTGAAAAACTAACTTGTTCCCAATGTGCCATCAAAATTTATGAAGTTCCTTCCATGCCATCCATGGATTTTTTTATGCCTCCAATGCCATCACCATGCAACTCTCCGTCAAACGAGTCAAAAAAAGAAACTCTCCCATCAAAACATGTCTGCTCCTTCTTTATCCGTGCCAGGCGCTTGCCCGTCGTGTGCTCGATGCCTCGATTACGACCACCGTGAGCCACTGCACGTCCTGTAACTATTGCCTGACATTCATCTCCTGGTGGTGACGCTTCAAGTTCAAGATGCCATGATGAAGACTCATAACCTCGGCGCACCCCTTCCTCAGGTGATGTGCGTATGCGAGCAGCGCGCACAACGACCACGTCGTCATCACGCAGCACGACCGCCTTGTCGTTGTTGGCGTGAGCGCGCATGCCACTGAGCACGTCCCTGACCGTCGCGCACACGTCCAACAGCACTACAGACGCATACAACTCATTCCGGATCTGATCGGCGTGCCTGGACCGCGTGAGCGCTTCCACATGCTCACACACTTGAAGCTCGAAGCAAGGATGAACGGTGAAGCCTGCTCAGCTTGGAGCTCGACGCGCCGAGAACGATGAGAGACAAGCCCCTAAGCTCAGAAATTTTTTTCTTAATCATCGTCACAAATATATAATTGATAGTTGTGTGCCCGTCATAAATATATAATTGATAGTCGTGTGCCCCGTGCGTTGCTACGAGTGAAACTTATGAGAAAAAATACAAAGAAAACAATTGTAATTTCATACAAAATCCAGAGTTAAAATCTTTTAGCACACAATAGTTAAAACGCAATAGTTGGAATCAAATTCAACCAGAACCTTGAAATTATTAAATAACTCCACATAGATGGACAACTCCAAGCACATGAACCATCCTAAAGATGTTATGAAGTAGCACGATGTTGATTAACAAAGAACACCAGTTTAATCTAGGTACACGAACAAATATTTTGATGGATGGACAACTCTAGACATAGTCACAAATATTTCCTAGCAATAATACAAATAGCTTTCTGTCTATATATTTTGTCAGCATTCACACCTATACTACATTGTTATACATTCACACTTCATGCTTTACAAATTTTTAGTTGTTGGCATTATGAAAAAATATGGGTATCACTACATCGGCTGAAATGTACTTCAACCAAGTAAACCCGATTCTAATGGTCATCCAAGACATCACATATCTCTTCATCATCTTCAACATCCAATGATCCACCTTTTGGGTTCACCCATTTCTAGCCTGCTCCTACCTTTCCGTCAACCATCACTATCATACATGAAGAAAAAATCATCTGTAGCGAATGAAAATGTTAAATTATTGATTTGGTTATAAATAAACAAAACCTAAATAAATTCTGATATGCACTACAGCCTGCATAAGCCAGCACACAAGAGTTATCAAGAGGAAGAAGTGCAGGATTTCAGGTTCTCCATATGCAACAAGTATCTATTTGGAGGGAAGTCCATATGCACCACTTACTAAGAGTAATTTTCTGAAGGCGGAGCATGTCAATAACAAAATAAAATAAATTAGATGCTTGCAAGCATCAAGAAAGGCAGATTAAGCAGAAATTTTCTTTCGAGGGATAGACCTTGCACACATCAAGACCTCAAGGTTAAAAGGAAGATACATAGACCTGATTCCAACAATGGATTCAGTAGTACAATGAACTGCACTTCATCAATGAATATGAAAAGGAGAGAAATCTACCTTCCCTGCATTTTGTCGAACAAATTTGTGGACTGCCATGGCCGTCGGAGATGGCTCCGGCTCGTGGATCTGTCATCCTCTCCATGTCCAGCCGAAACCTCTCCATAGCCTGACCGCATCGCCTTGCACCCATGTCCTGACGCATATCCTCCATAGTGGTAGCCTTCAAAATTAAACGTCACACCTCAGAACAATAAGTGAGAAAAAAATCATGCTACTCCTTAGAACAATTAAGAAAATCAGTTGTCATAAGGAAAAAAAGGCCTATTAGACGTTAGAGGAACTATCTTAACCATCCAGACCTCTGCCCAATCAACCCACATGTGAAAGAATAATAGAACACCATGCGAGAAAAATGAAGGCAAGGACACAACACTTTTGAAATATCTTCTTCACAAAATAAGATTCTTTACTCAGATCAGCATCTGTATAATGCTATGTTAACTTGTTAAACTTGATCATTCCTAATTCCTGTATTTGAAGACAAATCTGGAAGGAGCCATTCTTTGTGAATATCTGCATGATGACAAAATCAACATAGGTAAGGAACCCAAAAAAAAGAAGGAAAGAAAAAGGTGCAAACTATATTGGAAATAGAGAGAATCAATAAAGCAACAAAGGCACCGAATCCCAATTTTGGAAACAGAGAGAATCGATGAAGCTACAAAGGCACCAGATCCAGTGAGGATTAAAGTCAGTGTCACTTCAATGCCCAGCTGAAAAACAGAGACATGGCACATAAATAAACACGACATAGCAATGAACTCGTCCAAGATTCAAAGGCATCCAGGGGCAACAAAATTGTATATATGCACATGAAGGTTCTAAAAAGAAAAAAATATTAGCAATAGAACTTCAAGCTTATTGTTCCTCATTCAGCCTTCTAATAATTTGTTTAAACAAATTTTTTGTCTCCTGCCATGTAAATCGGAATCCCCATGACGTGCTGATGCTTCTCATCTACTTGTTTCAATCTATTAATCAACAACACGGGACCAACAATTGAGATTCGAAAGTCGCGTTCGTCATTTATAATGGAGAAATCGAACAACCTCCAGCACGTTGGCCGTCGTTTGCGTTAGCTATGTGTGAGCACCCGCGTGCGCACCCGTGGGTCAACCTATGGGTCGATCCCATGGCAACCTGCCTGTTCCAACCCATTCTTCTTCAAACCCAACCCAACCCAACCCGATCGCCATCAGAACCCATTCCCATCCATCCCAAGTCAACCCCGTCGGAAACCCAACACAAAAAACCCGTTTTGACCCAACCCATTACCAGGTCTAGGTGCAATGTAAAACGCTAAATCGAGAAGGTTGTGGTTTGCCATGAGGGAACAGGGAGATGATTACTTAATTACCTGACTGCTTGCAAAAACTGGACTCCAGCCCTCACCGACGAGGCATTTCTTTGTCACATCAACACTTAACATGTTTAAAGTGTGATAAACTGATTTTTCCTTCTTTTCCTGCAACATCAATTTTTGAAACCGGGATACGAGGGCATGACAATATAAAGTAAATTTGAATTGTGATTAAGGACACCAAACTTAAACAAATGAGTTTTCATCAAATGTGAGGAAAAATGATAGAAGCTTACCAGAAGGTTCCACTGTTCAAAATCAGAAGCAATACTCTTGAGTATACTGTCACGATGAGCTAATTCCATGTCTATTGTTGCCTTCAACTCAGAGATTTTTTTCAGATTCCTACAAAACCTCAGAAAATCAGAACATATTGTATGCTTATATTAGGCTATCCTAAATTCCTAGTAGTATAATGCAAGTTAAGAATGACAGTTAAAATCAATTTCATAAGTCCACAATATCACCAATGGTTGAGACACATGATAAAATCTGGATGTCTGGATATGAACACTTAATGGTGACAATGTGTAGCCTAGTATATATTATTAAAAATGAGATCAGTGTAATCTTACTCTAAAGATCATTTATAAACAAAATTTACTATGTTCTGTTTCACATAGCTTATCTCTCAGCTTATTCACAGAAATAAGCAAAAATCTATGCCAGATTCTGCAGCAGTGCAATAGCTCATTAATTAAGCTGATTCTGAGATGAACAAAAAAATCAGCAATAAGCAAAAGCTGTTTTCACCAGCATTTCAAATAACCTGTTTTTGCAACAAGCTGAACTGATAAACAATGCCTGTATAACGTGGTGAATGTGATCATTCTACAACAGGTCTACCCTGGAATTCTGGAACGCACATACTCAAAAGGTCTACCCTGGAATGCAAATGCTCTTTTTTACATGCTGAAATGCGGAGTAGCTCCTTAAATTGCTACACTTTTGGCCATGTAAATTATTGAGAGTCCTCATCCACCACACAAATTAAACAAAGAATACCAAAAAACACTGTAAACCAAGTGCTGACCTTCTGAACAGCATGAAGTTGCTTGCTGACATCATCTTGAAATGGGTAACAGTTTGCATTGAAAGCATCACATATCTTCAGAATTTTGGCTTTTGCTCTCTATGGACCAGATATTTCTTTTTGTGACCTCACAAAAAATTAATACTTAATTCATTTTATTGTAATTAAGATCCGAGGGTGCAGACAGTGTTCATGTGGTAGACACTGGGTGAATAATAATAGGGAGGACCCATAATCGATGGCAGATTTCATTTTATTTCCCTCAGATCGTTGGTTTACCTTTGCTTGTCTTTCTTGGAACGGCACAAGCATTTCTTCTTCCTTCTTTAGGATATCGAGAAGGTCGATGTAAATAAAACCAGTCCATTGGTGAATCAAATAATATAAATACAATGCATTTATCCCACTAAAGACATCTAGCTGATAAGATTTTCTTATTTACTCAGTGGTGATACAATGCATTTACATGTCAACTAAAAGCAACCTCAATCATTATTGCCATATAATCAAAACAACGCAGAGCTGCTGCTGCTTCCTTCTGACCGAGCGAAAATGTGTATTCATGTAAACTACAACTGCAAGTACACACACAAAAAAAAAGACTCAAGAACAATGGTATGGTTTATGCTGCTATAAACTTGCGTGCAAATGAGTGTATGCTTTTCTATCAGGTCCAATACATAATAATTAGCACACAGCGACAACAAGAAGATTGGTTATTATTTTGAGGTGGAGAAGAGGACGGGATAGAACATTACCACGAGTTTCCAGGGTCATTCAGATCATCGAACAGGCGTCGCTGATTTCCGACACCGCTCCTCACCTTCCACCTCAAACAGGTCCTCCTCGTCGCCTCCTCCTTCTCCACTCCCCGGCCTTCCTCCTGGTTGTGCGAGAACTCAGAGATCTTTGTGCCAATGAAAAGTTCTTCTCATGACGGGGTTCCACCAGCATCAAAACAATTGTGTAGTGAAAAAATGTGTACTGTTTTTATTTTATTTTCACTATACTACTACGGGATCTAGAAGAATAAAACTGAGTTAGGCATGCTCACCAGCAGCAATTCGTTCTTGAGTTTGTGAGATGAGAGTCAATCCAAGCTTATCCAAAAATTAATTTCTGTAGATAAGCTTAGGCAAATCAAAAACTGCAACCAGCACTGTTGTATGAGGCGGAGATTTCTTGTGCATGTATAGACACGAATTGCGGCCGGCGGACCTCAGCACACCAAGTCAGGGGAGGAAGAGCTAGGGCCGGATGCAGCCTGAATCTGGCCGCGGCGAGGTTGCACGCCCTTGATCTAAGCCTTCAGAGCGCAGAGCCCAGGACCGAAGCCACTGCAAGCTTCGGGGTGGCAGCTCAAAATCCAGGCTGAGGACACCATATTCTGGTGAAAATTGTCGCGTGGGGAGGCGAGGAAGGGAGAGCTACATCGATTGGCTGGCTGCCGCGGCGGGAGCATGCAGAAGAGGCGGTTCCGGCCGGATCTCATTGTGGGAGCACGGTGAAAATGTGACGAGGATGCGGGAGCGGCGCCGCGGTGGCTGTTGCTCAGCGAGGAGGAAGAGAACGCGACACTGCCACGGAGATACAGCTCGATCTGCCTCGTGCGAGCGCGTGCGACGGCTGTTGCGGAGCAAGAGGTGGAGGACCGGGGTGGGTGGAGGCAGTGGCTAGTGTGCGGAGGAGCGTGGAGGAGGGCGGCTGCGTTGGGAGAGGCACCGGTGGCGGCGGGAGAGGCAGCAACAGGGGAAACCTATCCGCGGAGGAGCAGGACTTGCGCGCGCCTGACCGACAGGTTTTACGTCGTCCGCGTAGACGACTCCACGAAATTTAATATATTGGTATAGATATATGCAGTAGGTAACATGAAAGCATGAAACAATCTAGTCTACCAATCGTCACAGATGGAATGGAATAAGAAAAAGGATAACACAATTTAGAGCAGTAGACTACGGATATCCGTAGACTACATACATGCAGGATACAGAACTTAACCAAAATTCTACGTGCCATCAGAGACTGCTTCCCATTTGAAGCAAGAACCGATTCCAAGCAACATGGATTGACGAGCAACCAGCACACATGAACTTGAAAACACCGCAGCTTCCACAACAATTCTAATAATACTAGCTAGTAGATAACATGAAGCATGAACCAGTCTATTCTCTCAGTAGTCACAGGTATTAGCACGGAAGGAAGAACAGAATAATAGGGTTCAAAACAGAACTCAGCACGCCCTGAACCTACACAGAACCACAATTCTCACAACAACTCTGACAGAACTAGTAGAAAACATGAAGCATGAAGCAGCCTATTATCGCAAATAGTCACAGGTACTAGCACAGATGGAAATACAAACAGATTAATACGGTTCAGAACAGCAGACTGCATACAAGCAGTAGATAATTTAACCAGAATTCTACCGGGATTCAGATGCTGTATCCCCTTTGAAGACTACTAATAACAGAAACTACGACACGGATACAAGTGATAAACGAGTTCCCGTTTACCACAACTGACACTAGAGACAACTGAAACAACTGAGTCGCTAAGAAGCTGCATATAGGGTAGTCAGGCGCAGGTACAGATGGGAGTCTGCAGGATGGAAGCGTGGAGCTTCACTCCTTTGCGGTCTTGTTGATGAGCGACTTGTGGATGTGCGGGATCACGCCACCGCCGGCGATGGTGCCCTTGATGAGGGTGTCGAGCTCCTCGTCCCCGCGGATGGCGAGCTGCAGGTGGCGCGGGGTGATGCGCTTGACCTTGAGGTCCTTGCTGGCGTTGCCGGCCAGCTCGAGGACCTCGGCGGTGAGGTACTCGAGGATGGCGGCGGAGTAGACGGCGGCGGTGGCGCCGACGCGGCCGTTGGCGGAGGCCCTCGACTTGAGCTGGCGGTGGATACGGCCCACCGGGAACTGCGAAGGCCGAGCACCGGTTCAGGTTCCTCAAATCGAACGGGAATTCGAAGGGGAAAACACCAGATCTGGAGAATTCTCCAGATCTGGGAGCACGAGATCTGAAAAAGGAAAGAAAGGACAGGGAGGAGAACCTGGAGGCCGGCGCGGGAGGAGCGGGAGACGGGCGCCTTCTTCTTGTCCTTGTCGGTGCTCTTGGCCGCCGTGGTCTTCGCCGCGAGGAGGCCCTTGCCGCCCTTGCCCGCCATGGCCGCCGGAAACCCTAGGTCGCGCGGAACCGCTCGGTGTTGGGGAGGGGGCTCGCGCGGAGGACTGCTGCTGCGGCGGCGTGTGGAAACAGATTTCCTGTTCAATACGGGAGCGGGAGGGCTTTAAACGCGCGGCGGACTCGGAAATTTTCAGTTTCGTTTCGGGTTTTGAATCGGATGGGCGGCAGCCGCGCGGGCGCGCGCGCGCTCCTGGCTTTTCGCGGTCGCGCGGGAGCGAAAAATTGGGCGCCGGAGCGGCTGGTTTGCTGGGCTGGGCCGGGGCGTTTGCTAGGCTGAGCCTCTTGGATGGTTCATCAAGTCCAGGCGGTGAAGGACATTGGATGCCCAGTGCATATGCTGGGCCTGCAATCGATTAGCTTTCGGACTTTGGGCTGGGAAGAATGTTAGTAGGATACATTTGGTGGGCCGGGTGCTGACAAGGAAAGAGGAAACGGACCTACCGGACCGGTCATCTGACTGAACTCGGAGGCTCCTTGGTTTTGCGCCGTAGATTTGGGTGGCAGTTAGCGGTAGCAGTACACCTGAACATACAGGCGGTGGTGGGTGACTCCATGAGCAGTGCTGAATGATCGCGGAGATCGACGCGCGGGCTGGACGCATGGTCCACGGAACAGAGGTCGGTCCATGTAACGGCGCGGCCCACCACCGCAACACGCCAACACACGCGCTACTGTAACGTAACAGCTGGTGCCTGGCGCGTGGGACTCCTCCTCCTCGAAACGGTGGGAACGCCCACGTACGAGGACGCCATGGATACGCATGCCTGTGTGTGTGGTACAATTAGGCGATGGAGAGAGAGTAGTGCTAGTACTGGTGCATGTTCGTCGTCGATCGTCAGTGCTGCTGCTGCTGCATCATCAGTCGCTACAACATGCATGGACTGGTTTGTGTTACTATACCCATCATCAGCATAAAAAGGACGCACGCGCGGCTATCGATCCATCGGAGCAGTGCATCTGCTTTAATTTGCATGGCCTATGAAGCAGAGCAGCCGGGCGGGCCGGGTTGATACGATCGATCATACGACACGATCGCACGGAAATTCACGTAGGCGTAGCTGTGATTTGGGCACGCATCGATCGGTGCATGCAACGCATGTGGGGCGTGATGATGATGAGGCCATGATGGCTCGATCGACGCGATCGAGGGCCGGCTGTGGCTGTGGCGTGGGACATGCCATGCATGCATGGGGCGTGGAGCAGCGACGTTGCATGCTCTCGCATAGTCACATGCATGCATGGAGACAGTCCACGCAGCCAGATGCACGATACGGTACACGTACCGGCACGCGCGTCGCCGGTGGACGCGGTGTACGAGCCTGCGCCGCCCGTGCACATGGCATCCTTGGGTACACCCAAGCTTCATTCATTCATTCATTCGGTATCTGCATCGATCATCACACACGTACCCGTGCCGGGCGTGTTCATGAGAGAGAGAGAGAGAGAGAGAAAGGGTGAGTGGCGCGGTGTGCGAGGAGGAGGCTGGATAGTTCATGGACAGGACGGCTTACTGGTCAGATGTGGGCATGCACACCTTGGCCAAATTTGGTGGCAGCTATGCCACATGCATGCCAAAGGGGGTCAGGTTCCCGATCCTTAGATTATCGATCCCATACAATCGGTGCTTGGCGCCGTGCACATAAAGATTCTGAAGCCATTATTCCTCGATCACTTCTCTCTCTCTGCATCATCAGCTGGAGCAGGACCGACGACGCGGACGCCTCGACCGGTACGTGGTCCACTATCGTATTGACGTCTTCCTACACTCTCTCTATATTCCCACTTGGTCCATGTGGTGACTTTGTAGCCACTCGCCTGCCCCAAAAAAAAAAATAAAAATGACAAGCTGTGAAACTGCACCCTTTGCTCGTTTCCTTGCAGATCGAGCCATGCAAAGAGGAGTGTTCATGTATTCCAAGAAAGATCCATGGACGCACGCTCTCATTCCCTTGTGAGGTCACCGCTCGTCACCGATGAGAGTGTATGGATACCTTTGTCAATCAATGGTCGTATGCGCCGATCATTCACGTGAACCTTCGCAGGTCGCACCTCTGCCTCCCTCTGCCCGCCTGATGCATGGCTACAGCATTTCGTGCAGTCCTGGTATATCAATCACAATCAGTACCAGTACCAGAGGGTCCAAACCGTTCGGTGGTGGACCAACGAGAAAATTTTGTTATGCATTGGAGAGAAAAAAAACATCCTTTTCGAATTAACGACGCGATCTCCATGCATGTAGTAGCAGTGTATATATCTCTCTGAAAATCTTGAGAGGAACCTGGTCCCTACTCTTGCCAGCTACTAGTACTACAGAATGTAGCGCGGCAGAGAGCCCAGTCGTAGCTGCGACACTGTGAATAGTAATGACGAAAGCTTCGTCACGTAGCGTTCTGTGCTTCATGCATGCTGCTCGACCAGCTTCACTACTGGACCCAACCTCTCTCCGCAATCGTTAAACCGACCTCTTTTTGTCTCTGTTACCCTCGCACACAGTGCAGCTACTGCACGTTAGTACTACTACTAATTCAGTCCCGTTAAGAATACAAGCATTTCTAGTAAAAACTAGGAATCCCCAAAACTTATAAAATTTTAAGAGCTCGAGTAAGCATATCTTTCCTCCTTTTCAATCGAGTCAAATTAAGTTTAATTAGGAACTTTCAATCACTTCATTTGTACCAGGATTTTGTAGGATTATAAACGCATGTCGATAGAGAAGGAAAATATGTTAATTTCTATATTATAGAAAAAATGATTTTGTAGACCCTCAGATTTCCTAAACTTCCAATCGACTCTGAACTAAAGTCCCTGTCTGTAGTAACAGCATCTCATGCTTCGCGTTTTGCGATGCAGCTGATCATGTTTAACTGAAGCTGGCACACATGCACATCACCTTGGACATCTCCTTGGAGATTCACTGAAATGATTCTACTATGCAGAGACAGACAGGTAACGCAGCCTGTCATACTGGCTGGTGGCCATACCATGTGTATAGCCAGTGATTTCACGCAACGTTTATTTGTAGCCGTTGGGAGTCGTTCACCGTTCAAGTCATACTACTGACGAGCATCGAACACTCACAACATTACACTGGTGGCGAACCGTTTGTTTCGCGATGTCACTCTGAACCCTCGCTGACGTAACTCTAACTGTTCTAGACGGCATTGACGTGTGTGGCTGTGGCCTCGCTGGCACGTGCCAGTGATCTAGTAGCTAGCAGCCTCGGCGGGACTGTTCCATCGGCATAGCGGATCCATCGTACGTGCCATGCGAAGCTGATGATAGCTTGCACACTTCCAGTTCCAGTTCACGTATCGATCGATCGAGCCGTCCCTTCATCAGTTGTTTCACATGTGCGTGCAGTGCAGGGCAATGCGGAATAATATTTGCTGGTCGTGCACGGCGCACACGGCCTGTGGCCTGGCCTTGTGTGTTTACGTGCTCTCACTGCAGGTACGGCAACTGAGCAGGCTGCACCAAGGAGCGAGCGGGGAATACGAAGAAGACGACGAGTCGTCAGGTGTGGCAGCCAAAAAACCTCCGAGGTGAGCAACGAGACAGCAAACACCGCTCCACGAGATGGATCAATCCACGGGCACGTACGACCGATCGGAATTGGAGCGTTGTTTGCTTCTTCAGTTCTCTCTCTCTCTCTCTCTCTCTCTCTCTCTCTCTCTCTCTCTCAATTGACAGCCCGGTAAAAAAACGTCGACTTCTTCGTAGATGGAACAAATGAGTGCTGCTCAGCTCAGACGCAGAGGCGACTTGTACCTTGTAAGTATTCCATCGTATCCGGTTGGATGTGTCCAATTGAAATTGCGAGTGCGCAGAGCTCGGAGAGCTAGTAGGTCGAATCGAACACCAGATCAGAAATTCAGGAGAAATGGACTAATCGATGCCATACATGCTCCGCAACATGCGTGACGTATCAAGGTACAGTATGGCGTGCCTGCTGTTCACCTGCTACTGTCGATTAGCAGTACTCATACGGTACATGCATAGTCTACGGAACAGGTCGACCTACAGTGTGACCCTGTATAGCACCATTCATGGATCATACTGTAGTTGTCACTCCTGGTTCAAACCCTGTCCGACACGTGGCGAAGCAGTTCATCTCTTCAATAGTCTTGCTTACTAGTACTTCCCCTATTTTAGAGCATATTGCCATAGAGCTTTCTCGTTCTTACTTTTCAATGCAGTACACATTTTCTTTCACCCACCTTCTGCATATATATTTCTGTGCAACATACCTTTTCCCATTTGCTTAAAGAAACATACATTTTCCCCTCTTCTTGAACGCGGTCCTCTTTGTTAGAATGGTAACATTTCTCCGTATGCAAGTAGTCGCTTTGGCATTATAGGCTAAGACACAGAAGATTTAGAGGATAGGAATTGTAAAGTAAATTTTGCTATTTGACCATTTGTCTATAGAGAAACAGATGATACTTTGCATAGAATAGATGCTATGCTTGATTTTGGAGAAGCAGAGAAGATGTTGATCTAGAAAGTGAGAATGCTATAGATTCATTTGTTGTGCATGAAACTGCAATGAGCTTCTCATCGCAATTCCAATATATTCTAGGACGGAGGGAGTAACATTTTAAAATGATAGCAGTATTAAAGACGTGACAATGCAACAGTCAATGTAATTTTGGGAGTTGTTTTAGCCAAGGCTTATCACGAGGACAAGTGGTGAGGATGATAGGCACGGGGCATGTGCAATATGTTGCACGAGGACAATAAGATACAGATGGAGTATATTTGAGTATGTTTACAGTCTACTCCATCTATCATAGAACAGACTTAGCTTTTGGGTTTGATCAAATCTATGTTAATTTGACCAATAATAGAGAATTCAGGGCAATTCAATAATCCAAGATTTTTCTGTTAATTTATATTTTGTATCACGAGTGCATGGTGGGTACGGTGGCAAGTAGGTCGTGTGTTAGTGCCAGCACCAAGCCACATCACCACATTTAGGAATGCAAGTGGGTTTGCCCAGCGAAATCCACATCTAGTACAAATTTCCCGGATCAGGTGGGTTCGTGGGCAGATCCACTTGCATCCCTAACCACATCCGGTTTTCATTGGAGCCATAAACACTCTGTATATGGTGGGCTTAGTTTGCAAGACACATGTTATAACTTTGTCTTCGAAGCCCTATGTCTATAAAGTGTGTACTTACAAAAATAGCCACATACTTTATTGATCTAGCTTCTTGTTCTTTACAAAAGTGGCAGAGGACGAGTCATGCCATGTTTCTTGAGGTCGTCTTGAAAAGAAGTGTTTGAGGAAGAAATGACATCACACTGCATCGGAGCGAAGGGCAAAAGAGAGAGACGGGGACAAGCCGAAAGGGTGTTGGAATTGGGGACGTAATGCAGACATCACGCCCTGGCATCCTTGGACAAAAAAGACGCCTGCACTATTTCATCACTACGTGCATGCATGGGCGCATGAGACAAGCCACGTCCTATGCAAAATTTTTGTCGCAACACCCCCTGCCCTGCACTACGACTACCACACCGGGTGAGGCCACATATACACATCTGTGCAGCACCAGGTGAGCAGCTGCTGCTGTTTCAGCCATCAGCTGCTGCTGCTTGCATGCCCACGCCCAGTCACCAGTCTCCCTCTTGCTACATACATAGCTCACAGGACGAGGTACTGTTCAACGCCACCGCCACGCCGCGCCCTGTGGATTACACCGACGAGATCTTGGCTCCAGCGGCTGCTGCCACCACCTCCTGCCACTTTCCGGCGATGTCGGCGGCGGCCCTCAGCGCGTCCGCACCAGCGCCGAGCAGGCCCCGCCCGGAGAATCCCACGCAGTACAGACCATTTGGGCCTCTCCAGTTGCTCGGGTGCTGAGCCTTTGGCTTGCCGTCCTCGGTGAACAGCTCACCGTCCTGTGGACAAACAGCTGCTGGTCACTAACTAGATCGCTATTAGCTAGAGTGTTATTAATTAGCACACTAGGTTGGTGTGCTTTGGTTGATTAAGCAGTACTAACCTTGAGCCAGGAAGGGACATTGCTCCTGTATCCGGTGGCGAAGATGACGGCGTCGAAGGCCATCTCGTTGCCGTCCACGAACCTTGCCCCGTTGCTGTTGAATGACTCGACCTCCGGTACAATCTGCATTTCGTTACAGCAAAAGGATTCAGAAGCGCACATGCAGGCATATACGAACAAAATGGTTTCAAGTCAGACGACGAAATGTTCAACATTTGTAGTACTACTTTTAATCGACACAGAACTATAACTGTAATTTTTTATTACATATTACTGAGAGATCATCATCGGTTCATCAGACCAGGCAAATACTACTCGCCAGGACAGTGCCCAGGAGACCTAAAGCTAAAGTACAAATGTCTGCACTACCAGCGCAGAGAGGAGGGGTAAAAGCCAACAGAGGCGCATCGAGGCAGATAAAACTGTAAAAAAATCACCTCACTCACAAACAAGAGGGAATGTTGTAGAAAGCTCAAAAGTGAAAGGTAGCGTTGGCATGACATGGGAAAGAGAACAAATCGTTTGACAGCCCTCACCTTGATGTTTCCAGATTTGATCAAAGACCATGCTCCCACGTCCAGAACAGGGCTCTTGCCGGTGATGTTCTTGATCTCCAGCGGGCCCAGTTTGGGCCTCTTCAGCCCGTATTTTTCAGTCTCGCCGAGGACCATCCTTGCAACTAGTAGCAGGAACCTATCCACCAGCTTGATAGGCAGCCATTTTAGTAGCTTCATGGCTATACCAAATGTTGATCTTCCAAACATTTCTCTTGGCAGGACATGAACCTGTACCGTAGGACGATTCCAACATCAACGTCAAATGATGACCAGAAAGCACAGACCATACTTATTAGATTTACATGAAAATGAATCATTGAAAATTAGTTTTCAACCACGTATGTGAAAATTCAAGGACTGTCGTTTTTCTGTTTAAGGATAGCCCGAGACAAGGTTTTTCTTTGACAGTGCAAAGAGAAAAAGGAATGCTTTATACTAGCCTCAACATTCAACCTGTCATTTGCAAGTAAAAAAAAGTACATGTCTAGAATGTTTATAAAATCGTAATATCATTTTTTTGATAAAGAAAACTTTTAGTGAATAAAGAGAGAATAAGATACAAATGATCAAGTAATAGCAAGTATAAAAGACTAATATAAGAATACACAGTTAATTACGGAGAAGAACTTACCCCGCTCCTGACGGACATGAATGGCGTTGCACCGTGCTCACACAAATCCAAGCACATCTCCATCCCGGAGTTGCCACAGCCCACGACGAGCACCCTCTTGCCCTTGAACCTCTCCCCACTCCTGTACTCGCTGGAATGCAACACCTCCCCATCAAACCTCTCCCTCCCCTTCACCTTGGGCACCACCACCTCCGCGTTCTCCCCGCTGGCCACCACCAGCCACCGCGACACGAACTCCGTCTCGACGCCGCCGCCGTCCGCCGTCACGCGCCAGAGCGCCGCCGCCGCGTCGAACCTCGCGCGCGTGACGGCGCGCCCGAACAGCGGCGAGACGTCGAAGCCGGCGGCGTAGGAGCGGAGGTAGCGGAGGAAGTCGTGCTTGGTGGGGTAGGCGGGGAAGTCGTCGGGGAAGGCGACGTGGGGCAGCTCGCAGAACACCTTGGGCAGGTGCAGGCGGAGCCGGTCGTAGGTGCGGTTCGTCCACAGGTCGGCGATGCCGTCGGACCGCTCTAGCACGGTGAACGGGACGCCGTGCCGCCGGAGCGTCGCCGCCACGGCGAGCCCCGACGGCCCCGCGCCCACGATGATGGGCCCGTGCACCACGCAGCAGCTGCTGGTGTTATTGTTCGACCTCGTATCTGTATTGTTATTAGCTGCAGCTGGCTTCTGCATGGTGGCCGGCCGGCGCAAGAACCGATGAGATAGCAAGCTCTAGCTAGAAGCACAACTCCCCTGCTGTGGAAACGTGCCTAAAACTTGCAATGCAATGGAACCAACAGTTTCTATGAATGGCTGGGCACCTGTGTATCACGCACACTGCCTGTCTTGCTCTAGTGTCTGATGAGAGGAGTGGTAGCTACTTGTAGAGGTATAGGTGACTTCACCGTCCTGCTAGTAGTAAGCTGCTAGCAGGGGCATAGTCTTTTTGCCTCTCCTAGCTCTTGCATGCACTAGAGTGGCAGTGCAAGCATGGAGATGGGGAGAAAAGGTGAGATCAGAGCCTATTTGGCCACCTCAATGATATCAGGTGAGGGTCCCTGTCTCCTATATATAAGGAGTCGTGAGATGCTTACATTGTACAGTCCTGTTTCTATGAGGTGCGCACACCACTATTGGAATGATTGTCACCAGTATTTTCTGGGGAAAGAAAAAAACAATATAGTATTTTTTTCTATTTTTTATTGGGTTTCTCTCTTATGAAAAAAAATATATGTGCTGTGTGCCTGTGTTGGCGTGCCTAGAACTCAGCGAATGATCAAATCTCATGTGAGATCTTGTTATGCAATGCAGTGGATTTTGACAGCCTAACCATGTATGTGACATTGCCAGCATATGCATGAACATTGTTTCCAGTGTTGCTTCCGCAGATCTTAAGGTGAATCCATCATAGCGGTCCTTGGTCTCTGCACACCCAACCAATCATTTCCTTGTTTTCTGAGAGGAGGGTCTCCAATAAGGACTCATCATCTCAACCTATAAGGCTATAAACACCGGTAATGCTGCCATATCCAGTTCCTCCAAAAGTATAAAATTATATGCTGCCATATCCGCGCACAAAAAAAGAATAGCTCTGTGGTAGTGTGGGAACACACCTCTACGGCTCTAACAATGTTGGCAAGTAGGAAGCTCTGAATACGGACATTCCACATTTTGACAGGCAGCCCTGGTCAACTCTTTTTGCTTCAGAATAAGATTCAGAAGATCTTTACACGGTACTATATTTCTAGTCTACCACCTAGTTGCTTAGGGTCTAAATGCTATTTAATTTCAGATATTGACTAATGAACCCTTGTGGTGCAATAGGAAGAAGGGAGGAAGGGCACAACGGCACAGAGCCAGCCTAATTATTGCATATTCTAATGGTTTACTTCTTAATTGACTCTTCGATAATCAGATAAGCAGGAAGTAAACGGTGCATACTGAAGTTGTGATGCAAACAATCAGAAGTTACAGATTCAGATGCTCTGCCCCAGCTAGCCGCCCTGTCTCCACTAAGTGTGACACAATGTAATTAACAACAATCTGTAATCCTGAAGTTGATATGGAGAGGAACTTGATATTGTGCACGGATAGGTTGAGGACACTCCAGCTACTCAAGATACCATCAGCACATGGAACTCACATTGAACACATTGCATGATGCAGAGGAATTCAATAACAGAAATGGGTAGCTGCTTCCCTTAGTGAGGTATTAGCTGTTCTGTTTGGAGGTCGTTGTGCAGACTTCAGAGTTGGACAATGATATCTATTGTCAGTTAAAATAAGATTGAATGATGGACGAGTCAGACATTATTCTTTTCGTTCAATATGCTTGGCAAACATCGATCATTCAGCACGACGAAGTTGTGGTATCAGACTACGGCTGCCGATATGAATGACATGCAAGATGAATGGAAGTCAGCAACATTTCAAAGGTCTAGTCAAACTCGATCGCAACCGCCTACAAGGCAATGTGAATATCAATCGCAACAAGAACGCAGTCTGCAAGGAGCATTGCTGAACTTACAGTTCAATTGGAGAGTGTCTACGATTTTCATTGCACGCTGACAGATTCACTTACACCTGATGAAGCAATTATCACTGAGGTAAAATAGTTCCTTGGCTCATCTGTACAACCGGTTAGATTGAATCAGTAAGCAAGCAAATTGGGGAGAATAATTGCTTCAAAAACAGAGGAGGAAACGTGTTACAACAGAAACATGCATAAATGTCATAGATAAAACTTGAGTAGTTTTTCGGTCCACAATACTTGGCAGTAGTTTTCCAAAACTACTTGGTAGTAGTTAATCAATGGTAGAGATTTGACATTAGAAATACACAACTACTTGCAAGTATTCTACCATACTGAGGGCATTATCGTCAAAGCGATAGATTTATCATGATTAATTTTTATCTTCATGATAATATAAATGAAAATCAGTAAAGTAAGTAATCTTTGATGTTAATAATGTGTTCAATATTATTCTTACAATAAAGTTGTGGTTTATATATCAACAATACATTTTATGAAAAATATAAATCCGTTAATTATTAGTAAAATTATACAAATACTTGCAAGTAGTTTTTTAAAACTATTGGTAAGTATTGTGGACCGAAAAACTACTAAACCTATAAAACCTCTGCATATCTGATGCATTTCATCAAACATATTGCGCCCATCCAGAGCGCCGTTTTGGTTTTGGGTGTCAGATGCACTTGCAAAATCAAACAGCCTAAATGATGGCAGCCATATCATCTCAAAACGGATCAAAAGTTACCAAACTGTATCACAATCTCCCAGTCCCAGCTGTTCGGCGAGATCGCACCACGCGCTCCGCCATTTAGGCATTTAGCTGAAAATGAATCCGGCAACGAAATAAATGTGGTAACAAATGTAATACGCTTTCCAATGGGGAACATGTATTTTTGATAGGCTCCCATCGGATCATTATGAACGCGCCTTTCTAGCTAACAATGCTTTTTCGTGTACAAAAAACATATGGGCTAGATTAAAAAACAAATGGGCCCCTTAACAGATCATATGGGCTGGATACGCAACTCGGGCGTGAATGCTGATACTGTCGGCAGAGAAGGGAGGAATAAACTACTGAAGATTGCTTACGAGATGAAAAAGGTTGTAAAGTTCTTTTATGTATATAGATATCACAGAATCAAAACAAAAAAAATGCTCTGAGGATCTTATCCAATCCTACGAATACTCCGTATAAAATGTTACCACTTTTGCATGATCAAATTCAAAGATAATGTCTTACTAGTTAATTGGTATATGCTACTGGAATAGTACATGCTATCCTAATAATACTCGTCGAAGGATTACGGAATATATACACGAGCGCTAAACATTTCCGTCGAGGCTCTATCTGTGTGCATTACACTAGTGAATAGAGCAACTTCTTACCATTGTATTGTAGCCCTTTTCTCCTTTTTGGCTGCTGTGTGAGTAGACAGGCAATCTGTTGCCGACCACAGGTTGTGCATCTATATGTTCAGTGGTCAGCTGCTTCATGAATGATGCTGGAAGTCCACTTCAGGATTGTGCTTAACTACAAGTAGTCTTTTACCCCGTTGACTTGTTCCAAAGGTTTATTCAGTGGAGCAAGAACGGAAGCATAAATATTTGACCGCGAGTATCAACTGGAATTGCGTCAGTAAACTGTTACGGGTCATAGCAAGCAAGCAAGACGGTGTCAACAAGAGGGAGCAAATGAGAAGAGGCTCATTTGTGTTCTGGGCTTCTTACGCGGGACTGGCTGATATGCTGATAAGAAACATTCAGACATTCAGTCACAGACTCGTATGCAGCTTGGCACGGACAGATAGCATGTGCAATCTTACCAAGGAATATTGACTCAGATAAATCGGAAATTGGATACCAATTACGATCAAAACGACAGTAGCTAAATAACGAATATACTGAGCAGGAAAATAGTTGGCCTACCATATAGTGAGCAAAACTGACAAATGACTAACTGAACATGCGCACTTATTTGCGAGGCATCAACTTATCTCAATAGACAATCAATGAATTCGGCATGTATTGATTACAACCTTTGATCTCTATAAAAGTATGAACAGTACCGTGAGTCCTTGTATTGATTCGTAAAATTGCATGATAGATGCGATGCGTCCTTTTCGAGATGGGACATCAAGTACTGCCTAACTTCACGCTCAACACGCTTCTGAGATTCAGGAAGGATGTAATCTCAAATATTGATTTGACATGAGAATAACTTAGAGGAATTTCTGAGGTTTTGAATGAGGCATGATTTATATATATATAGAAGTAGTTACTTAAACGTTGTGCCTTTCCTGTATAACCTTACATGCAAGCATTTTTGCCTAAAGCGGCTATGTGCTAACTGTTGAAAATTCACTTGTTTGTCAATCTTTTAACTGACGGGCCCTTTGCGCTGCACTTGTAATTTTAGGGTAAATATACTGTATATATGGGTCATGGAGCAATAAAAAACATTAAGGTAAGTTTTCAGCATTCAGATTACACACTGCACGAATCAAATTCGATTTTTACAGCGGACCAGGGACTCCTACTCTAGGTAACTCTAGGAAAAGTAATCAGTATTTTGTTAACTACTAGGGTTGTTTTTCTGATTTTGAACCAGGTAAATTTTATCAGATTCATATTTGAGACATGAAAGAACATATTGATCAAGAAGTAGGTTACTGGATTATTTTTGAGGCGGGACTAATCATAGCGTGATTCCAACATCAATCCCTGCAGTTTCTGCTGGTGCCCAACACTGCTAAATAACGAAGCAAATAAGATGCCACAGTTAGATCCATAAGTTATATGTACCTTAGATTAGATCATACTTGTCAGTATTGAAGTGAAATTAATTCAGCACATTAGTAGCTACCAACATTATGGATCTAGATCGATCATTCTTTATATCACCAACCGATGCAAGACTTTTCTCTTCTGCCCCGTGAAGCATACTAGAGTGAAATCAATTCAGTATATTTGCCGCTCAAGGAGTGAAAGCATAGAGTGACTTACACAAATCTTGGCTCCAGCTTTGTCTCGCTCGTAGATCTTGCTGGAGGTGGAAGAAGCTTAGGTGCATAGGACAAAACCATCTAGCTAGGGTTTTCACAAGTTGATCCGGTGTGCAACCGCGAGAAAATGAAGCTGCAGGATGATCTGATTGCTTTTGTTGGTTACACGTAATTGCTGTTTCTGGCTCGGTGATCACCCAAAACATATATGCTTTCAGATCATGCTGGCAGCTTACCTTCTTGCGCTGCACAAACAAATTAAGTGAAGAGCAACCAGAGAGAGAGAGAGAGAGAGAGAGAGAGAGAGAGAGAGAGAGAGAGAGAGAGGCGTGGGTATGAAATATGATGGCATGAAGCGGGCGAGTAGGGCTTTTTATGGAATCCTTTTCGTGATTTGTTTGTACTATCTACAAAAGCTGATGCCAAGGGGAAGAATAATCGGAAGGAGAGAGTGGTCCCGTCCCAACAAGGAAGAAGGGAACTAGAATATGGCATGCCCTCTCACCCCCACTATCATATTTCTCATCAAGTGCATGCCCATGTTTTTCTCAATATCTTATGGCCGCGGCTTTGGAGAAAAGGCTGCACTTTGAGCAGGGTCCTTTCGTGCATCTCCAGACCTAAATTTGGAGCTGATTAGGCGTGAAACCCCGTGACACGCGTGTCGCCTTTGGACAGGGCTTCGCTATCGAGCTCATGCTGCTCTTGACAAGCGCGCTCATTATTAGGCAAAGAGATGCAAAATTAACGCCGCACAAAGCTTAAATAGTTTTGTTCTTTCTAACTGTAATTGGATTTTTTTCCTTTTTCGAGATAGCGAAGAAAAGACTGACGTTTGCGTCGAAACCCGCATGTTATTTTTAGCAGAAGCTGGGTCGGGTCACGTCCGGAATAAGTTCTGGTTTCAGTATGAAGCCAACATTTTACAGTTGTTCGTCCTGGACTAGTTAGTTTCTGAGCGCTCGACCGGTGTTGTTATAGCTCAATTGCCACGTGCTGATAGCGTACGTGTTGAACGCTGATAGATTGGTCATTGGTGTGAGAGAGCAACGTTGCTACACGCAATCTGCATCGACAAAACAACTGTGGTGACAACCGTGCGGTCGTCTCACCGACGCTGATGCTCATATGCAATGTGATAATTACCCGGGACAGAGGGGCACCGTCCGGCCGGATAGGATCACGGGGTGACTTGCCCTGTCTGAGACAGGAAAATCTTGGAGTGCCGGCTCTCTCGTGTCGTGCTTTTGGTAGCCGAGATCTACTGTCATTTTGAGACGAAGATTAAGATTGACAGATCAGCAAGTCAAAGAGCGGAAGGGTCGCCGGTCAAAGTCCGCTCGGGCCGTTCGCATGGGCCGTCGTGCAGCCCACCTGGACAGATGTCTGGACCAGGTCCCAGCTGAACATCCAATTTGGCTTGGCCCAAGTGAGTGCCGAATTGGACTTGGACCCCCAGCACGCAGTAATCGTGGATGGAGCTCGGACTCGCGTTCGCTGCGATTCCGAGTTGACTCCGGGGATCAAACAGAGCAGCAGCAGAGCAACCAGTAATTGTTGGTCCTCGTCGCACCTGTGTTCGTGTGCACAACGGACAGTTACGGGCAATAAAACTGGCCGAACGCCCTGCCTTTCTCCTCATCGCGAAGCAGCAACAGTTTTCCAAGAATCTTGTGTCGCCTCGGCCTAGCAACAGAAGAGGAACCTGCTGCCGCCTTTGGCACGCACGATGGCCACAGCCGCAGCACCTGCATCGTCGTCCGCGGCTCCGGTCACGAAGACGACGGCGAAGGCGTCGAACCGGCTGGTGGTGGAGGACGCCACCACCGATGACAACAGCATGTGCCACCTCCACCCGTCCACCATGGACAACCTCTCCATCTACCACGGCGACGTCGTCGTGCTCAAGGGCAAGCGCCGCCGCGACACGCTCTGCATCGCCATGCCCGACCCCACCTGCGCGGAGCACGCGGTGCGGCTCAACAAGACGGTCCGCGCCAACCTCCGCGTGCGGCTGTCCGACGTGGCGTCCGTGCGCGTGTGCCAGGACGCCAGGTACGGCGCCCGCGTCCACGTCCTCCCCGTCGACGACACCGTCGAGGGCCTCACCGGCGACCTCTTCGAGGCCTACCTCAAGCCGTACTTCCTCGAAGCGTACCGCCCCTCCGCAAGGGCGACCTCTTCCTCGTCCGCGGCGGCATGCGCGCCGTCGAGTTCAAGGTGATGGAGATCGAGGCGGCCGGCGCCGAGTACTGCATCGTGTCGCCTGACACGGAGATCTTCTGCGACGGCGAGCCGGTCAAGCGGGAGGACGAGGAGAATCTTGATGGCGTGGGCTACGACGATGTGGGCGGCATGCGGAAGCAGCTCGCGCAGATCCGGGAGCTCGTGGAGCTGCCGCTGAGGCACCCGCAGCTGTTCAGGTCGATTGGTGTGAAGCCGCCCAAGGGGATCCTCATGTACGGGCCGCCCGGGTCCGGCAAGACTCTGATCGCGCGCGCGGTGGCCAACGAGACGGGCGCCTTCTTCCTGGTGATCAACGGGCCGGAGATCATGTCGAAGATGGCCGGCGAGAGCGAGAGCAACCTGCGGCAGGCGTTCGAGGAGGCCGAGAGGAACGCGCCGTCCATCATCTTCATCGACGAGGTCGACTCCATCGCGCCCAAGAGGGACAAGACCAACGGCGAGGTCGAGAAGCGCCTCGTTTCGCAGCTGCTGACGCTCATGGACGGGCTCAAGGCGCGCGCGCACGTCATCGTCATGGCCGCCACCAACCGGCCCAACAGCATCGACCCGGCCCTGCGCCGCTTCGGCCGGTTCGACCGCGAGATCGACATCGGCGTGCCCGACGAGGTGGGCCGCCTCGAAGTCCTGCGGGTTCACACCAAGAACATGAGGCTCGCCGAGGACGTCGACCTGGAGGTCGTGGCCAGGGACACGCACGGGTACGTGGGCGCCGACCTCGCCGCGCTCTGCACCGAGGCCGCGCTGCAGTGCATCCGCGAGAAGATGGACGTGATCGACCTGGAGGACGAGACGATCGACGCGGAAATTCTCAACTCCATGGCCGTCACCAACGACCACCTGAAGACGGCTCTCGCTGGCACGAACCCCTCGGCGCTGCGTGAGACGGTGGTCAAGGTGCCCGACGTCAGCTGGAACGACATCGGCGGCCTCGAGGGCGTCAGGAGGGAGCTGCAGGAGACGGTCCAGTACCCGGTGGAGCACCCGGAAATGTTCGACAAGTTCGGCATGTCCCCGTCCAAGGGCGTGCTGTTCTACGGGCCACCGGGGTGCGGCAAGACGTTACTGGCCAAGGCGATCGCGAACGAGTGCCAGGCCAACTTCATCAGCGTCAAGGGACCCGAGCTGCTCACCATGTGGTTCGGCGAGAGCGAGGCCAACGTCCGCGAGATCTTCGACAAGGCGCGGCAGTCGGCGCCGTGCGTGCTCTTCTTCGACGAGCTCGACTCCATTGCCACGCAGAGGGGCGGCAGCGCGGGAGACGCCGGTGGTGCGGCGGACAGGGTCCTCAACCAGCTGCTCACCGAGATGGACGGCATGAACGCCAAGAAGACCGTCTTCATCATCGGCGCCACCAACCGGCCGGACATCATCGACTCGGCCCTGCTCCGTCCTGGCCGCCTCGACCAGCTGATCTACATCCCCTTGCCGGACGAGGCGTCCCGGCTGCAGATCTTCAAGGCGTGCCTGCGCAAGTCCCCTATCGCCGGGAACGTCGACCTCGGCGCGCTCGCCAAGTTCACGGCGGGATTCAGCGGCTCAGACATTACAGAGATTTGCCAGAGGGCGTGCAAGTACGCCATCCGTGAGGATATCGAGAAGGACATGGAGCGGCAGAGGAAGGCAAAGGACACCTCATCGGAAGGCATGGAGGTGGACTGCGGCGACGAAGAACCTGCACAGATCAAGGCGGCTCACTTCGAGGAGTCCATGAGGTTTGCCAGGAGGAGCGTCAGCGACGCGGACGTGAGGAAGTACGCGGCGTTCGCGCAAACGTTGCAGCAGTCGAGAGGGTTCGGCAACGAGTTCCGCTTCCCTGCGCAGAGCCAACCGGCCCAACCTGCTGAAGCTGAAACTGAAGCTGATGACGACCTTTATGCATGATTCAAGAATCAAGATGCTGCTAGCAATTTGTATCACACCTTTGTTTTTTCATTTTTAGATTAGGTGGCTCGCTTTTACCCAGTTTTATTATGCCGTGTAAATTACAATACAGAAGTTTGCATCCTTTGCACTTTCACTGAAATGATGATCTGTAAATAGTTCATGTGACGAACCTTGATATAAACCAGGATATTTCAAACATTTATGTGGAAGCAGAAAAATCGACACGGCAATCAACAAAACAGATTTCTTTCCATCCCGGCTGAACACGGCTCGCTCCAGGCACAAGCATACATAGGGAAGGGTTAAGACGAGTGGTCACCTCTAACAAAGAGCACACAAATGCAACAAGGATGCAAAAGAATGGCTATATACTAAAATTAGTTAATATGAATGAAGGGATGGTTACTTACACCACTCAACTGATTATATACGACACAATCAGGTGGATCTGCAATGTAATGTGACGGGTCCAATTGCTATACACCACTACAATATACAGTTAACTAGCACTGCCATAACGTAACGGTCACTACGTCGGACTGGACGATGAATCGAAGACGAGCACACGCTCTCGCTCTACTTGGCCCTGCTGTTGCTCAGGTAGCTCAGCTTCTGCGCCAACGCGTCGACGTACCTCCCCGGCGGCTGTCTCCTCTCCATCATCTCCGGCACGGACAGCTCACCCTCGCCTCTCATCCCCTCGTTCAGCAGCTCCTCCCAGAAATCATCGGTCAGCTCGGCTGTCTCGCCGCCGCTGACCTGCTCCTGGTCCTGCTTCCGCTTCCCGAGCCCCTGGATGTTAAGCGCCAGGTTCTCGAGCTCGGAATTCCCCGGCTCGCTCAGCTCCTCGAACTCCCTTCTGCTCGGCCCAAAGAAGAAGGCCGACGAGCCGAGCTCCTCGCCCCTCTGTTGGGCCTCCATCCCCGCAGTGAACGGCACGATGTCAATGGGCCGCCGCCTCTTGTTATTAGAGAACGCGTCTTCCAGCTCCTTGCGCTTGTCCTGGCTCTGGAGCAGCAGCTGCCGGAAGAAGTCCGGGTTCTGCATCGCCCGCGCAAGGAACCCCATCATCTGCACCTGCCTGTTCTCCGCGCGCTGCAGCCGCTCCTCCATGGCGCGCACGTCGGCCTTGGTGCTCTGCTGCTCCTGCCGGAGCTTCACCACCTCCGCGAGCAGCACGTTCTTGTCGCGCTTCAGGCGGTCCAGCTCCTCGTCAAGGCCGCCGAAGTGGCCCACCTCGAGGTAAGGGCCCAGGGCCTGCTGCTGCTGCTGCGACGCGGCGAGGTAGGACGGCGGACGCCGCCGCTTGATCATCTTCAGAAGGTGTCGCTGGCCCCTCAGGAACCCTTCGTTGGCGAACTCCCATCTGTCCGGATCGATCTTTCTGAAGCCCTGCAATAATTGTTTGCATGGTTAGTTCAAGCTCAAATAACGAGTCACTGTAAATGACAAAAGTACTATGTAAAACTGTCGGTTAGTTTCACATAGTTTTGCGATGATGGAATTTAGGGGCGGTGGAAGGGCAGGTATAATACGAGTAGTATTTTGCTTGGTGGTGATCAAGTGAATCTTCTATTAGTAGGACCAACAAGCAGTTTCTTCTATCTTCATCCGGTGTCTTGTTGATCCATCTAGCTACACATTAACAAGTTGAAGAAAAATCATGTCAGAAATTTAATAACTACTCCGCCTAAATTTTGATCTTGCTCATGAAACTCGGCTAGTCCACTCTGAATTGACACAAGTCGATCGCACTGTTTCATAGACTCACGCTACTAGAATGCAAGCCAACTGAACACAAGGCAGGATGCAGTAGTACTCACGTAGGTGTTGAGCTGGCGCACGAAGCTGGAGAAGTTGTTGTGCTTGAAGAACCTGGGGAGCAGCACGGCGGCGAACACGTGCGGGTCCCACACGATGAAGCTGTTGCCGGCGCGGCCCCACGAGACGACGCCGTCGGTGGCCGGGTCGGCCACCAGGTCGAACGTCTTGGTCAGGAACGGCGGCGGCCCCACCTCGTGCAGCCCCTCCATCGGCCGCGGCGCGTCCTCCACCTCTTCCTCCTCCTCCTCCGGCGGCGGCGAGCTCGGCGGCCACTCCTCCTTCACCGCCACCATCCCCGGCAGCCGCGGGTCCATCGCCGTGTCGCCCACCAACCAAACACCGCAAAAGGCGTGATCCCTTTTATTCTCCCCTGCTCCCCAAGCCCCGCCAACCAATTCCGATCCCCAAGCGAATTCTGCTGCTGCGATTACCGATGGTCCTTCCCGGGAACTCAGGAATCCAGCTCGGCGATCCCAAGGAACCAGCAAGCGTGGCTGCTACAGTACTACGTGTCAGTGGCAAGAAGAGCCAGCCAAGTGGGCGCGTTGCGCGCGGGAAAAAAGGGCGTCTGCTCCGCGGGAGCGTGGCCGGCGGGCGGTGATAAATACCGGGTTGATCTCTGGTGGTGGAGGCGGCGGGGACGAGACTGGTCAGGAGCGGAATGGAAGGTTCTAGACCGCGGGGCGCGTTCGTGGCGGGCGCGGGCGCGGGCGCGGAAGGTTCTGGAGGCCGGAGGTGTGGCTGAGGTTGGAGCGCCCGGCGCAAGTGGGCGACCCCTCCCGCTCCGAATCGACAGCAGCCAACAGGGTCACGACGACGGCGACAGCGCGTGCCATTTCTTCTGATCCCCGGGGGCGCTTTGCGCGGGTCCGAGTTCGTGATTGGATGCAACTTGCCGAGCCTGATCGTCCCCGGAGATGCTACGCGATCACGGTGAAAAGGATGGGGTCTTTTCCTCCGACTTTTCCACAACTTCCTTGATCTTTCCTCTCTTTATTAACTTTGGTTCATCTCAAAGGTGCTTTGTCCTCACTACGAAATTCATCTGAAAAAGCTTTTGCCACAGTGGGTAGAGCGAGTGATGATCGTTCGGTAACTCATCAGAATCGATGTTCCCTCGCAGGCATCCAATGTATTGGCACATGGAGTAAGCAATTCGTCCTATTCACAAACGGGAAATGATTTAGAGTTCATTTGAGCGCGACTGCCTCTGACTGGAATTCATCTCGAGCGCCGACAATGCTGTGCAGTATACTATGTTCAGCTCGAGTGGCTAGCCGTAAGGCTGAAACGTGTTCGCTTCAAGTAACACACGTTTTCGGTCAGCCTAGTGGTCGGTAGGATCAGTCGTGGCAGGAAACGAAACCCGACATTTATTTCAGGAGCCAAACAGTACCAACAATGTGCACGTAATTGCCTATGATCAAGACTTGGTCAACACTGAGGATATACACTGAATACGATACAAGTAAAGCCTTAAGCATTGGTACAGATAGATCATAGAATACGTTGGTCAGCAGTCAGCAGGTGAACCAATCGCTGGTGAGGGTTGGCACCAAGAATTCAAACATCGCTTTCAGTAATCATTGTGCACATTCACAGTTTTGAGAACGGGCAGGTAGTTTGAATCATCGCTATCAATTTATCAACAAACACCACATACAGATGCTGCGGATGCCATTATTCAGTACAACAGAAACTACCACACAAAACTTCCGAGTAGATTTTGTAGCATGTCTGTGCAAACTCTTAGCTGATATACGGTGCTTGTGTCAGTAGAATGCGATGGCAGATCTTATTCATTAGTATTGGCAATGTAGCGCAAGGGGCAAACTTGGTGGTGAATTCCATCAACGAGCTTCAACAGCTTGACTTCCACCTCTGTTGATAATTTTCTCAACATACTCCTTCCTGAGATTACCAGCAATAATCAGTTAGAATAGTGAGAGGTGAAGGTGAACCGAGGAAGCACGAGAATATATGTAAGACAATGCTGGAACTTCATTGGTACCTAGCAGGAAGATGGTCATGGGGACGATTGTATGGTGTCCAGACAGGCTCGCCAACAAAGAGCCGCATTGCCTGCAGGAACATGAGAAAAACTTCACATGAGCCTAATATTCCTTTGTCTGATGAACTCGTTGATAGCAGGTTTACAATGCTACAGGGAAATAGGAGAGAACTAAAATCTGCCATTAGGATTATACATATGTTAAATGAACTGGCTTGACTAATTTGAGCCAGAATAACATTCTTCTGTTCCTGAAGAAACACTTTTTTCATCAATTTTAATCGGTTATTATAGATAGTTATGCACAGCTGAACGAAGCCCACAAACCTTGATGTAGTTGTCAGTGTCCAATGTGAATCGATGATACATTCCTGCTGGCAAAACAATCATTCCTCCTTTCTTCACTGCTATACGGATCCACTGATCATTTTCGTCCCTCACATCAAAGTATCCTTGAGCATATAAGGAGAAATATAAGGTGGCAGGATTTAAAATACAGACAAAGGAACTCTACCGACAATTACTTGTAATAAAAAAGAAACTAGATTCCTTGTTTCGTGACCGCCTAGAAAGCAAAGTAGTACTTACCACTACCCTCAAGACAGTAGCGTATTTCTTCGTCGGTATGCAAATGTTCCTCAAAGAAATCCTTTATTTTAGCATCGTAATTTGGTAACTTCTCTGGACACACGTCACAAATGTCCTGCAGCAGAAAATGTTAACAATTACGTTTCACCACTATTTGCTTACCAGAAATTTGTCATATCAGTTTCCCTTGCCACTTGAAACAAGCAGGAAACAATACATAGGCACAAGAAGTCATTGACTAACCATGTAAGAGTAGCCCCTGGCTTCACGAATTTTCTTGAGCCTCTCATCATTCTCCCAATCATCAGCATTTAGACGCCAGCTCAGTATTCCTAACTCTAGGTATACAAGATAGATAACGCCTTAACATCAGTCAAGTTTATTAACACAATTTACAGGTGCACAGAGCACAACACAAGCAAACCTGAAAGCTTGTCAAGAGGGATGAATTCTTTCGGCTCACGATGATGAGGAAGCCTCTGGTCCTCTTCACTGTCATCCATGTACCACGCTTGGATGACCTCCTCCTTGCCATCCTAAGTAATAACCATTCAAAATATATTACTGTTTTAGCTATGCATAATCCATATTAAGAAAGCTGAAAAGTGACCAAAAATAGTTTTCATATAAAAAGAGACATGACCTATGCCCAACTGATTGTCAAGTATTATTTATGCCTGTGAAAAACTGCAATTTTCTCAATCATTTATGCTTGTGATTTATACACCAAGTCAAATAAGCACCAAGTGGATGCCCAAAAAAGACGAGAACAAGAACAACAAACATATAGTAGTTTTAATTTGTACAAAACAAGATAGATGAAGCTTGATAACAACAACCTTCGGAGGGATAATTCTAGTGCAAGTAGTATCAACAGAAGAACTGAAATAGTACTATAGTAATGCAAAAGAAATGGGACTGGTCTTCATATGACAAAGACAGGACAAGCCCCATGAACACGACACAAATTTGTTTAGTATAGTCATTTAAGCTCTCTAAGATCTCGTTACTCTTCTATATTACTCTAGGGCTGCTTCGAAGATTAGTCGTAACCAGGTGGGAACTGAGATTCTGATAACACCGTGTTCTGAGCCACTCTTGAAGATTCCAGCTCCGGCATGCTATGAATCCCTAATCAGCAAATAAATCGACCCAAAACCAATCTAATCCCAAAATTTTGTGCGGCTGGTTCCCATCCAAAATCTAAGGCAGCCATCTCAAATATGAAGCACCGTGGGAGGAATTCCCAAACTCCCGTCTCTCTGTTGTTCGGTTCGAAACGGCGCCGCAATTCCTCAACATCACGGAGCAGAAGCAAGTACAAGGATGAAAGGAAAGGATTGAAGCGAGTAATTGCTCGTACCTGGAACTCGTTCTCCATATCTGTAGCCTCCTGCGCTCTCGCCGCTCTTCCTCCTCGCTTCTGATGAATGGAACTTTCCTGAAAGCCTGGAAACAAGATCCCAAGACGAGTGTCTGTCTGTTAACAGCTTGGGTTGAACGCAAGCCGGGGTTTAACGTTTCGGCCCCTGGAGTTCTTTAGTTTAGATGGATACTCCTTTATAGGTTTTTCGGCTACGCCATTTACTGGGAGGTTCAAAATTTAGGGGCACTATAGTCGAGAAAAGGAAAAACTATATCAAGTACTCGGTAGTTATTTTAAAATTAATTACAAACTCTTTACTGATGTCAGTTTGAGTCATTTCATTGACAAATAGGAAGAGAAAAAATGTAACTAGGATAATTATGTATAAATTGCTTCAGAAAAAATAAATTATGTATAAATTAACTGAATCCTCCCTTGTAAACAAAAACAATTATGTACGTATAAACAAAAAAACTCTTCTTTTATGCCTAGGTTAAAACATAGGCCTTAGAGCCGGTGGCACCGTGGCAGCAAGGATGGCAATGTGATTTCTGTGTTGTGAGGGATCAAGTATGATTATGTAGCCCTTATTTTATCTGTTGCATGAAGCATGATGGCACGATAGAAAATGTAGCACCACCGTGACGATGAGCTGGCAACTGTCTCGCTTGTGGCTCTCAACAACGTAACGACAAGATCTTCCGAACAGTGAAAAACTTTTGATATTAAGAAAACCGAAGAAGGCATATCATATTACCCAATCATAGATCGGATCACGAAACGAAAATAACAAATCGAAGAGCAGATGATAGTAATAGTACAGTACACACATGTTCGGTGAGACCACGGGAAAGACAAGATGGTGTACGTGTGCACACCTGATGGCGGCGTGTAGGTCATGCCGCCTCCTCCGGACGGCCATGACTCGTGATGCATTATCTTCCATTCGTCATGCAACTTATTCACTTGTTGGCGACGTTATCCGACAGCGGCCATGGCTGACTATTATAGATCCTGAAAAAGGCCAAACTGAATTGCGCCAACCGGTCCTGTTTTCTGTCGCTCCGGACACCTGTGACTTGAACATGGTCACTCCTGTTGTAAGCATTATTATGGAAATTTCAGTAACTTTAGATGCAAAGTTCTGAGTCCAGGAACGGCGTTGATTGTTGAACATTAGAATGCGTCCCAAGTGTAATGGTAGGCCGTTAATGGTAATTTTTGCGAACATGACGTCACTGGCGTGGCCAGCAAATCTTCTTGCGACCGCGAGCAAAACATACTCTGTTCTCCAATTCTTCACGTTCGGACATGGCACTTTAGTTTGTTTTTAGTTCATTTCTTTTGTTGGAAACGTCAAGAATGAAAGAATAGAGGGAGTAAACTGAAATAAATAGGCTGGCGAACAAAATTGCAGGATAGACTTTCCATTGGGCCGAATGTTCAGCTTGGCCCGTTAAATTAGGTTAACTTTGGGGCTAACAGAGACAGAAAATGGGCCTTCTTGAAACAGGCCTTCTGATACAGCCAGAAGCTTCGACCCAGTCCACGTACTATTTGAACAACCCCTACCGAGGTGGCAATTGTGCCTGTTGCTTGTTTTGTCTTGCCAGGTCAGTGCACCTGAACTTTTCAGATGCCCATGCCGCTTTTTTCAGAGTACACATAGTTGGGCACTGTATTTTCTTGTCACGAAATGGTTTAGAAGAGTGAATGGTGTGTTCGTTTTCTCGGGTCTAAATTTTAGAATTGTCATGTTAAAAAGAATCTTATTATTTAAGAGTATTAAATAAAGTTTAATTATAAAATAAATTACAGGCTCCTAGACTAATTTACGAGATGAATCTAATGAGGTTAATTAAGTCGTGATTAGAAGACGGTTACTGTAGCATCACTTTAGTAAAATATAGATTAATTAAACTCATTAGATTCATCTCGAAATTAGCACCAATCTGTCAATAGGGTTTTGTCATTAAGTTGATCGAAATATTCATAAATAATAAGATTCTCTTTGATGTAGCAGTGATAAATTTTAGAGGAAAGGAAACGAACACATGAACAAGATACGTACAAGTGGCAAGGCGTGCGTACCGGAACCGTGAATGAAACGCAAAGCTACTGAACGCGGCGGCAAAAGCGTCTCGTCTGGAGCAGCCAGGCAGCCAGCCGGCCGGAGGACGGTCGCAGTCTGCTGCAGAGAGAGAGCGTGGCTGGCATGCATGGAATGGAAATCGGACGGCGGCAGGCAGAGCACCGTCATTTCTCGCATTCACCGCTGAAAAGGAAACGAAGTTTACACGAGGACGGCAAGCGACGCAGCGACCGCCCTCTTCGGCAACCAACGAAAGGGTAGCGATGTTCAGTCCCCAGCCCATCCAACCTTACGTATTTTGCTTCCCTAATTAAGATTTCGGGCTCTTGTAGTCTTGTGGATCCGCTAAACAAGATCCTTAAAAGCATCTGGCTGGATCGACCTCTTTCACTGTCAATATTTTGTATAATCCGTGTGCCCTGTGGGTGTGGCACAACACTACTGAGTACTGACACCACGCGTGCACAGAGAAGCTGCATGCCAGCGCTCGACTACAACGACTGATCAGCATTACTGACACGTTCATACTTTGTAACGTGTCCTGGCCATATGGCCCGTGGATCGACAAGCACATGAATTGGGAGCAGAACCCCGGCCAGCAAGAGAGAGCTGCATGCGCGCAGCGCCCGTGCGTCAGGACTCGTCCGTGCGCGCCTGTCTTGTTCCTGCCGTGCCGGCCGGCCGTGTGTGTGTGTGGACCAACAAGGCAAACAAGAGGAAACAATGGAGGAGAGGATCATTAATTATCTTACCAATACTAGTAGCACAAGCATTGATTGGCAGCAGTAGCAGCAATGAAGCCGCAACCACGGCTATGACATTTCGAGTGGATGGTGATGCCAACGGAACACCCCAACAGTGCCGCTCGATCGCGCCGAGTGGTCAAGAGCAAGAACCGAATCCGTTCGACGGGGTTTGGCGTGCCCAGCTCGATCTGCCACGACGACAAACCGAGACCGAACAAGTACAGTAATTGCAATTCGCACGCACAGTGTCCGCGGCCGCCCACCCACCGGCCACACTTACAACGTCGCGTCGCGTCACCCGTCTCACACGACGCTGCGGTACGAAGTGGCCCGTACGTGCACACTGTTCAGCTTCACCGTATACGTATGCGGCAGGTACTACTACTAGGTCGTAGGTCTACGTACGATCCAGCAAGATCTTCTGCCACGCACTGTGCAGCTGTGTGCCCCGGTGCCCACCAACCGGGCCGGGTGTGGTGAGCCCGTCACCGATCCGTGCTCGCAAATAGGTTTACCACTGTGCCACAGCACCGATGCTAATTGCACCCCTGCCCCCCGGTGTGATCTGAGTTGATGCGTCGTCGGACGCGTGCGTTAACCGCTGCTTACACATGCGCTGGTTTGTTCGTTTCGTCGCGTTCGTGATCTCCTCACGTCTGACGAGTAAGTACTACGGATCGAACGGTGGCCTGGTTTCTTTCGTGGCACGCACGATCCGGCAGCCACGTTCACTGCTTCCCTGGCGTACACGTGGGGCCCGCGTCGCAGGGTCTTACTACAAGTATTTTCATTGGACCGCGGTGTACGCGAGCTTGAAGGTCCACTGATTGGGCAGGAGGACGGCGTCGTGCCCCTCCTCGTGCACCCCATGCCGAAGTGACGACGGAAGCGACCCCGGGGTGCAGAGCACATGGCGGGCCCACGTGTCGGGGACGATTCCCACCCTCACCCGCGCCCGGCAGGTGGTCCCGGGTCGGGAGCAGGCCTGGGCTGTGGTGGTCCCTGCTGCGACCGCACGCTCGGCCCGGTCAAAACCTTCTGCTTTCTTTCGCCTGGGCCCGGAACCCGAGCCGGCCCGGATCAATCGAGCTCCTCCCCTGCCTACACCCGGTCCACGGGAAGCGTTTGTTTCGTCCGGTGGGACGGTGGTCAACGGTCAGCGTAGTAGGACCACGGCACGTGGAGACTGTCTGGTGGGACCTTTTGAAACGAAGAAACTGCTGGCCCCACACCCTCCGCGGTTGACCGGTCCACCACCGCACGCGCGCTTCTGCAACCCACGCGAGATCCTTCTGTCTTCTCTCCCGTCCCGGGCAACTGGGCGGTTACGCATGGGCGAAAAAATTACTACGCACCAAAAGAAAGATTATTAGCAACCATAATTCCGCGTCCCATACTCGTCTCACGTGAAGGGCACGGGAGGGAGCGGCGCTGTATCCTTTCGCTAGAGAACGAAAGTTTGAGCAGTTGCGTGGGGCCGAACGAACTAGGCCGAGAGCATCTCCGCTAGGGCCGCTGATGAGATGAGTTGTCGCTCGGTTAACAGGGATAATCGATGACCACTGTACTTTTGGTAGATAACAGGTACGGCCGGTTCTGTTCGAGCCTACTACTACTAGACCGTGGTGCGATCGAACCCGGACAAATTTACCCGTCGTTGGGAACCGATCTCGATCGAAGCAAATGGACAAGGTCATCACTGCAGAGTGTAGTCACGCAATCGGTACTGTAGCTTTTAGGCACTCAGAGTGCAACCAGGAGTAAACGCCGAGCTAAGAGGTAGGTCACGAGGCGCTAATATATGACCCTTATATGCTCGGGCGACAACGGTGTTTCTGTGATCTCCTGGAGAGTGTAGGTAAGCACACGTATGGGAATGGGATCAGCACAACGACGACGCCGCTAGTGTTACAGGCCGGGCGGCAGATGGTCCCGTGCGCGTGTACGCTGGCAGAGGCTTTGCAGAGGTCCCGTGTGGGTTTGCACGTGTGGCAGTGCGCGTCCGGTAGCTTTTCCTCCCTCTCCGTTCACGAGAAGGCACAGCGCCCTTGCCTTTTTCCCGCTGCACAGATATCCGTTTGCTCCTTTGGTGGTGGTACCACTCCGCACTGCATCTGCGCTGTGGGTTCTAATATCGCAAAGCTATAAGTACTACTCCCTCCGTCCCAATATGTTTGGCGATTTTAGGCTCACGCTACGGAGATTAAGAAGAGGATGAATAAAGTAGGTGCGCGAGAAACGAGGAGGAAAGAGATAGAGATAGAGGTGTATTGGGAAGAGAGAAGGTGTCTCGGGAAGTGAGAATGTCAAATATTTTGAAAAAAATGGATGAGTGCAGAATGCTTAAATATTTTGGGACGGAGGGAGTAGAAAAGAGCCGCACAGGCAAGGCATTTGTGCTTCTCTGGGGGCAAGGCATTTGTGTCCATGCGTATGCATGCAACGAGGTTACGGTCTGATGGCATGCGTATGAGGTTAATAAAGATCTGGGGCATCAAGTCCCAGACTCCAAGGAGGAGTCGTTGAAAGCGAAGAAGGCAAGGCAACGACCACGACCGATGTGCAGCTAGCTGCTGGGGAGGATACGTCTCCATCGATCAGCACTGTCGTTATCGGAGACCAACCTACACCTGACTCCATACCCCTACGACCACGCAGTAGTACACTAGTACCCGACCGACCATCAATAAATACGGCTACTACTACTACTACCACATGGCACGTACGGCGCCGAACTCTCTGCCGGTTTCCACCTGCGACTGCGAGAGAGACGACGAGCTGCGACGTGAGATGGATCCCGATCGATCCAAGTGCGATCAGGTTGAGAGGTGTACGGGGGAACAGAAGGCCGCCGCCCTGACTGGAGTGGAGAGATCGGATCCCTCACTAACGCTCTGAGCACCGTCTCGTCGACCAACATGCAGTCCACACACCACGTCGAGTGCTCGATCCCGTCCGTCCGTCCAGGCACGAATGGCCCGCGCCAGCTGCTCCAGTGCGTGCGTGCATGCATGCAGCCACGAACGATCGGGGCCCACTGGCAGTCTCGTCCGACGTCGTAGGACTACTTTTTCTAATCAAGCCTAGCTACTAGTAGTAGGCTATCCAGTAGACCACGGAGCTTCACTGCAGGCGTGTCCCCCGCGAGCTAGATGGATCCAAGACAAGGCCCCGTTCCTCGTGAACCACCCGCCGGATCGATCGGAGTCGGTGGATGGAGAGACGATCGAGCTGTGCCCGCGTGACCGATAGAGATCGCTCGCTGTGGTGGCCATGTATCCAAATTGGCAATGGTGCGTGGCGCGGTCGCCGGGCTCTTGACCCTTTTCCTGGACCGATCCGGCACTAGTAGTAGTAGCCTTTGTACATGTGCCACTGTGGGATACCAGTAATCCGGCCAGCTGCGCGCGTGGCCTTTTGATCATTTCGATGTGACCGGCCGATGGCAACCGGACGGCTGATACGCCGGTTCCGTCACTTCCGTGCCCGCCCTCCTCGTCCTCTCGATCGGGTCTCCTAGCTGCTATAGCTAGCCCCTCCATCTCCCACCAAACTGACTGTTAATACCGTGCTTGCTAATGGGCTGGTTAATTATTCGCTGCCCCTCGCTTCGGCGCCTTTCGTGCTTGCCGGACTGGACTTTCCGTCCCGTTGATTGGCTCCATCACCACGGAGGTAATAGGTCGTGGCATGCAGAGTTGTTGCTATGACAGGTCACGGCACCGCCGTTGATTTGACGGATCCCTTGGGACGACGTACGGCACCTGGCCGGAGACGACGGAGAGCGGGACGCCCCCGCTGTATTCGATCGAGAGAGTGTCAGCGCTGAGACGGGCGTGCTCATCGATCGATGCGGCTTAGTTTTCCGTCCCGGTTTTGATCCTGCCGTCTTCACATGTTATTTTACAGTCAAGTGAATTCTTCTTGTCTACTAGTTTGCGGACTGGCCGCCGGGTGTCAGTGACTCGCGCGGCGGCCGTGCATGCGCCACCGAACCTACTTTGTCCTCTGTAATCGGTGCGGATTTATTTAGTACACGCGGAGAAACCAAACCTCTCCCGCCCATGGAGGAGCATTTGGATGCGATGGCCTGTTGCTAGCAGGAATCTAGGTAAAAGCCTATAAATGTCCATCTGCCCCAGCATCACACAGTGCATCATCGCACTGTGCATCACCAATCCGTAGATTCCTGGGCACTTACCCAAGATTAACACTCCACTCAGTAATTACTCATAGCGGCAGAAGACGAATTGAGTGAGTTTATTAGTGGCTACCACTGTACTGTAGAACCAGCATTGTACGTACCGGTGAAGACGAATTGATCAAAACCTGTCCGGCGCAAGAGTTGGCAGGGGGTTCAGGCGGTGCACGGCACGGCAACGCAACGCAGGCCGGCACGCCGTGCCAGGCCCCGGCCGGAATCGCACGCGACCCCACACCCGCCCATCAGACTCTGCCGAATTGCTGCCAGGCGCCCGCACGAGGGATCGGAGACCAACACCACCAAGAAGAAGAGCTCCAAATAGCAGCAACCGGAGCGGCCGGAGGCATCATCATCACACCCCTCTCCCTCTCTCCCTCTCTCTCTCTCTCTCTCTCAGTGCATTGCATTTCATTTTCACTTCCCCCTCGGCTTCGGGTCGAGTCCAAGCGCACGGGAATTGACCCACTCACTCGCTGCCCTGCTCCTCCCTTCCTCCGCGTCATTCCTAGCTTTGTCAGCTACAGTGTCGTCTCCTCTGCGCCCGGCGCGGCTGCGTCAGCGGATCGACACGAGATCTGCTCTGTCTACCTCCATGGCCTGCTGCCCGACCAGAGCCGCCGCGTTCCTCCTCCTCCTACTCTTCCTCGCCGTTGCACTCACAGGTACTCCCGTCCCGTTCCTGCGCCGCGGGCTGGTCCGTTCCCGGAACCGCTATGTATCTCACTCGCTTTACCTTTGCTCGCGTTCTGCACCAGGGCACTGCGCGTCGGCGACCAGAGTCATGCGAACCGGCGGCGGCGGCGACGACGACGGAGGGGTTCACCTGGGTCCCGGCCTCGACGGCGGCGGCGCGGCGGGGGCTGGTGGGCCCGGGGTCGTCGCCGCCGACGTGCCGCAGCCGGTGCGGGGGATGCCACCCGTGCCGGCCGGTGCACGTGGCCATCCAGCCCGGCATGAGCTTCACGCTCGAGTACTACCCGGAGGCGTGGCGCTGCAAGTGCGGCAACAAGCTCTTCATGCCCTGACCATCAACGCTCCCTCTCGCTTCACTGTTCTGATGGGCGAGGCTTGGCCGCTCCGCCGCCATTACCGTTCTTCACTGACTCAGGCTAGCTAGCTGCTCCAAGTCGGTGCACGCGCTACCACCATTTAGATCGATGGAAAGCACTTGGCGACAAGTATCTTTTGAGGACTGGGATGGAGGTGCCGGAGGTTAGTTTCTCCAAGAAGCCACGGACAGGATGGCCTTGGATTCCGACCAGCTGCTAGCTGAGTTCTTGGAGATTCATACGATTTGTAATTAACCGGTTGTGTGTTTTCTGTGTACAGAGAGAGGGTTCTGTCCATGCTGCTGCTATTCTTAGATTTTTTTTAATCTTATTGCTTTCTCCTACCACATGACCACATGCCTCTTGCTGTTCTTGCTTCTTCACTTCCTTTCTCGTTTTGGGGGGATTTATTTTTCCCGGCTAATTAATTTGATCTCTGCCATGAACTCATCTCATCGGTATAGTGCCAATCAATCCGAGCAGCTAGTTAATTATTCTGTAGTGGAAGATTAGGTCTTTTCTCTTGCTTACGAGTGAGTGGTATTCGCGAGCAAATCTCAAACACAAAGTCCCGTGGGATTTTTCCTTTTAGGACGAGTAACCTAAAACTCTTTACCAGATCGATGGTATTAGTGGCATATACGAGACTCGGCAGAAAACCAGAGAGAGCAGCTCGCCCAGAAAGCTGAGGAAGGAACAGTGTCGGGGATAAGCGGAGGTTGTAGGCGTACAGTGCTTCGGCCCAGCTTTTACAGGAGCCACGAAATAAAGGAAACGAGCCTGTGTGCATAAACAATGTCAAACAACAGTTGCCTAGGCTGGTTTTTCTCCCTTGTGCCAGTGGCACTGATTTGTGTTACTGCCACTGCTGCTACTCCGGCTTTACTCACGTCAAATCAACATAAGTTCCCTAGAGAGAGTCGAGAGGTCTGTCGTCTGTGCGAGAAGAATATGTTAAACGGCTATTTTTATGTTTAGAATACTATACGTCTGGATTCAGATTTGTTTATAACGGCTAGGCTCATGTATCTGCTGCAGGCCTACGGATAGTTCAATCATCGTTGCATTATAATCCTCCGCGGCAGGCTAGTAGCCTGCTGCATTTTGGGTCATTCAGGCACGCACCATGAGGTGAGCCGCAGCAGCTTTGCAAACATGGTGGCTTTCCTTACCTCTACCTTTCGGTCATTCCTCCCGTCTTGGACACTTCAACTTTGGAGCTATCGTGACCTGCTCGCTGCCAAGGCCTCGACAAAGATACAGTAATTCCTAGAGTTGGAATGGAAAAGCGGAGATGCAAATTTTTCCTTGGCATACTAACTCCTGTCAGTGATTGACGCTGTGCCTTGTCCTTGAGCACATACATTTATTTAAAAGCCTACAATGAAGCTGGCCGGAGTTGGTACACGAGTCCTAAAAGGGCTTCCAGTTTACGACATCCAGAAGTCTTCGAGGACTAGCGCGTCAGCGTCACTCCCGTTTCACTGGGTAGTGGGTAGTACAGCGGTTGATGGAGTATTTAACTGCTGGTTCTGTTTAATTAACTGAAGATTTCGGTTGAGAGTTAGGAGAAGAAAAAACGAGCTTTTGCCCAACTGATGCTGCCCCTGAAAAAGGGTGCAGATTCTTTCTCTCCCTCTAAACATAAAGGGCGTGTGCGCCTTCGCAGTTTGCGCCGGCGCATCTGCCAAAGCTTAACTAATTCGCTTTCTACTAACACAGTATTCTTGGGAGGTTACACTGAAAGAAGTAATGAAGTATTCTTGGGAGGGCGCGAGGCTTGCTCATCTCCCTCTGTTTGAGCTTTCCTGCAAACAATTGCCTGATTCCCTCCCACGAAGAAGCAGAAACCGATGAACAAGAACATGAAACAGTAACAGTCTGAAGCTTGACATAGTAGTACTAGTAAGATGGAAAGGCGAGCGAATCTTTCTTGTCCGTAGCAGCTGTGTTTTGTGATACTACAGGAGAGGTTCTGTAGTTAGGGAAACAAGGGTGATCAGTGACCTGTTTGTCTATCACTGAATTGTGTGCAATGGAGGACCCTGCTGATTTGTACTGCTTGGAACTATGATGGGCTGATGGATAGCAACTACTGTAGTACTCGTTAGTTATATCCTTGTCAGTTGCAATATGCTAGAGCAGTGTTTTACTTACTGAACAAATTAAAGTTGAATTGTGCGCAATGGAGTACAAGCGAACACTGGTGCCGTAAATATGTACAAATACACAATACTAGGTGAATTCATGGGTTGAAGGTGATAGAAACGTCATGTGTCCATCTCGGAACACCTGCACGTTTCTAACCAAGCTGCTAGCAGTGTTTCACTTACTGAACAAATTTAGAGTTATCCTAATTTACTTCGCCTGTATCAAATATACAGTAAGTCTTACTGAACAAATTTACATATTCACCAAGTCTCACTGATCAGTGACTGAAATACTGGATGCGGACATGCACAACAAAACTGGATGCAGTTGCGCGCAAGGATGAGGCAACACATGGCATCTGGATCGTCCGTCGTGCTTTTGGAAAGCCGTGAGCATGTGCATGTCGCCCTTCAAGCTTTCAAGCTTGAGACGAAGAAGGAGGGAAGCGCTTTGCAAAGGAGACCACCTTCGGCGCTGTCGACCGAGGAAGGGACGACGACGAGTAGCAGAGGAGAGTTTTCTTCTAACTCGAGTCTTGTAAAGTGGATCCAACTCGGTGGCCCCGACTAAGAGGCCATGATCCATCTCTCTTAGACCTATTATGGGCCATATTGGACTCTGGCCACAATCATCGGCCTATTGAGGAAACACGTGATCACGCGTGTCACCTGGAGCTTCCACGTAGCGTGCTTTATGATTGATGCAGGTAGTGCCATATGATGGTGGAAAACAATTATAGCAAGGCGGATGAGCCATGGTCGACGCGAGCGACACGCACAGGTGAATGGTGATGGCAGTACACGACACGTGTCAACTCTTCACTGGTCTATGAATGGATTTGTTTCCATCTAATTCTCAAATGGAGTTTTCTTCCAAATTTGAACTCCGTTTGCAAATCCGTTTCAACCATTATATTTGTAACAATTAATGCAACAAAATGAGATTCAACATTAATATCATTTTCATATTTCTAAAATTCAAAAATTCAATTTTTGGATTTGAATTGTTCTATTGCTGAAAATTAATTGTTTTAATAGTTAAAATCGAATCTTCCAGTAGTTAAAACAAATTGTTCTAGTAGTTAAAATGATTGTTCCCGTAGTGAAAAAAACTATTATTGTATATTTTAAAGTTTTTTTTGAAATTAAATTTTGGTATTTTTCAAATTCTTCTAATAGTGAAAAATTATTTTTCTAGTAGTGCATATCAATTGTTCTGGCAGTGATTATTCCAAGAATAAAAATGATCATGACTATATTTTGTTTACTTTTTTCTGTTTGATGTTTTGAATTTGAATCTGGAATATTTGAATTGTTCTGTATTTATAACTTCAATGTTCAAGCAATGTAAATCAATTGTTCCTAGTAGTGTAGGTCAGTTGTTCCAAAAGTGAAAACCAATTGTTCTAGCAATAAAACTTAATTGATCTAATAGTGTAAATCAATTATTCCTAGTAGTGTAGGAGAATCCGTTCTTCCAACGGTCAAAACTAATTGTGTTTCTTCATGTTAGTTAGACTTCAAATACGTGAAGCGTAACTAAATTTTGGTGACCACCCAATATTAACACCCAAGTTACCCCTCGCCTGCAAAATGGGTGAAAGAAAAGTCATCGAATAAAAAAAGTCAACGAAAAATCTACTGACAAAAAAAGAAAACAGAAAAATTGCCATGCGCCACGTCCGGCCACACGAGTCCTTCCTTTCTTCCTTCTTTCCCGAGGCAAGCGCGCGTTCGTGGGTCTGCCGCTCTTGCTCCTCCGGACCTTTATTTCCTGGGCCGAAAAATTCCGAACGCGCCGTGGGCCACGCTACGCGTAGCGCGGGTTATGTATAGGAGGCCCCTGATCGCCCAATCGTCGCGATGGAAACAAAAGCAGAGCCTCGCAGACGCACGGCTCTCATCAGATTCCCCTGAAGAACCGCTGGAAGTTGGCTGCAGACGCCGGCGGCTTATAATCTGGAGGATTGCCGGTGACTGGCTGCGGCGGCCAGAGCCGAAACAACCCCGTTCTTGGCTTGGTATCCAAGTACAATCATCGACTTGCAATCTCGTAACCCAATCCTGCTAGTTGACACCTGTATAAATTATCAATCTTCTTCTATCCTTTGGAACCGTAGCACAGCTCTGCTTCTCGCGTGGTGCTGCAGCAAGGTAAACCCTTATGCGAACAAAACATTTTCAGATATTTTCGTATCCATCGTGTCTTTTTTAAAAAAGATTTACTAGGTTTCAATGGACTGAATTGTGTTTGCTATCGTAGAGAATTTCAAAGATCAAGGTACGTTTTGTTTCAGATTGGCACGATGAGTCGCCGGTTTCTGAATCTGATATCGAGGAGCAGCACCAATTGGGGCATGTACTCCACGAACCGCATGGACACCTCGCAGCTGTTCAACAAGTCGGCTGCTGCCATAGCCAACAGCGATCAAGTGCACAGCATCGAGGAGATGGCTGAACTCGATACCCTGCGTCCAGAGACCTTCACCTTCCAGCCTTTCATGTCGAACATGCATCACATCATCAGAGCGCGGCTTGCCCGTGTTCTCGTCCTTCGGCGAGCACAAGATCCTGTGCGCGGACGGGATGGGCTACACCACGGCGTGCGACATGAAGTCGCAGTCGTTTCTGGGCTTGCCGACGACGAACTCTCCCAAGGGGCCCATACATGTTGCCGTCTCCTCCATCGCGCACACAGAGGACTACCCACTCGGCTCTGATTCTGACGGACGTCGAGATAGAGCCCCTCTACCGGCGCATCCTCGACGGTGACCATACCGAGGCACTGTACACGATGGATTTGTCTCCCCGGAATCCTGTCTCCTTGGAGGTGCTCACGTTCTCTCTCGACCAAAACGATCTTCATATCGCCCTCGACCACGGATGACAAGTTCATGACCGGCACCTACCGCTTCGATACGGTGGCAGAGGAATGGGACAAAGGCGGGAGACTGGGTGCTGCCTTTCCTAGGCAAGGCTGAATACGTCCCTGAGTTTGGCCTCTGGTTCGGCCTCTCGGAGTCGGGTCAGGAGCCCTACCACCATTGCACCATCAGCTCTCTGGACTCACCGACGGTGAAGGACACGCTTTCGAAAAAAAAGACGGTGAAGGACACCTTCACAGATTAATTCGCACAATACAGTTAAATCACTTGTTCACCACCCTTTTCTGGACGGATAATTGGATCCATGGTCGCTCCATCCAGCAGATCGCGCCGCTAGTTCAAAGCGTCGTCCGCCCAGCCACACGCACGACACGTTCGGGCTTATTGTTAAAGAACCCTGACAGAGCTTGATTTAGTACAGATTGGATAAGGACACTCGGAACAGTGTTGAGTTATCCCGTGAACATTTCTATCAAGTTGTTGGTTCTGTTTCCCAATAAACAGTCAATAATTTTATTCACAAAAACATTTTATTCCATATCGACATAAGCTGATCAAATCTCAACATATCATACCACTGAAAATCAACCATCAAATGCGTACAGCAGTGTAACATACACCACAAAATAGTATCCCTAACAAGCTATCAACCCTACCCTGTCGTGGATAACAGCAATGCTCCATCCGTTGTCTACAGCACCTGATAGATAGCCAATGAAACCAGCAACAGCAGTGATACCACAATTTTCGGTGGAATGGATTCTGCAGAATTTTAAGCAATGGAAGCAGATTAGTTATATGCATCGTTGCATGCAAACACAAGCAACATATCTAACTCATGTCTGAATGACCCTTGTACCTGGAATGGCTGCATTGCCATTGTTAGAAATGCTCTCGGACCCAGGAGGTGAAGGGGTGTGGAAGGGTTCGTGGACGGGAGAATTCCTATGCTTGCGCAGTCTGCACCAATGGAACCTGCAACAGTGTTTTTAAGTCAGACGGCACGGCGTTTGTGTACAAATTTCAGAAGGTATATTGCTTGTGGCGTTTGATCTTACAGTTCTGAAAGCAAGGCATTGAGGTGCTGTTGAGAAGGTTGCCGAAGCCCTCCTTACACTCGCAGTGGTAGCTGACACCCGAGCCCTTCCTGCATGTTCCTCCGGTGCCACAGTATGCAAATTCACAAGCTATATAGGCGAAATTAATGGTAAAAGCAGAGAATTAGTGGAAAAGCAGTACACAGAAACTCCGGCATTGTAGGGTGTGGCAACTTACGGTCATCGAGGGAGAAGTTTTTAGATGGGGGTAAAGGAGCTGGTGCCGGTGCCAATGAATCGTTGGAACAGGCGCGATCAATGGTACCTGAAAGTATATATTCTTATTCCATAATTGTCTTTCAAAAAAAAAACTCCATTATTCGAACTAGTGAGAGCTCATTGCTAAAATTGCAAAATACTCAGTGTATGTTGCGTTGGACTTAACAGCGTGTATCTGGAAAAAAATCCTTACGATATCAAAGGGAGGAGCGCAGGATAATTTAATACGCAGGTAAAAATAGACTCATAAATGGCTTTTCGCTGGTGTTCCTTCTGGAGCAAATAACATATACCAACTCTGAATACGATTCTAGACAGGAGAACTGTAAGGAAATCCAACAATTCCTTTCTGACAACGACCCGTACTGAGCTTACGAAACCTCCTCTTCTTTAGTGAAAGAGACTGTGAACGTATTTTTGTAGTTGAAAAATTCTACTCACATCAAGCTGGTCCAATGAAGTTCATGTGCATTTGGACTTTCAGTACATATTTGCCTGATATGAAACGTCCGAACAATTGACTGAAAAGAAAGTACTACCAGTACATTGAGATTACACCTAATGTTTCTTTTATACAAATGTTTCCATGCAATTTGCTAACATGCATAAAGCATGAATACGCCACTTCAGATCGTTTGAGTTTGTTTCTGAAATACTGTGTTGACAGCTGAAATTTTGAGACTCGTACATAATATTTGTCCAGGTTACTTTCTGAAGGCAGAATCAGTAGCACATGAGTTAATTCGAGTTTCTCTATGACACCTATTAACACTACACACACGGACACGCATCAATGCATCATCATCAACGATCAAAACGATCACATCCTCAGTTCCTAACAACAAACATCCTGAATTGCTAACAATCGATATGCCAAAATTGGTGATGAACCGGATGCCAAACAGAATTAGGTGACACGCACTTAGTCACCGAAATTGACGCAGCAAGCAACGGACGAATGAATCGCACTAGTACCTAGCTGGCCATTGATGAGCGCAGCCACGCAACAGCACGAGAAAGTGGACAGCAAGACTAGCACCGTACAGAAGAGGCAATCAGGTCGAGTTTTCTCTGTGGTTACTTACAGTTGGGAATGACGCAGGGCAGGAAGCGGAGGCTGCCGCCGACGTGCATCTGCTTCCACCCCGGGTCGCACTCGCACCGGTAACCCAGCGTTGCCCCGGACTCCACCGTGCAGTTCCCCTTCCCGCACGCCACCGTCTTGCAAATCGAGTCTGCGCATCAAAGATCGAACCGAATCGTCAAGAAACATCAACCCAATTCAGTGTCGCTCAAACCAAAAAAAACATGGATCACACGGTACCCCAAGAATCGAATGCTTACTGATTATTGGGGAGAATATAGGTGCGAGAGGGGAGAAGAAATCGTCGGTATCGGCGGCGGCCGTAGCAGTGGCGGCGGCGACGGCGAGGAGCGCCACGAGCGCGGCGCCGGCTCGTCGCCTTCCTGCCGCCAGCATCTTGGTTGATTGGTTGGTTTCTGGGCTCTTTTCGAGTTTGGAGGAGGCTGCTTCTCTGTTCGCCGTCGCCTTCTTCCCTGCTCTGCGTGGGCGGTTGCGTTTAAGTGGGGGAGCGAGAGAGTTGGGCAGTTGGTTGGCAGGCGGCAAGGAGGTTTTATGGCGGCCTCACAGCATCGAGATGGAGGCATGGAGCAGACGATCGTGAAGGCCAAGTCAAACTGCTTTCACAAATGGCGCCCGTGACCGTCTGATCTACTACTAGTAGTACCTGTCTTGTCTCATTTCAGATTTGCGTTTTTTTTAATAACACAGATTTGCGTTTTTTGTTTTCACATGTTGGAACTACTGTCTCTTTTTTGGGGGCATTTTTTTCTCTCGCAATTTTGGCTCGTGATCCTGCATTTGAAATTGAATTGAAGTTGCATAACGGGTCGTTGAGAGCTTGACGGATTGACTCGTACAATCTTAATGCTGCAACTAACTCCATCCTTCCTGTGTTTATTATGGCATCTTTTGACCCAGCATGCACTTGATAAAACGTTGGCTGTTTCGAAGAAAATATACAAAACGTCGGTTCATCTTTCCATCATTTATAATTAATATCAAATATTTATATCACCTGTTTTCAGGAAAAATATGTGTACTTGCTTGAAAATTCTTCGTACATACTTCTCGTTTTCCATAACCAAAAGGATCGTCTAGCTTTTGGCTTATTGAATGACTGATTGACTGAACAAAGTGTCCAACAAATGACTGATTGACTAAACAAGCGCATCGAATGTGCGTGCCACATTGTGATCATAACGAAACCGCCCGAACGATTAGATTATCGACTCCAGTGATCACGACGCCTATCCCGATTGGTTCACGACAACGTTAAGCGCGTCCCGCAACCGTGAGGTTTCAACGCGAAAGCGATGCGATCTCTTTGATTGAACCCGCCACCTGTACCGCTGCTGCAAAGCTGAGAGCTGAACTTATCAAGAACACTAATTGCGCCATCTGATACCTGTCCCCTACGAGAGTGATGGCTGGTGCGAAAAATGTCAAAGTGCTGCGTGAACTCTTCTCAGTTCTTCCACACCTGGCCTTCTGGTGCTGGTGGTATTATCCATTGAATGAAGTCCGCCGTGTCTGTGTCTTTCTCGAACGTTTGGTAGCATCATCAGAAAACCCGATTTTCATACAAAAAAGAAATTGAATAACGTCGGGGAAAAGGAAAGAGTAAAACAACTGAACAAAAATGTCCTGAAAATTCAGTACGACCTTTCAGGGAAGGAATCAGCCGCGGCACTGGCGGCAGTGGGCTACTTTTAGGTCCTGGGCCGGAAACCCATCTTTATTATGACTTGTGATCAAATCCAGCCCAATCAAACTGGCCTTTTCTATTTTTTTTTCTTTTTCATATTTAAGATTTGAACCAGATTTGAATTCGCCACTACAGCTACGGGAAGGTGTATGGCGCCAACCTGAGACGACGGAGGCGGGAGGCTACTGCTGCATCCCATTGAGCTTCCTTGAATTGCTTCTCGCAGGCAGTGGCGCACGAGGTCCCTTCTCGGGAGTAGTAGTATATTTTTGCAGTTGGCGCGCGCATGCGCATGGGAACCAGTCTTTGGTGAGCAAATTCCTTCTATATCATTGGAAAATTTTCAACTTCCTTCTATACCATCAAAATTTTAAAAGTTCCCTCTATACCACCGGCTTAAAATTTCTATGCCCTCTATACCACTGGCATCAATGCTTAACATTTATCTCTATTCGCTAGCTCGAAAAAATACTTTCTTCACTCCGAAATTTTTGAAAATTTATAAATTTCTAGAGTAACACGTGGAGAACATTTTTTATTGTTAGAAAACGGTTTGATTCTATAATATTTTTTTATTTGAAATGGGTGAATCTGGCAAAGTGTTAAGGTTCAAAACTTCGAAATTTAACATCTGAAAGTATTTCTGAACCTTAACGCTTTACCATGTTCAGCGATTTCAAATTCAAAAATGTTATAGAACCAAACTATTTTTCAATAACAAAAAATGTTCTCCACATGTTACTCTATAAATGTACAATTTTTCATAAATTTTAGAGTAAAGAAATTATTTTTTTTGAGCTAGCGAATAGAGATAAATGTTAAGCACGGACGCCATGGTATAGAGGGCATGGAAATTTTAAACCGATGGTACAGAGGGAACTTTTAAAATTTTGATGGTATAGAAGGAAGTTGAAAATTTTCCAATGGTATAGAAGGAATTTGCTTTTTTTTTTTTTTTATAACCATGGGAATCAGTCTTGATGCATGCAACGCTGTTGGGAAGGTCAACAATTTGTCTCGAGAAGACCAAGAGATGGATGCTGGTTGGGTCTTGGAAGTCCAAAGGGCTGGCCGGTGTCCATCATTTCCAATTCCATTTTTGCTCTCCGCGCCATCCACCGCTCGCCGAAGACCAATAACCCTAGCTCCACCTCCAGGCTCCAGCGCCATGGCCCTCAACAAGAAGCTCACGGAGCAGGAACTCGGCGCAGGCGGGCCAGAGGCTGCCGAGCGACTTCGACGAGATATGCAACAAGTACCACTACCTCGGCGAGGAGTTGAACAAGGTGGAGAAGGCAAAGCCGGGCCTGTTCAAGAGGGAGTTCTCCATGATCAACGATGACCAGGCTAGCAAACTCAATCGGGAGATCAAGAAACAGAGGATGAAGGAGGCGAAGGTCGATATGCGCCGCCACAAACTGACAGTGCAGGTGACCAAGGAGCTGAGGAAGCTGATCATGGTGCAATATGCATTTGATGGGGATGGAGTTGGGTGAGCAACATCGGTATCCATTTGTGATTATTAATTAGCTCGAACTATCTCTTCTGTTTGTCGTTATTTCGTCGTAGTTAAACCTACTGCAAACTGCTGTATCGGTGTGGTTATGTACTCAGTTCTTCCACGCCCGGCTATGTAGCATATGTATTATTCTCGATTGAATATTTCTGCAACGTTTGGTAGCATAATCAGATGTCCCGTTCTGTTTTCCTTTTCTTTTAAAAAGGAAGAAGTCCTATTTACTGAACAACGTCGAGAACAAAGATTAAAAAAAAAAACTGAACATGAATGTCGGGAAAGTTCAGTGCGGGCTTTCAGGGAAGGAATATGGCACGGCAGCCCGTATCAGTTTATGACTGGGATGAAAGCCCAGTACAAACTGGCCCTTTTATATTTTTTCCTTTTCAGAACTCAGGACCAGCTTTGAATCCTGGTATCCTGCACAGCAAATTTCCCTTAAAAAAAATCCTGCACAGCAAATGATGAAGAGGCTTAATTCCGAGCAGGCGAGCAAGCACCGACGTCGGGACCGGCAGCAAAGAACCTTCAAATCCGTGCGGTTATTGAAGGCGACCAAGGCAAGGCACATGCTTCACATCCATACAACATCATGTTGTTCCTTGCTCCAAGCATCCAGCCAGGACATCAGTACATCCACGTCACAATCACAGGCGCGAACTCCATTAACAGATAAGCAGATGATTTCGCTCTGCGCTGAGTTGGATCAGACTCAGGTCCAGTGGATCCGTGGACCATGGAGATGACAGAGCACCAAGCAGGAAGCCAAGCACTGTGAGCAAAGGACGAACATACTACTATCAGTACAGGTGTGTGCTGCCTCGCTCCGTCAGAACAAACAGTAGGGACACAAGAGCATTTCAGAGACGGGAGATGTCATTTTTGTCGGAGCTGCCTGTCATCCTACGTAGAATGACAATCGAAACAGAATGCACTATCAATCACTCTGCAAGGAATCATTTCTTTGGAACACGCATGTGCTGGGTCTTTGACAGTCTTGGGCTTGTCAAACTTTTCAGACAGCTAAACACCAATGAAGAACTGCACGATGGAATGTAAAAAATTCCAGAAGGAACCTGAAGAAAAAGGACGGGAGTCGCTGGGCCACGGCTCATCACACGGAAACAGTAGTAATAAGGAAACCCAACCGATCCATGATTGGCACGGATGGACCCGGTGGCACAGTTCCAATAATTCCGCGTTCCCATAATAAAATGATTCTGACAGCCAAAGGCGCAGAGCAGTTAGGATCCATGGCATGTTCGTGGTAACCCGGTTCACGTGGCTGAGCGCTCGATCGAATTGACTGGAGCGTTGGCCGGGTCTCCGAAAGCGGTTGTCGGCTGCTGCATCGCATCGGATTAGGTACTGACCCTCAAATGTGGCGATGCATACAAAATCGTTGCTTTGATTGAGTGTGCTCGCAGTGATCGTAGGGAGCCATGGGGAAGGCGGGGCGGTGGCTGAAGAGCTTCCTGTCCGCGAAGAAGGACGGCAAGCCGCCGCAGCAGGGCGAGGCGACGCCGGCGCCCAAGGAGAAGAGGTGGAGCTTCAGGCGACCGGTTCCGGCCGGGAAATCAGCTGCCGCCGAGACGCCGCCGAAGGAGAAGAGCGTGGCAGACGAGGGGCTTGTTGGTGTGTCGGCGCCGCTGGATATCGAGTTCGAGCAGAAGAAGCACGCCGTGGCGGTCGCGGTGGCCACCGCCGACGCTGCGGTGGCCGACGGCATGCGGTGGCCGCGGTGGCGCGGCTGTCCTCTCGCCGGGCCAGCCTGCCGGCGAGCGTCGTCGAGGACGCGGCGGCGGTCAGGATTCAGGCCACATTCAGAGGGTACCTGGTACGCATCATTCATTCTTGTTACCAACACGTTAACTCGCATTCCTGGTAGCACGAACGTTGACGGTGAGTGATGTTGCAGGCGAGGACGGCACTGTGCGCGCTGCGAGGCATCGTGAAGCTGCAGGCTCTGGTGCGGGGCCAGCTGGTGAGGAAGCAGGCGAACGCCACGCTCCGCTGCATGCAGGCGCTGCTCGCCGCGCAGACCCAGCTGCGCCTGCGCGTTCTCCACCATAATCACCAGCAGCCTTCGAGGCCGCGGCAGTCTCCGCAGCACCCCAGGCACCATCGCCGCTCCTACGTAAGTTGGAATGACGCCATTGATTAATTTGACCGGTGATTAAAATGGCTAATGTTCGCAGCTGAATTGGGCAGGAGATGGACAGGTCCTGCGAGGACAACGCCAAGATCGTGGAGGTGGACGTCGGCGAGCCCGTGCGGCGCGGTAGTAGGGGAAGCAATGACAGGCAGCTATATGCGGAGTATCATCATCAGCACCAGGGGCGGTGCTCGCCGGCGATGACGGAGCTGATGAGCCCGACGCGGGCGTACAGCGGCCACTTCGACGAGTTCTCCGTGGCGACGGCGCAGAGCAGCCCGCAGCGGGAGGAGGCGGCAACGTCGCAGTGCCCGAGCTACATGGCCAACACGGAGTCGTCGCGCGCCAAGGCCCGGTCGCAGAGCGCGCCGCGCCAGCGCACGGCGGACGCGCTGGACCGGCAGGCCAGCCGGAGGAAGCAGGGCACGCCGCCGCGCGCCAGCAGCGCCGCCAGGATGATGCAGCGATCCGCGTCGCAGGCGCAGGCCTCGCCGTCGTGGTGGGCGGCGCCGGGCGTCAGGCTCGACGCGTCCAACGCGTCGCTCAAGGACAGCGAGTGCGGGTCCACCAGCTCCGTGCTCACCGCGGCCACCGTCTACAGCAGGACGCGCTCGCTCGTCGGATTCGAGGTCAGAAATTCCTAATCTCGCCGCAAAAAGCATCCTCTCGTCTAGTATGTTTCATCATTTCTCCGATGATAAAATGTCTGTTCCTGCTCCAGGTGCGCCGTGGCATGTACTGAGTTCTCTTGTGCCTGCCTCTGACTCGCTGCTGGCATCTCTACTCAATCGGATGATCTCAAGCGTGCTCTTGATCAATTTTCGACAACAAGTAGTCCATGTGTTTGAAAGAGCAGATTACAGTGTGTTGTACATACACGCGTTCTATCAACTGTACTACATTTTTGTATTACAAAACAGTAATACATCTTTGTACGCGCATTCACAATGTATAATAAGCTGAAGGCTCGTGAAGAAGCGGGAGCTTACACCAACTTTACGCGTTCCATCAACTGTACTGTACTCCATTGCTTAGCTGTGAAGAAGCGGGCCGTATGTACTCATAATGCATTATACGGAGCAGACCATTAAAAGATGAACTGCCAAGGTACAGGCAGTAGGACGTTGTCTCCAACATGCCAGCCAGTAGTCCCCGAACCTGCGATGGCGAACATGGTGGTTGCTCCAACGTCGGTAGTACGTCAGTACAGGCCGCAACAGGTCAGCCTTGCCTTCGGAGCAGGAACAGGGTAGGAGAACATGATAGAAAAAAATGAGAATCCTCTACAGTAATATACCATGCATTAACAGTCACTTATATATGGGTTCAGACTCACATGTCAGTGACAGCGCATTAGCATAGAGGATCTGAACGCTACAAAAAATTATGCACGACATCGACATGTGCTGGCACGCCGATCTCACGCGCGTGGTGTGACTGTGAGCAGTTCGTTGTGCAGTTCGTCTGGGCCTCTTGGATGCAGGCTTGCAAACTGCAGCCGTGCTGTGCTGCCGTGGTGGACGATTTGGGCTTATGGAATTCTAGGCCAGTGGGTTTCTAGAACACTGGGACAGTAGACTTGACATGTTGGTCTGGACGAGTTGTAAGTCTACTTGGCCAGGACACCCAAGTAAGAAGAAGATACGGCGCGGGTTACGACTCTTTCCTTTCCGTTTTCGTGCTTTTCACATCTGTGAGTGGGGACGGTTTACGTAATCCAACCAACACTGTGTATTATTTTGGCTAGATAGATTTGGAGATAACATACACAGCTCACTATTTTTTTTTAAAAAAAGGGAATACACAGGCACAGCTCACTAATATGTACTGACATAGTACGGCCTGAACCGATATACTGTATCCCACTACAAGGATCTTCACTGAACCCTTGCAAAAAAAAAAAAGGATCTGCACTGAAACAAGAATCAGCAAGTCAACTCCCATCACTAGCTACCGGTAGGCAGCCACTCCGTTGACCCTCACCCTTTTCTTGGAAAAGGCAACCGCATTATTACCTCCATTTTCCTGGCCACAACGCCACTCGTTTTATGGCTCTCCTCGAACTGTCCATGTTTTGGTTTCAATTGAGACCAAATAGAACAGGAGGGACACAAAGAAAACTTCGACCGTTACACCTTCCTCCAATAATTCAGTCCGTAGTGGATCGAATGATCCCTTGCAGTCGGTATTTGGTGTGAATAAATTCGAGAGGCACTGTAGCACCTCTGAATTTTCACCTGTAATGCAGAGGATCCAAATCCCTTGCAGACGGTCCCGCCACTCGAAATACGACTTGGTTTAGTTTTAAGCTTTCAGAAGATATCTTCTCATAGATTCCTCGGGTGGCTAGGTTCTCACAATATAGGTCAATACACGACATGATACTAGTATGTGTTTTCATGCAAAACCAACTCCACGCAGTACATCCGGTGTATGACGATGATCCATGTCTGTGCCTCTCCTTTTCATTCCTTAATGTGTACATCTGCAATCTGTAGCTACGTGTGTCTTTGTTCCTTGGAGCGTTGTGGTCCAAGAACCTACTCTATGTAATTTCCGTGGCTCCCAACTCCCAAGGTTTGTAATGTTTTTTTTTTCTTTACAACTTTTCTCTCCATGATTCAACAGGGTCTGGTATTGATATGGCGGAGGATGCAATGGCGGTTCCATGTGAGAGGTAGGGAGTTGCACCTGTGGCAAAGGAAGTCATTCACTATTCAGTATTCACCCGCTTGTGATAGCAGCTCCAGTGCAAGTTTCCTGATGTAGGAGAATCTATTGGTACTGCTAGAAGTATGAGACATTTATTATAGGTGATTAAGAACGAAATGGGGTTCTGAATTTAACTTGAGGATCCAGCTTATGATTGTATTTCCATCAACAATGTGCCACCTTTAGGGTCAGTTTGGTAGGGCTCCACTCCCTGATTCTTCAAACTCATCCTAATTCTTCTGGTGAAGTGATTATGTGGCTGGAAGTGATTCTCTTTAATTCCTCGAGACAAATTCTTAGTCTCAAGACAGAGAATCACTTCTCGTAATCATGAGAAGCTACTTTATTTTTCAACTTCCAGCTTCTTAGTTCATTTCAGAGAATATTTCTCAGAATCTATAGGGAATCATTTCTCCTAAAAACGAGTTTGCCAAAGCTCTTCTACCAAAGGGGGCCTTTACATTGTACTCCTCTCTATTCTCTCGGTCTTCATATGAAACATGTAAATCATGATTGTTAAAAACTCTCTTCAGAGGGTGATTAACCGTCTTTTTTCTTTCAACTCAGCGAGTAGCAGTTTTAGCAGTCCATCAAAGGAAAAAAAGAATAGTAAATTTTATAAATTTATGACTGTTTGCACTGAAATAACACAAAACTACAATTTGAAATCCGAATTCAGAAAAAACGACCATTTGCACCTTTATAACTCAAAATTACCACCTTTAACTGGCATCTCATTTTTTTGTTAAAATATGTGACTTTCTAGTGGATCCAAATCAAAAGGCATAGTTTCGTGTTTTAAAGAAAGGAGCAAATAATAGTAGTATTCTAAAACTGATAAAATAAATAAATAGTTGTGTGTTACTTGGATGGAAAACAGTCCTAGTTTTTTTTAATGTACTCAAAAAAGAGAGATTTAATCCTCGAAATAACGGCATCACATCAGGGTTACGAGAACAACATCATATCCAGTTTGAGAAAGTGAGAGATGATCTGGTGTGGCCAATGTCAGATCAAGGTTATCCCATCTCACAATGGAGAAGTTCCACTGCAATGTTTAACATCTGGAAAATGACCTGTCACCTGTTCATGTACACGTGTCATCGTCTTATGCTACATATATGGTGCAAACGGTCTCCCACTTGCTGCGTAGAGACGTGGCTGAAGAATGATGGGCATCCTGATGCACACGAGCACATCGCACAGTGATCAGATTCTGCTGGTGGAGAAAGAAGACGCATATCTCTGCATGCGGCTACAGGACAGCAGGTTGCTCAGGCGAACCGGGAGATCGTTGCCGTCCATTGACGTTTAATCCCTTGTAGCTCAATTATGCAGCCGACAAACACAATTGCGGCCGGTGCATGCAGGTATGGTTATGTACTTATGCGTCTCTTGAGATTCTGTTTTGCAACTGCATGATATGGCCTATTCATCTATAGGTCTCCGGACAAAATTGGCAAACCTACAGCAGCAGAACGTCATCTGCACTGGATTAGGAGTCACTATGATGATGACATGACCCGCACGACACTCAAATAATGCATCACGAATGGGAGATCCTGAGATTTGTGCATTATGAACTGCAATGTACATCCTTGTTTGTTGAGTGGATTGATGCTCTATTTATTACTTGTTGATCGACACTTCTTCCATCCTAAGATAAATACATGTTATTGGTGACGATCATTTTTCTTAAAAAACAATTGATTACATTTCTATAATATATTAGTAATATTTGCATCTATAAATAAATTTATCATGAAAATTACAATAATAATTTATTGAATCAAAGTTAGAAATATTCAAATTTAGAAGCAAAATAACACTTATTTTGAGACATAGGGAGTACTTGTAGAAATGATGTTGACTTGTTTTCAAGTGTGCATTGTGACACCGAGCTAAACCCCCAAAATTCCTATGTGACAATTTCCAATCTTATGGAAATTTCCTTGAGTCTGACTCCCTTCTCAATATTTTTATGCCTTTCATGTAAAAATCACTAAAAACAATGCATTGTTGCAGAAAAAATTCCTTCATTAATTTTGAAATACAAAATACAACACTAATATTGTATTCTTTTTCATTCATGCGGTTTCAAAATCCTGACTTTTGAAGGGCTTGAAGATTCTAACCATGCATCAATGCCATTGCTCTTGTTTCTTTTCATTACTTTTATTTTTGACCTGACAACAGAAAACCCGTGACCCATACTATTCGACACGATGAAATTGAAATAGTCAAGATGTGATACTCCACCTTCTATTCTTCACTTTCGCTCAAATCCAAGTCACCTTGCTCGGTTGTCAAAACTCAAATATGACGTTAACGGAGCAATTGGTACGCTCAAAAGTAAATATCTAAACTGATAATCTCAAAATCTCTAAATACAGGTCATCCTTGTTTGTTGAGTGAATCGAGGCTCTCTTTAGTACTTGTTGATCGGCACTTCTTCCATCCTAATAGTATAAAATATATGTTATCCATGACGATCTTTTTTTAATTCTACTACATTTATATAATTATTAATAATATTTGTATCTCTACATAAATTTATCATGAAAATAGATTTAATGATTTACTCCTAATAATACTATAATTATAAATGGAAGCTATTTGTCTACTCCTATGAGCAGTTACTTCCATGCGTGTATCTCACACAAATTAGTGAGTGTCTCTTCATACTTAAGGTTTCTAAAAGAAATATGTATACAGACTTGTTTGTTAAAATTGGTATGTATACATTTCAAAATGATAAATGTGTATGTACACATACCTAAGGTGGTTTTGTTAACATAGGGGGAACTACACTTGGGAGTAGAATAAATTATCCATTATATATTATAAATATTCATATTTTTATATATTTAGTCAAAGTTAAAAATATTCAACTTCTCAAAAGCGAGAATGACACTTACTTTAGGACAGATGGAGTAGTAGAAACAATGTTGACTTGTTTTCAACTTCCTGTATTTTCAAAATCCTGACTGCCAAAGGGCTTGAAGATTCTAATTTTTGTGCTTTTCCTGTAGAAATTGCTAAAAATAATAAATTGATGCATAAAAGTTTCCTGCACTTGTTTTGAAATACAACATACAACTCTAATATTGTATTTTTGTTTCGTTCCTGCATTTTCAAAGTCCTGAGTGCCGAAGGCGCTTGAAGATTCTATCTATGCATCAGTCGATTGCTCCTGTTTCTTTTCATTGCTTTATTTTTGACCTGACAATAGAAAACCCTTCACTCATACAACAGCACTAACACTTCGTTCTCAAGTTTTACCTTTTCCACTATAGAACGTTCATGCAAAATTGATGGTTACATTTTGGAGTCACTACTCCACGCTGATCTGAAATTTTCATGTATACAATATTGTCATGCCATTTCCAATCGACATGAAATTCTAACGCGGAAATGCTCCATTGACCAGCTCTTGTAATTATCTTCGTATGAAGTAATAGGTGCAGTTGAGAATGCTGCTCATTTCGGTGTATATGGATCAGGATCATTCAGGTAACCTATCCATGTTAGAAGTTTTATGGTGCATATTTCTAAGAAATAATTAAAAAAAGAAGATATGTGTTAGTAAGTACTCTCTCCGATTATTTTTCTGATAAGGTATTTAGTTCTATATTGAACTGACAGTTTTGTCCTTAACATCAAGAATAAACACCCGAATGTGAATACTAACTAGTAATCTGTGACACATTTGTCACGAAAAATTCAGAATATCGAGAAAATAAATACAGGACCATGCAGCTATTCGGCAGGGTGAAACCGAGATAGCCAAGATGCGATACTCCACCTGCTATTCTTCACTTTCACTCAAATCCAAGTCACTTCGCTCTGTTGTCAAAACTCAAATCTGATGTTAACAGTAGATGGCATCTGTAAAGGAGCAATTGGTACTCTCAAAAGTGTATCTCTAAACTGATAATGTTTCATTCTTTTTTTCTTTTCAAAGAAACAAAATTAAAACAACGGAAGGCCAATATATGCCTTCCTTTTTGCATGTTTTCCAAACGATTCTTCCAGACTGAAAAGTGACATCAGCTGGTACCATGGGAAGAAGGATAACAAAGATCAATGAACCAAGCCTAAAGCGCACGGCGAAAATATTGCTGAAGCGAACCTGACAGGCACGGCACAAAGATTGAAAGAACACAATCTAATGGTCCAGCGAAGCGCGGAGACGCAATTGCAGCAAAACACTCGTCGCCGATATGCACAGCGCGAAAGCGTAACTCCCATAATGTGTTGCGCTCAAATCGCTATCTCGATGTGACTCAGTTCGTCCATATATCACCACATCTTCCCACCTCTTCGTGGAGACGCGAGCCTGCACTCGCCTTCAAGACGAGCGGCAGCAAATGGCGATTCAGATATGCTTGAATATCACGTCACTTTTTTCGCGCCATTTCTGCTCATCTAATCCATGAAGAGATGCATCCATTTCAGCTCGGAATGCTTCTTGTCCTAGATCATATGAAACGAGAATATTTGGTGGGCCTTGTAGATAGGTCGAAAATGATGGGCAAATTAAACCGGGTTTTATATTTCATCTAGACGGAGAGATTGGATGGAAGATTGGCACACTTTTGCTCGAGAGGGAAAACTATGTATTTTCTGAAACGAAAAGGGAAGATTCCACACATAGCTCGTCGTCCGAATACTCCAAGAGAAATGCACTTTTCCTTGGGAAGGATGTCTTGTCAAACCGGACACTTGTCTTCATGGGAAGGCTCATGTCATCATATTTCATTAGGACTCTGAAGTAGAGTTTGATACTTAATTAGTGGATGACGATTGAAAGTTTGAACAAGAACTCATCCGTCGGGATGTGTGCAGTGCCGTTCTGCACTTCTATACCACCCAGCAGCAGTAGATGGAAGGCCAGTGCCCCGTTGGTTCTGGCACGCCTGCTGTTGCGTTAACGGCCCTATCCTATCAAAACAGATTGTGATCAATGATCAGGATACAAGAGTCCAGAAGCCGCTTATCACAATCGACGCCGGTCGCTATACGAACAGTTCATCAAGAATCTTCATTAGAGTGCATGGTCCCAAAGTTGTGAGTATCTGCGCGTAGGCAAGGTTGTCAAATTCAAACTCCCAAATCCGTAAACAGGAGAGATTCCGCGAAGTTGGTTTCTGCGTAGGTCCTGTATGACCAGTCAGATCACATAAGGCGCATCGTTGTCTTGATACCACTCTGGGTTCAGATAATTAAGGTGGCTCTCAAAAGGAACCCTTATGAGTTTTGATATCATCTTTTGCCCACTAAATTCTTTTTTAGTGGAGTTGAATCTTAGCTTTCGACACCCTCGCTCTCGTTACTACCCCGTTAATCGTTCTTCTGACAGTAACACATCCTCGCTGCACTAGCCCTTCAAACCGCTCCTTAAATTTGCTTTGTTATTATGTCCTTGCTCCGTCTAAAGTCGGAACTCAGAACTACGTCATTAGGATGATGCAGTCGACAACCGTAGTTACCTAAAAAAATGTCCTTGTGTACCGAATCTTCTATAGCTCTTCTAAAAATACACGACCATTCTGTGTGCTTTAGAAAAAAAATGGTGCCAATTTTATTCCGTAAGTTTGCACTAGTAGATTTGGAAGAAATTAGCAGTACTCCTAGACTCATGGACATGTTATCTCAGTGGCGCAGCAACCTGCTTGGTGATGCAGCAGGCAGCAAGTGAAAGGCCGTCTGATGCTTTTGGCATGTGTTGTACGTGGAACATGTCACGTGTATCAAGCAGATTCTGCTGTGATGAACCAGCAACCTGTGTTAATGGATCCTTGAGTCGATGATAAGCGCTGATTCGCATCTAATGTACGTACACACGCTGGCTACCTTAGCTTGACACGGTGGCGTGCACGCTGGCTGGGTTAGTTGTGATGGGAACGACATCCCTTTCGCGTAGCAGAGTCGTGTGTGGTGGCTTACAAAACAGGCTAATTGTTCCTAAAAAATCATTTTCATAAACGTATACAAACATGCACTATGGTATAGAGAAACACAAGGACCCTCTATTGCTCTATTATTAGTCTGGTCCACTGCACGCATACAGAAAAACGGTCAAATAATTGGATTTGGACGCAGCACGGCGTTGCGTCCGTGGTCTCTGACAGTTGAGCTTAAAGTGCCGATACTGTAGCCACTAGCATCTCCACAGTACGCTAGTGATGATCGAAATCAGCCTTCTCGTCAGAGAGGGGAAAGGTGGCGATCCAGAAAGATCAAATCAGCTCTGTATCGATGAGCCAATTGACGTCCGAAGTTACTGCAATCGTGCTCCTGCCATTATGTCTTGGAAAGAGAGGGAATCGATAAAGTTGGAGAGATAATTAAGCAGGCATTTGGGGTAGCAGCCACTCAAGGAATTCCAGAGTCGGGAACGGCGGACACGTGTTTACACACAGAATCTATTATGAGCAATGGAAAACGCGCCTGTGTTCCTACCAGGCGACGACGTCATGGACCACGTAACGGTAATCCTGTCACGATTAATTAGGTGGATGTCACGGTACTAGGTGGCCTAGGTTGTAGTAAAATCCCGGGTGATGGAGCCGTCGAGCACCTGAATCGGGAAATGACACGGTGGAAAGGTACCCGTGGCGCAAGGGCCCGCGCGTTTTACGACCGAGCTCGTTTTGCCTAATCCGGGTGGCGAAAACACTGTAGCCTAGGAAGCGGTGTCACTAGCCGAGCCTCATACTATGCGATGTAATGTAACGAACCGCCTCGGCGGGCCGGCACCAATCGGCGGCAGCCGCGCCAACCCGCACGAACTAGTAGTTGCCACGGTCCACGTGTGCGAGGAGCCCACGTGGCTGAACCCACCCAGCCGGAACGTGTCTCTGACAAGCGGGCCCACGTCGATCCACCAGCGCCTAACATGGAATCACTAGCTCAGGCATCGGGTTATATATACCTTGTCTTCTCCACCGCTGCACCCACAACCCAGCAGCAGCAGCAGCAGCTGAGAGCTGACAGAGAAACGGTGCTGCCGAAATCAAAACTGAGCAGTAGCAGTAGCCGATCTCGAGAGAAAGCATGGGCGGCGACGCGAACGGCAACGTGCGCGTGCCCGTGCCGCCGGCGCGGCCGTTCCTGGACACGTTCCGCGGGAACCTCAAGGAGACCTTCTTCCCGGACGACCCGTTCCGCGCGGTGGTGCGGGAGCGCGGGGCCCTGCGGCGCGCGGCGGCGGCGCTGCGCTACTTCTTCCCGTTCATGGAGTGGGCCCCGTCCTACAGGCTGGGCACCTTCAAGTCGGACCTCATCGCGGGGGTCACCATCGCCAGCCTCGCCATCCCGCAGGGCATCAGCTACGCCAAGCTCGCCAACCTGCCGCCCATCCTCGGGCTCTGTAAGCAAGCCATTTCTTCTGCCTGCTGCCGCTCATCGAGTCAAGCCAGAGAGACATGCATGGATACTAACAATTCTTCTTCTTCTTCAGACTCGAGCTTCGTGCCGCCGCTGGTGTACGCGCTGATGGGGAGCTCCAGGGACCTGGCGGTGGGGACGGTGGCCGTGGCGTCGCTGCTCGTCGGCTCCATGCTCAGCAGCGAGGTCTCGCCGACAGAGAACCCGGCGCTCTACCTGCACCTCGCCTTCACCGCCACCTTCTTCGCCGGCGTCTTCCAGGCATCGCTCGGGCTCCTAAGGTACTTGCTTTTGTTACTTGTGGCTTAAGCCTCCATCACCCATCGTTCCAGCTCGAGGAGAGAGCTTTTAGTTAGGTGGTGAAAATGCCAAAAAGACTGTACCTATCGCGTAAATCAAATTCAGTTTCCATAGAGTAACTACTATCTTTGCTGACGTTCTGATGGTGAGTAATTAAGCAACGATTTAAAAGTTTGCTTTTGAGTACAACAAAAACAACCGCCGGTTACTACTACAAGTGAGTAACTATAAGTCGAGCCATCGGCAAGAATTAATGGTTCCAATTCGCTTTTAGGTACGCCAACTGACATGCATATGTACATCTGAAATTCTGAGACTGTAATTGTGCAGGCTGGGGTTCATCGTGGACTTTCTGTCGCACGCGACGATCGTGGGGTTCATGGGCGGCGCGGCGACGGTGGTGTGCCTCCAGCAGCTCAAGGGCATGCTCGGCCTCGACCGCTTCACCACCTCCACCGACGTCGTCTCCGTCATGCGCTCCGTCTTCTCGCAGACGCACCAGGTATAGCTCACTTCACTGATGTTCACCACCTCCATTATTAGAGGCTTCCAAACAGTTCAGAGACTAGTACATGGACCATGTGCGCGCCGCTTCTCCTCTCTCTGGAGCAAACCGGGCATGCTCATTGCCTGCCGCGCGAGGCTTGCCTACATTGCCCGGCCGGCAAGGACGACAGGACAGTGACTCTTGAATGGTCGCGCATGTGACTGACGAGCATGAGCAAACGCCGATTCATCTGCTGCTGCTGCTATAGTATCCATTTGTTTGCTTGCTACAGTAATACGTAATCAATTTCCCTGCTTCTGCAGTGGCGGTGGGAGAGCGTCCTCCTCGGCTCCGGCTTCCTCTTCTTCCTCCTCGTCACACGCTTCATTGTAAGCCACCCTTCTCACACTTCTTCTTGAGGGCTTAATAGTTCCTCCATAAGAATCTTGCCGGTAATGATGGCTGGTCCAACCATACTAAAAGGAGTAAACATGTGACCACACGAGAATCGACCAATCATTAGGATTTTTTGCTCTCTCTTGCTTTTTGATGCATAATTGACTATGACGCGATACCGCACTTCATGACACAATATTACGAGGGATCGCGGTGATTGGACTGAAATCGTGCAGACACATATAGCAATCCAGCCACATAAAACTGAATGGATTTCGTGAATTAAAACTAGCATAAAACCGGTGGAAGAAATATCTTTCTGACCGGAGTGAATCGTGCAAGCTACTGTTAGCTCAGACCAGTGAATCTGTACCTACAACCTCTAGCCCGGGTCACGGCTCACAGGTCTGATAGGATGCAACAAGGATAATTTTTGTCATGTTACCCATGGCGCCATGTGCGCATACGAACGCGAGCTCGTGACCCCATTGGTGGGCGACAAAGGAATGGATCCATCGCGCACTTTTGCATCGCGTGCAGATGCATCGGATGATCTAATAATCTGTTCCGTTGTCATTTCCTCCGTTACGATTGGCTCTGAATATTCGTGGTATATATGCAGCTTTTTCGCGGCCTGATTGGATCGCCTCTTGATTGCTTCCCGTTGCGTCTGAAAAAGAGGAACCGCCCTCGTGATGTTCAACGCGATAGTGATGCTCTGCCAAAAAAAAACAAACGCGATAGTGATGCAGAATCACCATTATTGCGGCCTTGTCCGCCAACGATAAGTAGAAGTGTCCGTGGGCATACAGGGTTTGCTCCATGTCACTTTTTGTCAGCAGAGCTTTTGACTACCTGTTCGTCAGTTTCATTCATACTTTCTAAAGTGATCGAATCGAGTTTCATGGGTAGCGAAAACAATACTCAATAATTGCGAAAGGCCAAGGCCCACCAGCCTTGGAGAAGTTTCCGATAGATTCTTCCGTGTTTCTTCTTCTTGTTTATTAGTGCAATCAACAAATATTTAGCTTACTCCGCAAAAAAAAAAAGTACGCATTTAGCTTGTGCAAAATTTGCCCACTGGCAGTTCATTATGAATGAAAAAGAAGTTTCCAATCAACACTTTTAGGCTGTCAACAAGTGGCATGTTAAATCAAAGAACTAATTGTTGTGTAGAATCGGGTCTGAAGAATTTTTTTGATCTAATCTTGCTTCTTCTGACAGAGCAAGAGGCGTCCAAAGTTATTCTGGATATCTGCAGCGGCTCCATTGACGTCGGTCATCCTTGGCAGCCTTCTTGTGTACTTCACTCACGCCGAAAACCATGGCATCCAAGTGGTAAGCACCGACAGCTGATCAAAGCGAGCATCATCATATATAGTGTCAGCAAGAGCGCATGAACGGTCAATAAAAAACAGACTAGTGATTTTTTTTGGTACATTCCAGATTGGTTCCCTCAAGAAGGGTCTGAATCCACTGTCAGTGACAAGTCTTGAGTTCTCGCCACCTTACATGATGCTCGCACTCAAGACAGGGATCATCACCGGCATCATTGCCCTCGCCGTAAGTCTTATCATCCACGCCATAATTACATTGATTTTTGTTTTCAGAACGCAGTAGTTTATTAAATTGATTTGGGTTGCTGGTACTGTCAACTAAAACAAAATGCAGGAAGGTATTGCCGTGGGACGGAGCTTTGCCATGTTCAAGAACTACAACATCGACGGCAACAAGGAGATGATCGCCATCGGGACGATGAACATCCTGGGATCATTCACCTCGTGCTACCTGACCACCGGGCCCTTCTCGCGGTCCGCCGTGAACTACAACGCCGGGTGCAAGACGGCCATGTCGAACGTGATCATGTCGGTGGCCGTGATGGTCACGCTGCTGTTCCTGACGCCGCTGTTCTACTACACCCCGCTGGTGGTGCTCTCGGCGATCATCATGTCGGCGATGCTGGGGCTGATCGACTACCCGGCGGCCGTCCACCTGTGGCAGGTGGACAAGGTGGACTTCTGCGTCTGCCTCGGCGCCTACCTCGGCGTCGTCTTCGGCAGCGTGGAGATGGGCCTGATCGTCGCGGTCTCCATCTCCGTCCTGCGCGTCATGCTGTTCATCGCCAGGCCCAGGACCACGGTGCTCGGCAACATCCCCAACTCCATGATGTACCGGCGGATGGACCAGTACGCCGCGGCGCAGACGGTGCCCGGCGTGCTCGTGCTGCGCGTGGACGCGCCCATCTACTTCGCCAACGCCAGCTACCTGCGCGAGAGGATCTCGCGGTGGATCGACGACGAGGAGGAACGCACCAAGGGCAAGGGCGAGACGGCCGTGCAGTACGTTGTCCTTGACATGGGCGGTGAGTTACCGAGTCTGCTCTCCTCTGATGACATCTTCCTCGATCTGGAAAACTGTTCTGACGATCTGCCTGTCTCTTTGATGAAACAGCCGTCGGCAGCATCGACACGAGCGGGACGAGCATGCTGGACGAGCTCAAGAAGAACCTCGAAAGAAGGGGCCTTCAGGTAAGAGCAGAGGAGCTGCCATTTCAGTTCCTGACGCACGCACGCTTCGTTCTGAAATGCCAGGATGATGAGCGTTCAGCTGCTGATTCCACTGTCTCGTTTCAGATCGTGCTGGCGAACCCGGGGAGCGAGGTCATGAAGAAGCTGCACAGCTCCAAGGTGCTCGAGGCGATCGGCCACGAGTGGATCTTCCCGACGGTCAGCGATGCGGCGGCGGCGTGCAACTACGTCCTGCACTCGCACAAGCCGACGGATAGTGTACCGGCCCATGAGAACATGGTCTGATCAGTGATTTTTGATAGGATGGTGCCGTGTGTGTGCGTGTGTGACATGGTCGAGTGAGTATTATCAACAAGCAAACCGAGATGAAATGGAGGACATCTCGAGTATTGTACTCCTATGTTCCCGAGGAAATTCAGAGAAAGAGATCCACCCATTTTGGGGTGAAGAAAAGCTCTCCAGTCAGATCAGACATGCTAATTTTCAGAAATGTCGTAGCGCAGCTGCTGCTTGCTTATAATCTTCAGAGCTCATTTATCGATGCGTATTCTAGAAGACGATAGAGTATGAACACGTTAACATGCACTCTATCTCTATTAAGAATTTTGAGATGGAAGAAACGACACCTTTATGCATTTGCTCTGTGCTCAACCTATTCCTGAAGTCCTGATAGGGACGGAGTAGATTCACAGACAGACAGTTGCAGAGATTTTCACCGACGGTCGGTCGATCTACTGGGCGGCCGGGGCGAGCGACGCATCGGTGCTCTCCAACATCCGGCTCCTCCTCCTTGGCGGCGGTGAGATCAGGCGTTCCCCGGCGGCGACCATGAGGGAGCGGAAGAAAACGATCTCCCATCTTCACGCTGTCCGCATGGAGCTGTTGTTGGGTGGAATGAGGAACGATTCTTTTTTTTTCTGGGTAACAACTTTTTGAACTCGGTCAACACTCAAGACTCAAGAGCTCGGCACTCACACGGTCGTTGCAAGCGGGCAATGGCGATAGAGAGAGAGAGAGAGAGAGGAACACAGCACACAGGTCCGCATGGAGTGTTGTTTTGGATGGAGCCACTCCTTTATTTTTTCTGGAACAAGTTTGATTGAACTCGGTCAGCAGCTCTGGCACTTGGTCAACCCTTTGTTTTTTCAGACTCCCTGCAGAGGTCAACATTTTTTTTTGAGGCAGCCTAAAGAGGTCAACTGGTCAAGCCTCAAGCATTTCTTGGGCCGAGCATGTGGATGGGCTGGGCTGCTTTTGATTTAACGGCCAGGACAGGGTGTGGGCCGGAGTACGGAGCATCGCAGTCCGTATAGGCCCTTGACTTGTGTGCACCATCGTCCTCCCTCAAATCCCCAACCGAGCGAGGCACACAGCAAGTCTCAGATCCCAGCAGCAGTTCTCAGCAAGCACGGGGCACAAGGCTGACGCTCCTCCTCCAGGTGAGAGCTGCGATCTCCTCCCGAATCCTCGAATCCACCTCCTTCGTAGTCGACGTGTATGCTGGATGTCGCGGGGATTGGTCGATCTCTGTGCGGGGACGGGGACGGGGACGGGGTCGGCGATGGGTTTTGGGGGTTTGGACTGTCGCAGCCCGTTTAGGCCCTTGACTTCTGTGACTGCACCATCGTCCTCAAATCCCCAACGCAGACGAGGCACACAGCAAGTCGCCCGCGCCGTCCGTCCTCAACCACAGCCCGCCGCCCGCGCCGTCCGTCCTTCCCCGGCAGGTAGGTCCCCGCCGGCGCCACCCCTCCCTGACCCAGCGCTCGCGGCGCCACCCCTCACTCTCTCCCCCAGCGCTGCCCCTCCCTCTTATCCCCCGGCCGCGCGTCGCCGTAGTGGCCTCCGATCCGGCGTCGCCGGGCCGGATCCGGCGAGAACGAAGGAGGCCTCCGCGTCGGGCCGCCCTCTCCTCCGCGCGCGGCAGCGTCGCCCCTCCATCTCTCCCCGGCGCTGCCCCTCCCTCTTATCCCCCGGCGGCGCGTCGCCGCCGTGGCCTCCGATCCGGCGTCGCCGGGCCGGATCCGGCGAGGACGAAGGAGGCCTCCGCGAATCGACGCCCCTCGTCGGCCAGAATGCTGTGAGGGCAGCAATTCCTTCCGGCTTCAGCTTATAGATAGATAGTACATATAGATACTAGTGGCCTTACAATTCTGTAACTTTGTTATAATAAGGCTAAGTTACTTCTGCTATCGATGGGTTTTAGCACGCTAGTTTATCCATCCTTTCGTCTAATTGTGCTACCGGCCAGGGCTCTGAAAATTTGTAAGCAAAGAAGAAAATAAGCTATAACTATTCTGTTAGTTATTTTGAACAAACAGAACACATTGTCCTAGGCTGCTTGATACACCAGAACTCTAATGTCTTTCATTACTAACTCTTTATTTGTATGCTATTAGGGATAAGCCCTGAACTGTCTGGCACCTGCTGCTGCTGCTGCTGGTTTCCTGATTGTTTCCTAACAATGAAAACACATGAGCGAGCTGCCAGTTTGGCCCTTGCAGGTACAGTCATCGATATTTGCACCTGCCATTTCTTTTTGTCGTCCTTTTGATAAACTGGATATTTGCTGATCTGCACATCGATGTGATACAATATACGCAGGTTTGAGCTTAGCACCACTTGTGGTTAAAGTAAACCCAAATCTGAATGTGATACTGACAGCATGTCTCACTGTTTATGTGGGCTGTTACCGTTCTGTCAAGCCAACCCCACCTTCTGTGAGTGTTATGTTTCAATTTTGTTATGTGCTTATATGTATCTGAAGATGTAGTGACAATTAAATTACAGGAGGCCATTGATTTATTTTGTATAACTTGTTGTTATGCAGGAGACGATGTCAAAGGAGCATGCTATGCGGTTCCCTTTAGTGGGAAGCGCTATGCTTTTGTCACTGTTCCTTCTATTCAAGTTTCTCTCCAAAGACTTAGTCAATGCTGTGCTGACTGCCTACTTTTTCATTCTTGGCATTGTTGCTCTCTCGTAAGTCCAAATATTCCTCAGCAAGCTTTTGCAGAAGTGCAAACACTTTTTGTTGTACTTATGAGCTAACTATATGTTCATACCCTTTGTATGCAGTGCGACGTTGCTTCCTTCGATAAAGCGTTTTCTTCCAAAGGAATGGAATGATAATGTCATCGTGTGGAAGGCTCCAATTTTCCACTGTATGATTTCATTGCCTTTTCTGATCATGCAGACATTGTGATATGAGTACACCTATGTTTTCAATACTGTTCTACTAGCACTATTTCATTTTTATCTTCGGTATATATGCGAGCAGAAACAAAATCGTGATGACAAAGAGAGATTGACTTGTAGCGTGGTACTAGTGAAGCTAGACATATAAAACATTGATTCTTTTTGCCCATTAATGAACAAAATAATATTGTTCTATGTGTACTGTTGTGGAAGTGCTTTGTTTGTTTACACTGTTTTACGTGTATAGAACCTACCATTGTCTGTATGAAATGAATATATTTCACTACACCAATTGATTACCTCTGCTGATATTAATTCAGAGAACAAGGAATTTTAGCTGATAACATGCTATTAATACAGAGAACAAGGAATTTATTTATGCTAATTTGGTCGTCTTGATCTTCAAGGTGATTTAATAATTCTCACATTTCGTATTTCAGCACTCTCAGTGGAGTTCACAAAGTCTCAGATTGTTGCTTCAATCCCAGGATTTTTCTTTTGCATGTGGTATGCCTCTAAGAAGCATTGGCTAGCTAACAATGTTTTGGGAATTGCTTTCTGTATTCAGGTTTGTTTGTACAATATACCTTTTATTATGGAGTACAGAAAACTGTGGCACAAACCTTCCTGATTTAATTTGTTTTCTTCTCTGATATGCACTTACTTTTGTAGGGGATTGAGATGCTATCTCTTGGATCATTTAAAACTGGTGCCATTCTCTTGGTATGGTATCACTCCTGCTTAATTGAATTGAAACTTGCATGCCTATGTTTTGATATTATTACTTCTGTTACAAACATGTCATCTTGTCTTATTTCTCTTCTATCATAATATTCACTACTGAACTACTTCAAACTGAAATCTATATGCACCAAACAACTGAACTGACAAAGCTGTTGAAACTGAATGCCCAGCCTGAGATTTCACTCATTTTTCCCTCCTACTTTATTAGTAAGTAAAATACAACAATAACAACAACAACAAAGTCTTTATCAGTGAGTATAATCTTTAGGTTTTTAGATGTGGTGATTTTTCATCAAAAGAACGTTAGTACGAATTTTTTTCTATACTTATAAAAGTAATAATGATCAAAGGTGTGTTTTACTGTATCATTCCTGGAATTTTTTTACAGTCATCACCAATAATGTCCTCAGATACAGTCATGTGTACTTTTTAGCATCATTTCTGGAAATGTTTGTTACAGTTATCACCAGTTCTTTCTGCTGTTTTATTTCAATACCTAGCCACTGAACCTTGGTCATTTGACATTCTCATGTGACAGTGTTTATCCTATTGCATTTTCAGGCTGGACTTTTTGTGTATGACATCTTCTGGGTGTTTTTCACTCCAGTTATGGTCAGCGTGGCTAAATCCTTTGATGCACCAATAAAGGTCAGCATGCTTGGTGAAAGTATTCTTTGCTAACATGATCATCAGTTGGTTCCTTTTTTTTTTTGGTTACTAATTCAGCCAATCTGGCTCTGCATTTTTGTTATGCACAGCTTCTGTTTCCAACTGCAGATGCTGCACGGCCATTCTCTATGCTTGGTCTTGGCGATATTGTAATACCTGGTCAGTATGAAAATTTCTTTCTTGCATGCTATGTTACTTCTCTTATGTTTGGATCAGTATTTTTTAATATATAAATTCAGATTGATTGGCAATCGTTTTTTATACTATAATTTGGCATGGTTAGTTTATTATAACCTTTAGTGCGCTGAAGAAAATGGCAGCTTCAACTTCAGTTGGTCCAACTGGAATCAGATGCTGCTGTGATGTTGCTGGCATATATATTAGGTTGTTTCAGCCTCGTATGACCAGTTTCATGGCCAGGTTTACTTTAAGCTGTCTAATTGCATTTCATGCCTTGACTCATTGCCAATAAAACCAATCATTGTTTTTGTTTCTGGCCTTGAGGACAGCAACAACACTATGTATTTATGTAAAGATTATGTGATTTTTTACACTTATGCATCTTTGCCAATTAAACCAATAATTGTTTTCATTTCTGACCTTAAGAGGACAGCAAAAACATATATTTATGTTAAAAAAATGTGATTTTTATACAGTTATGCATCATTCAGCACATAATATGGGGTTGGACTTTTGCTTTCAGGTATATTTGTTGCACTTGCCCTGCGTTTCGATGTCTCAAGAGGAATAAAAAACCGTTATTTCAACAGTGCATTTTTGGGATACACTGTTGGTCTGACGGTGACTATCATTGTAATGAACTGGTTTCAAGCTGCACAGGTGAGTTCAACTTAGGTTTACCGCTATCTTGTTGCCACAGATCTCTATCACCTATGAGATATTAATACCTGTGGTCACTTTGGATATGCAGCCTGCTCTGCTATACATCGTTCCCGGTGTGATTGGTTTTGTTGCTGTTCACTGTTTATGGAATGGAGAAGTAAAACAGGTCAGATTCTTAAACTGTTGCCTTAACATCTTGTTCAGGGAAATTCATGTCCGTTCAAAAGTCATGAAATAAAAGGTTGTCCACAGTTGGCAATAGCAGCTATTGTTACGGCAGTTATTCATTATTATTTCTGGGATTACATATATGATTTTTCCTGAAGGGTATTTATATACATGTGGATGGGTGCCATCATCAGAACAATTTATGATTGATGAACTCCATAATGGGCATTTTACACTGCCTACTCTTTGACTCTGGCTGTTTCAAAGTTGTTTCTCGTGTCTTTTGCAAAAAAAAAAGTTGTTTCTCGTGTCCTAGGTAGGTGTAAATCAATTGTCTGAAATCAGTACTTATTATCAATATTTTCACACAGCTCTTGGAGTTTGACGAGTCGAAAGCTGAAGGGGAGGAAGCCATTGAAGAAAAAGACGATAGTTCCAAAGAAAACAAAAAGGTGGACTAATGCAAAGGCTGGCTGAAGTTTTTGTGTAAGGTCGCGGAGAGCTAAATAGGCTCCGGGACCTTTGATACCGGCTCACTAAGAATTTAGACATGATTCGCATGATAGAACTTATTTGCATTGAGAAATTATAGAAGAGGAAATAGATGCTCGGACTTGCAATGCCGTCTCCTACCCGTATTTACGCAATATCAGTAGACTTCAATCGTTTTGGTGGGGTGGAGCGTTTGTCACAATTATGACTTAAATCGATCGTATTCCATGACGTTAAGCCTGTTTAGGATGTATAGAAAAGTTGGAAGGCATTGGGCTAGAACCAGCCCATGATTGATCCTACGAAAGCTCCCATGAAAAAAAGCTGTGACCAAACGGGGCCGTAGTCGTTACCCGGGTTACGCATAGGTTTTACTACTCAAAATAGCATCACGCGTCCCTGATGCTCTACATATACGTACTATATATTGTTGACCAAAATAACCAATTGGTGGTCATATTGATATTCTAAGATGCTTACATATGTGGTCATGTGGGAAAGGTTCTCCCGCTACAATAGCTTGTTTCCTTTGAATTTCAAACGGAACAAGCATCATTCTCCAAAAAAAAAAAAAAAAAAAAACGGAACAAGCATCAAGAAGACAAATGGTACGCAGGGAAGCGGACAAGCAGGTTGCGGCAATCTCATGCAAATAGCTACAAAGGGAAAATCCTTTCAATATCAGCTTCCTGCTCTTGCTTATGTTTAATCAAATACTATTTTATAGTTGGGATTATAGTAATGTATATACAACTATAATAAAGTGTATAATTACGGCCTTGCTATAATGTGTCATAATTAGTACTGGACTACTAGCACATGGTCAGATGTATAATTCTAACAGATCGACCAGTAAAAATGCTACAGTAGTGTAGCATTGAACTTTTAGGCACACCCTTAACTAAAAGGCATCCACTTGAAATTCTCGGTCCAATTCAGGTCCATGTGAGCTGCCAGATATGATTTCGATGGTCCAGATCCGATATCCCGCCTCCGCTTGCCAGTTGCCATTCACTTCGCCTGAGATCCTAGAACAAGCCGTGAATGGCGGCCGGCGGCGAGGGTTTGGCGTCGCAGCTTCCGCCCCTGTATCGCCTCTCTCATCTCTACCTCCCTGCCACGCGCGCCGCCTCCTTCCCGTCCTCAGCTCTTGTTGACATGCGTTGATTTGGTATTCTCAATGTAGAAATGTAGAAATTACGACCTGTGTTTAGTTACTTGGCCAAATCGGGGAGACTGGTGACTGATATGCATGCATATCAAGCAATTTTCATTTACTGACATATTTTCTTTCCCCTGATGATCAATGGCGACTTCGGTGAGGTGTATGCCGAATCGAGTTGTGTGTTCTCCCGACACACCCCATTTCGGGCATTTAATTAGCTATGTGCAGAAATACATTATGATTATCATAAGAGGTTGAATCCCTACTGATTCGGGGAGTAAAATATCCTGATACTTTCTGTTGCTTAGTCTTACTCAATCTGGGAAATTTTTTTTCGAGAACATCAATCTGGGAATGTTGGCAGCTCTAATTTGCTTACTTCTACTGAATCTGGCATGTATTTGCTGTAAGCGCAGAGGAATTAAGGCTGGTAGGAAGATCCATCATCTAACAGTGATTCCCAAATAAATATATTCATCCATTGTTGAAAATTGGCTGACCTGACTAACAGAAATCATTGATAGGGTGTAGCTATTTCTTTGCCAGTCATTGCTACCAGTTTCATTGGAGAAAGGAACACGAGACACTTGCCTTTGTTTGCTAGTTAAACCTATGTTTACATGTTGACCGTAGTCATTTGATGAACTGGAATACATAGGTCAAAACATACACAAGATAGTGGAAGCTACAAGTTTGGCAAACTTCTGTCATTTGTAAGAGCATGGATTTTCTCAACCTTCTTAACTTTTACAGATGGCTACACTTGTTTCTTTTGCCTCATACCTCTAAGATTTTAATGCTATGCATGCTGCTGTTTTTGTACATTTTTTCCCTGTAATAGTATAGTATTACAACAACAAGGGCGTCCCTTGTTTATTTATTTTTTAAAAAAATCATGCCCGATGCTTTTTGTGTCCAGACTTCTGCTGCAGCCATTTGAAAATGTGAATTGCAGTTGTGGGGAGACCCATTTATAGCTGTCCCTATTGGACATTTGGGAATCAAATCTTCCCACTCTTTCATAAGGTTGCTGCATTTCAGACGTATGATTTCTTGGTCAGTTGTCCATGCTATAACGGGTCAAGTTTGTTACAAAGTTACTGTATATGTGGTCCTGTTTCCTTATCATGCGCGACATATGTAACTAGTCCTTGTGAACATTGCTGGGTGCAGGCTTGGTTTTCTCTTTAAGCTAGAGCATGCCGCTGCAGAAACTGGATGGACCACTCGAGACGGTTTTCTTTGGAAGCTTCAGAGATGGCAAGAATCCAGCCATCGCGTGGCTGTACGTGTGCAGGAGCACTGTAGGTGAGGAAATACTGTCGCCTGTCACTTAATACGTTGCTCTGACTTATCTACTTTAGTTTTTGGGTATCCTATGGAAATCTCACTTCTTTCTTACTTCCCAAATGATGTTGTAAAGGGCATATATACGTAGTACTACACCCTAGGCTTTGATGGGCACGCTCATGTCGCCACGAACTGTGGGCCAGATTGCTTGGTTTTGTCAATGATGGTCACTTGATGCGTTTATCAATACTGGGGGTCCAGTGTAGAGATTACTACAACAGAAATGGCGGATGCAGGACGGTGCAGACGCAGAGAGAAAGAGAGCTGTAGGGAACGGGACAAAAGGGTCGAATGGCAGCAGAGAGTGTGCGTGCATGGGAAAAGGAAGAGAGAGGTAGAGAGTGCCTGCCCGCGCGCGCAAGAGAAGATTGGGAAATGTTAATCACTTCTAGCAAGCTTAGGTCTTTTGCTCAGCATTACCACAGGCTCACAGTTATGCAGTATGTTGATCAATTTTTCTTTTTCCTGCTTCCACCTCAAACACGAGTTTACTGTGTACCTCTATTGCCGTTAGAGATAGACAGGTAGAGAGATCTCTATCTCTACGGAGAGAGGGACGGGGAAGTTCTGAACGAGGGCCTGAGGAGCTGCAAAGCTGAAAAGCTAAAGACAAAGAGGATCACTTTACCCAAAGCTCGGGACGAGGATCCTGTTTTGACTGACTCTAGACTCCACAGTTCACATATTAGCGTGATGTCATTTGTAAAATTATTATGTGTACATGTTGTAGCCTAGTCAGCATTAAGTCAATATTTTCAGAGTTTATTACAAATGCTACCTACAAATTTTTATATTACCTAGTTAAAGGTATACTTTGCCCTCCAAAATCGTCCTGGGAGAACTGACATAAACAGAAATCTTGACAGTAGTGTAATGGTGTATTCTTTCTGAAGCAAACCAATGTGGAGGCCTCAACAATGAAAACGAGAAGATGTAGGAATTCCCAATTTTTAAGAGATTTGGAAGAGCATGCGCACCCAAGATGACCTTTATAACTAATCTACCCTGTGGAACCTCCTTGTCCTGCAATTAGCCTGACAGTATATTTTATTCAGCCAATCATTTCAGGTTTAATGCCTCTTGATCTCCTAGATAGGCTAACATAGTGTCCTGTTGTGCTGTTGCAAGTTTGAACATAGGGCACAATTTACAACTCTGCTGAGTGGGTTCCACCAATCAGTCTCACAACTTACGGACTAGTAGTCCCCATGCTCTTATAATCTTGGTCAAGTCTGCTCTCAACTCAAGAAGATTGGCCTTGTCTTGGGGAAGGGAGCAAATGTGCACAACAACTAGCCAAGAATGTACTTTCTGATTGATTAATCAACCTAGGCACTAGTCTAATCACAATTTAGTGACCATTTAAAGACTAACCATCCTTTTCACCCACTCGTGCAATGTCTTCTATGACAGGGGGTCCATGAGTCTAGAATGCCATATATGCCTGGCCTGTAGGATCAGCATATAAATGTAGCTTTGGTATATACTATACTGTATAATAGATACTATAATTGCACATACGAATCTAGTTTGTATACAACTGTTCGAAGACACAAAGTTGCTTGCTTAGCCATGATTTGGACAGTGAGTATCCTATTTGATAGCATGTTATTTTATTCCTGCAACGCATGAACTTGGAACAGAGATCAATAACAGATCTGCTCCTAGTCAGGTCTACTTTCTCCGAGCGGCCATTCGCCCGTGGGAATTCTGGGATAAACTAAACCGAAAGGATGGGGCTTTGCACGCCTTTTAACAGAGATAACCCATGTCGTAATCTCTTGGTTCTAGGGTGATGATGCTAATTGTTAGTTATTGGCTGCTTCAGGATTCAGACAAATTGGCTACTTCTGGTAAGACTGTCCTGCCATCTGAGCAAATGATCATTGGAAATGGATATCACGTGATTGCCACTGACCTAACTCGAGGTAATTTTTTGTTGATCGCATATTCTTATGGTCAGTTTTGTCATTTTAATTCTGATCTGCTTGTGAACAAAATTACATAATCATTTGCGAAATTTAATGGATCGTGCTCATTGATTTTCAATTATTTTTGCAGTAAGGAAACTAGTAACTTGATCATTTTAACTGCGTTGAAATTGATGCCATCTACATCTAATTGGTAATGACTTTTTAGAAGTGCGTAATGAGAAAAGGAACACGTGTGAATAGAGTGGGTAATTTCTACCCAAGGCAACCCCCAAGCCGAACCTGACTGGTCAAAATAGCAGCAGAAGAATCAACTTGTGTCTGTTTTACTTTACTGCTGAGATCGGCTAATATTTCCATGCTGGTACTGAGAGTCTGAGATCCCCGGTGTTGGCTTACTTCATACCCGCTGGAAAGTTGGTCCAAGTGCCAAGTACCATGGCCAATTGGCCATAAATAGTCTCACGAAATAAATAGTTGCTATCAGTCGGTGGTACCATTTTCGCAAGTACAATAGGAGAAAGCTCAAATACAGGAAGCATGTAGGCTGTTTTATTCGTATCAGACAGATTCCATTAGTCAGTCAGATGCTGGTTACTACTAGGAAAGAGGAGGCAGAATCAGAAACGATGCTTACCACATATTTTTTTTTTTGAAACAAAGGCAGGAGCACTGTGATTCATTAAGAAAGGAAGCAAAGATTACATCCTAAGAGTACATAAAGCTAATCTCAGCAAACAGACTGAGAAAACACAACAACACAAACATTGTAACACAACAGAGATAGACACAACCACAACATATGTTTCCGAGATAGACACAAACATTACCACATATTTTTCTTTCTTTCTTTTACATAGAAGGCATGCTACCGATTCTTGAACACATCAAAAGTAGAGTGAATCACTTGGACTGAAGGTCCCGACGAGTCCAACATTCCCAGTGAAATCTAGGAAGTAGGGACTAATGTGCAATCACCTCCATTCAGATTCCGGCGTCGCTCTCAAAACTCAAAAGGCACGCAACCTCTAGTGGCCCTAGTACTCGCAGGCAAATCACGAATCCTCCAACATCGCTGAGACTGCTGGCTTCGCTCCAGGTACATTCTGTACCGGTGAAGACCGAAGAATCAGCTACGTGCTGCTACTACTACGAGTTGTCTCTATTATTTACATTGAGCTATTGCCTAAAAAAATACATTGAGCTAACAAATTTTTTTTGGAAGTGATCTAGAACAGTACTTGCGTACAACCTCACAATCCTATTTGCCGTACAGGATACAAGATCCAGCAGGCCGAAGGTTACCAATCTCCTCGAGCCTCCGGTTACCCAGGGGAAGTACCGAAGCATATCAAAACACCTAAAGAAAAACAAAGAAATCAGGGGCGCCGCGTACCAGATCGGGTGCTGCCACCACGAAGCACGCACACACCGAGAAACACATTGAAAAACGTCTTGAAAGGGAGAAAAGTCTGAAGTGTGTACAGCCGCTCCTCTCCCTCTCCTGACTTTATCTTTTTTTCCTCCACAGCCGCGGCCTTCCTATCTTTACCTGCTCCCGCAGTGACCAATGGGAGCCGGGGCTCAAAGCTAGTACACACCAGCATTGCAGTGGTAGGACACTGCTGGCTGCACACAATATACTTTGAGAGGTGAGCTTTCATAACACGACAAAACGACACTTGAAACAACTATACTAGCAGGCTTATATGAGCTGTAGGATGTTTTTTTTTCAGGGATGTTAATTTATTATATTTTAAAATCAAATGAAGAAATGCATTATCTTTTCAGATTCCAAAATTTTAAAATTTGGTGCCGTATTTAGGAGTCCAATGAATACAGTGCAGCATGATTCAGGTTAAGTGGTCCGTTCTTCCTCAATGAAGTCTTCACATGCTAATACTGCAGTACTTTCCCTAAAAGGGTACTGTGCTTGTATGCTTTGTTTACCTTCAATTACCCTCCTTGATTCTGAAAAATCAGTGAAAAAGCAGAGGCTGACCATCCTAAGATTCCTCTATACTTTATTCTCTCCCAGCCTCACGTATTTCACCCTCCGAGAGGACTCAGGTTTTTGAAGGTAGAGTTCTCTCTCATTCTCCATCCAGAGTCCAGACTCCTCCCTCCAACTTTTACTGCTAGGTCTCTTTCCCTTGAGGCCTGGATACACAAGAGAAAACTTGTGAAGCAGTAGGGCTAGTGGTAGCACCGCATTTTGTGCTTGCTTCAGGAGCCAGTTAGAACATTAGTGTTACTAGGCTCTTTTCTCCAAAGAGAATCCATATTTTGTTCTCATCCCCAACTCCCCCTCCCCTCTCTCCCACTCTCCCCTCCCCTTCAAATCACAAGCTTTGTTTATAGTAAAACAAACAGGGCCTTATTGTCTCTACTATTGCGCGGCTTCTACCTACGTCCACTGTCCATTTGCAGCAGGCAACTGCACATCTTCTTCGGCTGCATGAGTGTTCCCCTGAGTAACAATGAGAGATGGCAGCAACACCACCAAGAAGAGCAAGGTATCTTACTATTTCCCATTCCTTGGCTTGGCCTCAACCGAGCTCTGCATTCTGAGAGCGTTGTTTTGTTGCTCCTTGCTTAAATGCGGCGTCCCCTGATTTTTCTGTGCTTGTAGTTGTCATGGTCCAAAAGCTTGGTGAGGAAGTGGTTCAACATCAGGAGCAAGGCTCATGACTTCCATGCTGATGATGTAGCTGCGATTGGGAGAAGAGGTGTGTATGTGTTTGCGTTTGCAGTTGTATTTATGTGCCTCATTTCTCCCAATTGCTCCTTTATGGAGCTCGCCCTGTCTCTCTGCCACTTGAAGATCAATTTTGGTGTTTATTGAACCTCTGATTTTCCGTTGTTTTTTTTTGCCACCGGTGGTTTCCCAAGTTAGTAGCAAATTATTGACACGCTACTATCATGGCTATTTCCTATAATCCTTATGGATGATTTACTCTTACTGCAATGGTCACAGGTGGGGGTGAGGACGAGTGGAGAGGCAGCAGCTTCTCTAAGAGGGAGCCAAGCACGGTCAAGAAGAGCAAGACAGGTGAGAAAACCTGGTCTTTGTGATCTGGGATGCAGCATTTATATGTTCTGTTTCAACACCGTGCCATTTTGACTCAGAGAGGTCCTCGAGGAGGAGCCAGGACCATTCGAGGCGAGGCAAGATCGACCTTGACGCAGCTGAAGCCACGGTGACGTTGGACTATAGGTATATTGCTGCATTTCGAGTTTATGAAGTCAGTGGCCAAAGCCAATGACAGATTTGTATGTGCTTGTTCTTGAAGTAGAATATTTGTTGCTACATGGAATGTTGGTGGCCGTTCCCCGCCAAATAATATGAGCCTTGAGGACTGGCTCCATGCTGCACCTCCTGCCGACATCTACGTCCTCGGGTACTAGTTTTCTCTACGTTTTCTTTTTTATCTGAACTCTTCTTATAGTGCTTTGTAAAAACAATCCACTGATGCTGTTGATCATTTTGTTCAGGTTTCAAGAAATTGTTCCATTGAATGCCGGGAATGTTCTTGGAACAGAGGATAATGGCCCTGCAAGGAGGTGGGTGTCATTGGTCAGGAGGACACTAAACAATTTGCCGGGTACTAGTGGAAGTGGAAGCTTTCGCACACCATCCCCGGTGCCTGAACCAGTGGTGGAGATGGATGATGACTTTGAGGGGCTGTCATCGAGGCAAAACAATGCGCCATTCTTCCATCGCCGGTCTTTCCAAGCTGGGCTTAGCCGGAGTTTGCGGATGGAAGGTGACATCCTTGCTCCCCAGCCAAGGCTAGAACGGCGGTACAGTGTCTGCGACAGAGCAATCTATGGTCGTAGGCCTAGTGATTATGAGAACAACTGCCGCTGGGGTGGATCCTCAGATGATGAGAATAATACTGGAGAGTCACCAAGTACAGTATATTCACCAATGTCATATGGATATGGTAACGCATCATCTCTGGAAGATAGTCATAGACGAGCTGGTCATACTAGGTAAGTTTGATTTTTTTATTCTTTAAAAAATATCTTGAAGCTACAGTCCTGCACCTTTTTCATGACTGTTAAGTTAATGATTGGTTTTCGTGCCATTTTTGTGCTCAGATATTGTCTAGTTGCAAGCAAGCAAATGGTGGGATTGTTTCTTATGATTTGGGCTCGTAAAGACATAAGGGATGACATAAGAAATCTGAAGGTTTCTTGTGTCGGGAGAGGACTGATGGGCTATCTTGGAAATAAGGTTATTCACACAGTTTTAATGCTACCTAGCTTTATGTTTTTTTTCATATATGATTTGATCTATACAAGTATTAGATATTTAGTTGTAAAGGCTTTGTTTTCCAGGGTTCAATTTCAATTAGCATGTCATTGCACCAAACAAGCTTCTGCTTCGTCTGCAGCCACCTGACTTCCGGACAGAAGGAAGGCGATGAGCTGCGGAGGAACTCAGATGTTCTGGAAATCCTCAAAAAGACCAGGTTCCCAATGGTCTATGGACACTACGAGCGTTCACCAGAGACAATCTTGGAGCATGAGTAAGCAAAGCGCCTCACAATGAACCAGTATATGCATGTATTTGGTGTGACCTTGCTCTACCTCTTGTTGCAGTCGAATAATCTGGCTCGGGGACCTTAACTACCGGATCGCGCTTTCCTACAGGCTAGTGAAGGCCCTCGTTGAGATGCGTAATTGGAAAGCGCTGCTGGATAAAGATCAGGTAAGCTTGCTTGGTAACCCTTGTGTGTGTGGCTTTGAAGCTCTAGAAAGCAGTACAATTCTTGTTCCACAGGCAACTCGATGTCTTTTGTCTTGTCGTTCTTTTACTTTATCATGTTACAAGAATTCTGGTAGTTTTACAAATCAGAAAAGCTATCGTTTTCATTACAAAAACGATTTTGAACAACGGCCTGAAAACCTGACACTTTCAGCTAAGAATTGAGCAAAGAGGTGGGCGAGTATTTGTTGGGTGGAACGAGGGGAACATATACTTTCCCCCTACATACAAGTACTCAAACAATTCGGACAAGTATGCCGGTGATGACATGAACCAGAAAGAGAAGAAGAGAACTCCTGCATGGTATTTTAACTACATAATATAATGCAGACTTTTGCCACATTTTTGTACAACTAAAGAATTTTATTTGTTGCAATGCAGGTGCGATCGGATTTTATGGTCTGGAAGAGGCCTTGGACAACTGTCATATGTACGAGGTGAATCTCGCTTTTCAGACCACAGGCCAGTCTACAGCGTCTTCAGTGCAGAAGTGGAATCAATTAATCATAGCAGAATCCAAAAGATGAGCAGTTCGAGTTCTCAACTAGACATTGAAGAACTGCTGCCTTACTCTTATGGATACACCGATATCAACCCGTATGGATACACCGACCTCAATTTCTACTAAAGGAGTTCAAGAAATTCAGCATCCTATAATGTACAGTCCTGTAATAGTGATGAAAAGGTAGGTATTGGAGAGTGATTTTGGCTCTCAATCCAAATTTATACTTATGTTTCATTAATATTGGTAATGTCCAATGTCAGGCTGTGATGCTTGATGAGGATCCAAGGATTCGTCATGATTGATAATGCTGATTTGAAACGTGCTTAAAACCTGATTGGATTTAATCAACTTCTGATAACTTGGGTAAGCATCTTTCATATACCATGATCAATAATGCTGATATGAAACGTGCTTAAAAACTGATTGGATTTAGTATACTCCAGACTTTCATACTGGACATCTTCAGAAGTTTGGGGATGGTTTGAAATTTTAGCTAACTGGGATGTCTTCTCTGTGGCTCATGGTACGTATTTCATTAAGTTTCATTTTAGAAGGTCCACATTTATGATGGCATGAGGTACAATTTGTGCTTGATTCTATTTCCTCCCTCTCGCAGGTGAGGGCCATTATCTGCAAGAAGTTAACATACTGCTACTAGGGGCATACTGTTTCACTTACAGCAAACGGTTCCTTTTTTGGGCTGATTGTACGGTACTCAATCATAAGTCCAGAAGACTTTGGTCACAGCAAAGATACCACTGACAGCAACGGCCTTGCACCAGATTTTTGTAGTCTGTACATTGTAGGGCAACAGTCTGTGTTTTTTCCCCTGTTTTACCCCTTCTGCGTTCTGCCCTGTTTTCAGAATTCAGATTATAACGACAAGGCGGTGCTTAGCAAGTTCAGCTCTCTGTGGCATGTGGGTATTTTAACTATATTTTTTTGCGAAATACTAGTGGGTATTATAAGATCTGCAAAAGGGGCCATGAAAGCCTGCATTTTGTAAATGATTTCCATGGATGGAGAAAGGATGTATAGGCCATCATTGGACTGTGTTATGAGCATTGTCTGTATCATTTGAGCTGACAAAAAGGCTACCTGTCACATTTTCACCGGCCTGCTTCACATGCTGCAGGAAAATGTGTTCTACTACCCCTCCATTTGCCTGCCTCCTTTTCACTGTTCTTGGCAGGGGCTGAAAATAAAATGCTGCTGGACACATTGTCTGTGACATTCTCTCTTTTTTTTTCGTTTTTGTTGCAAGTACATGCATGCGCACGCCCTGATGAGGTCTAGCATGGAATGATTTGCTACCTGTTTGTGTGTACGATTGAGTGCAACCTGAACATATGCACCAGTGATTCAGTACATTCATCCTTTGGCAGATTTTGAACTGTCCAGCTGCAGAAGATCGCAATTTTTTTGCACGCCTAGACATCTTTGTATACATCTCTACTCAAGTAATCTGAAGAGTTGGTTGAAAGAGTTGAGCTAGGCTGCTTTAACCTCATTTCAACCCAAAGAGCCTGACCGTCTTTTCACAATACAGTTACTCTTGCATTGATCGTCGTTTAACTTGACAGAAGATAAGCCTCAAAAGGAGCGAGCGAGGAGGAAATGACAGCCATCTTTCACCTTCTCTTGTGCCGCGGTGGGCCACGAACAGCAGTGAGCTTTACCAAAACTAACCTACTACTGTTAAGCATCGAACGAAGTTATCAACCCATGATATGTCTTGCCTAGCACTTCAGTGATTTAATCTTTGTGCTGGACAGGTGGTCACGTCCATATGTATGTGTTCACTGGACCCGGCCCGTGAATAATGAAAAATATTTTTAAAGGTTTGAGGAACAAGAATCTCCAGCGGCATGGAGCAAAATGCATGCATGGTGGCACCCTTTGTGCGTTGAAGTGATTGGAAGAAAAGCATGCAGGGGAGGACAGGACGGCTCTGGAGGATGTGCTTATTGCACAAAGGCAATTATCATGTTGAACAGCAGCAAACTAAAATGGCCTGAATTTTTTTTTGGCATGGGCCCAAACATGTTATGGATGATGTACTAGTAGTCAAGCTAAGGTTCATCATCCGGATATCGCCTACTCGTCGATCGGATTCTGCATGCATCTCTGGGGTGATTGTGTCTCGGCTAATGATTGGATACGCCGCCGGCACAGTACGGCATGTTGCTGCTCTTTTTGCAGCATGCAACTGTGCACATTTTCTTCATGTCGAAGCAGTGCGTATTAGTCTTATGTTGGGGTTGTATACATGGTTTTCGGTTTTGGGTTGTCAAGTAGACCTGTGATAATTTACATTTCTTGCTCTTTTTTATGAAGAGAGGCGAATAATCCAGCTTCCAGCTAGCTAGCTAGGCATGGAGAGTGAGGAACGTAAAAAAGTGGAGATGTTTTCCGGTGTTTGTAAAGAATGTGGATCGTCGGTTGCTCTCGATTTAATGGTCCATGATAGAAGGTAACAACCAATTCAATATTGATGGAAGTACTTAGGTATTAAGGATAGAAAAGTAATTTTATATGGTGACCAAAATAGATCGCGAGCAATGAAAGAAAAGATGTAATTTACATTGTTTGGTCTAATTTACTTAGGATTATTAAACCAGTTCAAGATGAGATGAGCCGGTTCCGTCGAGTAGACAGGAAACATGTAATTTACATTGTCTGGTCTGATTTATATGGGCCCATCAAGCAGCTAGGAACGTATGCTACATAGGATATGGACCATGTCGCGATAACAAATATGAAGACTCGGGTCATGGCGAGTGCATCGTTTCGGATCAGATTTATATTGCCTGATTTAGATTAACTCATTATATTGTGATTGATAAGATTTCTTGTGCCACGAATTATTTAAACAAACATATCGTTAAGGATAATATTTGAGCACATACTTGTCTAGTGAATCTTTTTCTATTGCTTGTGCCACCATTGTTGACTTGATAAGCTCTTCAGTTCATAAAGTGAATAAAAGAATCATCGAAGAAGATGATGGCCTGCCAAATGTGAAGTTCGATCGTGAAAACACATATTTCTTGTCTTATCGAGTTTATTCTTTCCTTACTAAGGTTTGGATTGCTTGTTGAGTTTGTACGTGATATCACTTTTTCCATACTCTGCTAAGGTTTTCTTACCCATGCTATTCGTAATGATTATTTTTATTCCATATCTTACCCCTCAGTCAATCAACGGTCCAGATCAAAATATCTTCTCATACCTCTAGGTACTTCGCAAACACTTGGAAAACATCTCAAAAAAGTGAGGGCTTTCCATCCAACATCGTGGCACCAACGTGCAAGAACCATCAATTGCTTGATTCTCAAAATAATACTCCATCCGTCTCTAAATATAGTGCTTTCTAATTTTCAAACAGAAAAATAGTCAATATGTTAAAAGACTATCGTACCTTTATTTTTACTTTCATCTATCTACCCATTAACTCTTCCACCAACCCTAATATTTGTCCTATCTGTAAAACATACTAGAAAAATTTCAAACTGCAAAACATTCTACATTTAGATAGAAAGAGTACTTAAAAAAAAACATCAATTGCTTGATGGGGCTCGGATCTCAAAGCGCAGATAATGACTGACGGCTGATGTCATCGCTCTCTCGCCTCGCAGAGGAGAGAGGACCCAGAAAACCATGGCCATCATATCAGCAACCACCTCCCATGCCTGCATATGAGCGCTACTACGCCACGTCTCCATGCACAAGAGAGGAGAGAATTGGTCACGACACACAACCTATTCCTCCGTTCCATACCAAAAAAAAAAAACAAAGAATGCCTGTCATGGATCCGATGTGTTAATAAATCAGCACCATGCTAGCTGTACAGTATACGCAACTCTTTAATTTTCATACAAGTACAGCAGCATGTTGTTTACCTGTGCGTAAAAGGCAGAGCTGGGATTGGAGAAGACGATGAAGCAAATCAATGGATGATGGTGCACTTTTGATCGAACAATCTATTCATGCATGTGGGAAAATTACCAACAGGTACCTAGCTACCACTTAAAGCCCAAAAGCTCACTAGTATCACTCGGCAATGAATGCTTTGCATGACATGAGAATACGAAGATGGAAGAAGATTAAAGAGCGAAGATGTCTTGTCATACTTGCTATTCAAGCAAAGGGACAGTGTTCACTGCGATGTGAAACAATGATGAAAAAGTTGTGGGAAATATGTATATAGTGCTATAAACACCACCGTGAAGAGAGTTTCGTGTGGATAAATAATGTCCGAACTACAGCTTCATTGGCAAGCTTCGGGATTTTGTGACAATTAGCAGTCCTGAGAAATAATAATAATAATAAAAGCACTAACCTGCAAACTTAATGGAAACTGATGAATACTTGGGGCAGTTAACTGATGAACACAATGCATCAAGTAGCTTGGGGCAGCAGTCGGCAGAGAATTCAAGTTCAACACACTACGCACACCTTTGGCTTTGGGAGCAGTAGAATGAAAAGACTTTGGATGGGAAATGAGCTGCGGGAGAGAATCTCCCACCCCTTTGCCTTTGGAAACGCCAGCCATTTTTGCGTAGGGCAGAAGCTGTCAGATGATACTACAAGACAAGCATATATGCTCATCCGGTCTGTACCGCTCGCTTCCATGCATCCATATCCACGTGCTGACAACTCAAAACTCATGCACACAGTACATGCACATTTTTAAATAATGAACAACAAATGTTCATATTATTGTGTGTAATACTAGTATTCGTAGTAGTAGTACATACGTGTATGCATGCCCATATATAGCTCCGTGTGTCTTGTACTATAGTCTCTGAACCTTGCATGCAACCATGCACATGAGCATGCTATGGATGCGATGCCATGAGACTGTTGTCTCTATCACTTCTGTCCTTGTCAGCCGTCACGTATGCGTAGACGTCTAGACGAGTCGCGTCTGGGACTGGCCGGCTTTTTTCTTTCAATACAGAGACGGCCGGAGAGTCACGAGGAGAGACGAGACAGAGAGAGCCCTCTTTATTCCAGAACGATGCTCGGAGCAAGAAGATAACACGAACAGTCAAATCTATCGATATCGTTTCGAAGGCCAGAGAAGCACGCTGTTGCATTGTTGATCCATCCATATGATCGCCGCTCCTGCTCTCCGTGCCATGGCTTGCCTACCATGCCTTAACAGGGCTGTTGGCTGTTGCACGTTCACCGTTGGCAATGTGTCTTCATTGATTCATTGATCAGCATTGTGGGCTTGTGACAGCATTGCCTAGCCTGCCATCCCAGATCTCGCTCTTCCGGGCCGGTGACAGGCCGTGCTTGCACGAACCCGTGAGGGGTTTGGCCCATTCTGTGTCTCTTAAACGGGCTGCGGCCTATGTCGGGGATACATCAATCGCAAACATCTTCAACGCCGTGTGGACGTGTGGTCATGGTTGCTCGACCCTGCAGAAATCAGAAAAAGATGTACATAAATGAACTAGCACGATTCATGAAATTGTATCCAATTTAATTCTACCAGTAAAAAAAGTCAGAACACGATCGAGGCCCTTTACGTATGCTGCAGGTTCAAATCTTTGTAATTAATCTCGCAGTTTTGTTTTGAGGCACTTGCAGAGAAAATTAACCCACCGTAGAATACAATAGAATGGCCGTGGTGGGAAAAGGTGAGATGCGAGTGATTTATGGGAGCAAATTTGGACCCCTGGAAGTGAAACGAACGATCGTAGTTGCAAAGAAAGAGTCTGCTTTCATGCACGGCGCAGTTTGTTTTTATGAGATTCTGTTTTTATTTTATTTTTACTTTATTTTTTGCAAAGAGCTCCTTTTCTTTCTTTACGGCGGACAATTCGCTGGTACTAGTTGGCTACCCGAACAGCACCTTCTTCGGAAGAACTCATGAATGCAGGTTCCATGATCTCTTGGTCTCCGTCAGAGGCATCTCCGACTCTAGTTCTCCGCCCATCTTAAACCCCGGGGGCGTCTCCTTCCCACACCAACCTCGTGGGGACTCCAATAATCCAGTGCGCCTACTGCCTCTCCCATCGGCTCGTCGGCGCCCGGTTCTTGACCTGACAACGGTGATGCATTAGTTTTGCTCTTTATTTTTCTCGATTTGTGTCGCATTGCCGGTTTCCTGTCTTGATTGTTCCGAATTTGGCAGCTTCTACCGTGGGAGGCCTCGAGATTTCGTTAAAATCTCGGTAGGTTAATAGTAACATGCGAGTTCCCTGTTCTCATCGTTGTATGAAACGCTTCTTTTTTGTTACGGGAGGGGGAAGATAGGGGAGGGAGGGAAGTACTAGGGTTTATATTCAGTGTGAAAGGCATCCAAGCCGTGAAACCTGTGGTGATTTCTTGGTTGGTTATTAACTAGGGTTTAAGCTCTAGCCGACCTGTGAAACGTCGCGCCTTTCTTTTTTTCGTCTTCGTCAGTGTAAATTAATAATTGACCAATGGGGATTCGTAGATTGATCTATATGCTGTGCATATGAATTGTTTCTTAGTTTTTTCATCATCAAAATCATTCGCAGTGAACCAAATTGGAATAGCGCGGTCGCAAATATCCTCTTTGAATAGTTGGTTTAAAGGGGTAAAATTTATGCAGGGTTGCAGAAACTTAAGTGATCACAATAAAAAGGTAATGCATTGATTTGGGAACTGGCCAGGTGGTGGTGCTAGCCAATTAGCTGTCTGGTGTAAGTATATCATGTTACCTTTCCGTAGCTAGGTGTTCTAAATATAGTGTATTTGGTATATTTGGCTGTGATTACAGTTTGTATGTTCTTTGTCCTTACTGTGGATGGTGGAAAAGGGTCTGCTCAGGCCTAGAATTGTGTTTCTTTTTTCAGAGTTAACTCATAATGTCCTCTTTTTTGGGGTCAATGCAACTAGCTCTAACCTATTATAGCATTATTGACATTTCAGGTTCGATATGGGGACGTATCTCAGGAACCATTCAGATGATGAATTCTCAGTGGCCGGAGAGAAACCAGATGTAGAGTTCATGGATTATCAAAATGATAACACTATTCAGAGTTACGACCTTGAAGATGGTCCAGTGGTTGTTACAGTTCCTTTCCCTTTCAAGAACGGAAAACCAAGATCCGTCCTTGTTGGTGAAACCTCAGCCGACACCATTAGCATAGAGAATACCTCTCCTGAACCTGTAAATTTATGGAGTGTCAGAATATTCTCTTCAAACCCAGAAGACAGCTATCTCTTATCAATGATGGAACCACCAAAAAATGACGGCGATGAAGAGGCAAAACGGGCTTTTCTTGGTTTGACTTCTGTGGAAGATCGTACACTTCTGCCTGGACAAACTCTAACAATTTGGCTTTCTTGTACACCAAAAGATATTGGTTTGCACACATCAATTGTGCATGTTGATATCGGAGATGAGAAGATCGAGCGTGTGGCCTTTCTACTGGCAGATGATAATGTCTCCATGGCCTTATTTTCTGATAAACCTTATTCCAGGAAACAAAATCAAATGGGGAAGAAATTCGAGTGTTCTTCTTTTGTTCCAGGTTGCAGACCAACTCGGCAACATATTCAAGGGTTCAAGTATAAGCTCCCTGAGTTTGTAATACCTGCAGAAACCCGTGAGATAATTGAAAGTAAACAGAGGCCTGATGTCCTATCTGAAGAGCTTAGCATGGCAAATTATGCAGAATTTTTTAGCACTCTTCTAGTCATGGAAGAAATCAATTTGGAGGTATTACAACACCTGTTATCTCTTCAAACGCCAACATTTGACCTGCTTTGCTAACATTTGACGTTCATTTGCAGGAGGAGATGCGATCTTATGACATGGAGGGTGTTTTGATGAAAAGAAGAGGTAGAAGCTTGTCTCTCGAGGTCCCTGGTTTGGCAGAAAAAAGGCCTTCACTAGTCCAAGGAGATTATATATTTGCCAGGCCGTGTGGAAGTGATTCTCGGCCTTATCAAGTTGGTTCCCTCTCCATATGAATAATAAGCTCATGGCTCATTAATAGGTTATTATGCTATCAATGAATACCTTTTTGTTAAGTCTGGTAATTTAATCTTTTGGTTTATTCTTCAGGGCTTTATTCACAAGGTTGAAGCTGATGAAATATTTTTGCAATTTGACGAGACATTCCATCTCAATCACCGTGACAGGAACCACTATGATGTTAGCTTCACTTATAATAGAGTGAGCATGAGAAGGCGATATAAGGCTATTCATGAAATAATGGGACCTGAAATTCTATTTCCCTGCCAGTTACCTTATAGAAGTCTGAATAAATGGTCATTTAAGCCTCTGAACCCGCACATAAATACTGAGCAAGCTGATGCAGTTTCGATGATACTTGGTTGCCGGGGATTACGCCATATGTGATACATGGACCTCCAGGAACTGGCAAGACCATGACCATTGTGGAGGCCATTCTTCAGCTTTATACTGGCAAGAGGAGGGCAAATATTCTCATATGTGCTGCTTCGAATAGTGCTGCAGATCATGTATTGGAGAAGCTCCTTGAAGCTAGCTATCTTATCCGCACATGTGATATATTTAGGCTAAATGCCTCCAGCCGTCAGTATGATGATGTAAATCCTGATTTTATCCGGTTTTGTTTCTTTCAAGATATGGTGTTCAAGTGCCCTCCGTTGCAAGCATTGATGCGCTACAGGATAATTATATCAACCTATATGAGTTCATCTCTGCTGCAATCTGAGGGCATTCGTCGGGGCCATTTCACACACATTTTCTTGGATGAAGCTGGTCAAGCCTCTGAACCAGAGGCAATGATTCCCTTGTCAGGGTTGTGTGGAAGAGACACTGTGATTGTGTTAGCAGGAGATCCGATGCAGTTAGGTCCAGTTGTTCATTGTAGACAAGCAGAGAAGGATGGTTTAGGAAAATCCTATCTACAAAGGCTCTTTGAATTTGAGCAGTATGAAACAGGGAATCCTAACTATGTGACAAAGCTTATCAAGAATTATCGGTGCCATCCAGCAATCTTACATTTACCATCAGAGCTTTTCTATGGGGGCGAACTGATAGCCTGTAAAGAAGACAAAGTGTCATCAGTTTACAATTGCATTGACCTTCCTAACAAGTCTTTCCCTGTTCTTTTTGTTGGAATTCAAGGATGCGATGAAAGGGAAGGCAACAATCCATCATGGTTCAATAGGATCGAAGTCAGTAAAGTTGTAAGCATCATCAGGAGCCTGACTAGAGTTGGTGATATTCGTGAAGCTGATATAGGGGTCATTACTCCATACCGTCAGCAAGTCACCAAGATAAAGAAAGCTCTAGAGGCATTTGAAATGCCTGACTTGAAAGTCGGAAGTGTCGAACAATTCCAGGGTCAGGAGAGGGAAGTGATAATAATCTCTACAGTCAGGTCAACTGTAAAGCATAACGAGTTTGACAAATTCTTTAACCTGGGATTCTTAAGCAATCATAAGAGGTTCAATGTTGCAATCACTCGTGCGAAATCTTTGCTCATCGTGGTAGGAAATCCACATATTGTCACTAAGGTAACATGATCTATCATTATCTCTCTCTAACATCGTCCACTATTTTGGAATTAATAACGCTTTTATTTCCAGGATCGGCACTGGGATAGGCTTCTGAGGTACTGTGCTGACAATGGTTCTTACCAAGGATGCCCGCTCCCGCCACCAGAGTCTTATTCAGAAGAATCCTTATCCTCCGGATATAGTGAATGCCGAGGCGAACCTGCTGGTTGGGAATACAACCAACAAACTGCCAGCAACAACTACAATGAGGAACCATCTGACTTCGGTTCCACAGATAACAATGCCACTGCAGCTGGTTCCAATAATCAAGTGGAATGGTCAGAGGAGAAGCCCGATGATGAGTACCAGCCATCCAGCAATGTGGAAGCAGGCCCTGAGGAGGAGATGCCGAAGCAGCACGTCGAGCAAGAGGCTGAGCAAGGAGATGAGCAGTCCAATCAGTACTTTACCAATGACGATCAGCCCCAGGATGCGTATGCTGAGAAGTACAGCTTCCCTCGTGGCTGGTGTGATGTTTCGAGTATCCCTGCGACGGGCTGGGAGTAATTTACCAGCGCCACAATCGCCTCGTTATCCCCTGTAGGTGCCCCTGGTAGAATACTTGGGCCCTGTGAGACTAACTTCCAGGTGCATCACGCATTCAGCTCTTCCCTAGTCGAATAATTGTTATCTAGTGACTCCTCACCTGACTGCGTCTATATATTTATTCATTATAGTAGGCCGTCGTCTATGACCGGATTAACTTGTGCGCACATGAATGGTGTCATTTTGAGAACTCTGAGGCCACGCTTGTCCAAAATTTGTGTGCATTGTGCTTTTGGATCTGTGTGCTTTGTGTGGTATCCGAATGTTAGCTGGTGCGACGTTTGATATTGTGGCTCGGTGCCATGCCGGAGTGGAGTTCCTTTCCTAGACACGCCACCGGACGTGCATTGGCGACAGCCACGTGCACTGCAGCAAGGAGGTTACTGTGTCGGCAAACTGGAGGAGCAGGAGATGCTAACAGAACAGAGGAAACCTGACCACGGTCGAAGTCACACATGGTAGATTCGAAACAATTGATCGCGCGGTCACGTGCCATATCGCGCAGATTCTTTTTTTTGAAAAAAGGGCCGGAATTCTTTTCGGCACACCCAGATTCTTGGCCCGGTGGCTATTTTTCCTTAAATACTAACACACTGTTCTCTCGTCTTCAGAGAACTACCACCTGTCTTTGTTGATACCTCTTTGAGCATGGAAAAAAGAGTCGTTCGGGTTGCGTCATTTTTCAGCTTTTCTTGCATATCAGCGAGAAGGATGGTTGGCAAAGGACAAGTGCATGTGATGATCATGTGAGAGGAGATCAGAGGGCAATCAGTATTTGGTAGAAGGAACTTGGCCTCCACATATAGACTCTGCTCATAGATGGAGAACGGGCAACCAACACTTCACACTTGTGACATAGAAAGAATATAATTGAGGTTGTTGATCGCAGTCTCCAGACAGTTTCATGGTGGTCAGAGAATATAGATGTCAACTTATCAAGCGTTGTCTTGTTATTAGTAGTATAGGAGCTTCAGGGTTCATCAGAAATAAAAGAGCATGTATGGTGGGGAACTTCGGCATATGGCAGCGATTTCTGTCGCCGTTGAGCTATGATGTCAGGACAGATATACCTACCCGACGGTTCAAGATAACCAAAAATAAAAAAAAAATCCTTCCGTGCGCTAGCCAAGGAGTGTATATATGTGCTTTATTAACTTGACTCAAAAGCCAAAGGAAGAGACAGAAGTGGAGAACTGGAGAAAAGAAAAAGGTACGAGGTTTTTGTTTTTGTGTGTTTCATTGTACTTGCCCATGGTACAGTACAGTTGTTGCTTCTTGATCTTATAGGACAATAAGAAATGTTGTTTAATACTCGAAGTAATAATCGACAGCTGGTGCCCCCTTTTCCCCCATCTATGAATGACCAATGAGCCGAGCTGTACAACCGGACAGCTGAGAAGGGAGGGCTTTATTTGAAACATTGCAAGCCACAACACCAACCTTTGCAGCTAATAATTCAGTACTACTAGTTCAGTACAGAGTCCAGGCATGCATTTTGTCATATACAATTGAAACTAGGCATTTGTGCGGTTAGGTCACACTGTCCAAGCAGGCTCCCCAAAACATGCAGCACTTGGCACGGACGCGGTCCTACATGGATGCCCAGAACGCAAGCAAATGCCCAGCACTTAGCTTCTCAGTTGGCTGGGCCTCTGCGTTGGATAGTAGTTCGGGCAGGTCCGAGACGAACTGATCCTGTCCTAGAACATTTGTAGCAGCTGCACAGCAGCATGTCGATGATATAAATCACGGGTCATTACTGTTGACTCGACCACGTAACAACCGATCCGACACGGCCAGTTGTGTCGTATTATGAACAGTAACAGTAGCTGAGATCCAGCACAACGGACAAGGAGGATTCTGCCGGGGTGGTCCTAGCTCCTAACAGGTTGATACGTGTAATTCGATGAGGTTCCGGTTGGTAATTATGAAGATTATCTATAGGGAATCAAAATCATAGAGATATGATACCTGGTGATTCTGCCCTGTTGTTGCTTCACTGTGGTCGAAGCCTGGCTGCAGAACTCCAAAATATTCGTAGCCTGGCTGCTTGCTGTACCATTATTTACTTAGCACAAGGACCGTTTAATCAAACACTAGACTTCTCTCTGCGTGCCTCTGTAACATGAACACATGCAGATGCAGCGTGTCAATTTGGTGGAGTGCTCTGCCTTATATAGGCCACTGCCCATCTCTTTCACATGCTAAGCACACAGCTCCATTGCTCCTCAGTTCAGCTCTCTTCATTCAGTTCAGCTCTCTCCATTGAGCTGCACCATCTCGATCCATCGCTGGGCATGGAGGAAGTGGAGTGCGCCAAGTGCGAGTGCTGCGGCCTGCGGGAGGACTGCACCCGGGACTACATCGTCGGCGTGAGGGCGGCCTTCGGCGGGCGGTGGCTCTGCGGGCTCTGCTCGGAGGCCGTGCGGGACGAGGCGGCCAAGGTGAGGACGAAGCAGAGAGGCGGTGCAGCCGCAGCCGGGCTGCTGGAGGAGGCGCTCAGCGACCACATGGCGTTCTGCGGCAAGTGCCGGAGGAGCCCCGCATCCCAGGTCGCCGACGGCATGCGGCAGATGCTCAGGAGGCGCTCCAAGTGAAGCAATCGAAGCTGTCGCATTGCACGGCATGGCTCGATCAACAGCAGCTCATAGCCTGCTGCTGCTAGTAAGTCTCGACAAAAGAAGGAAGCTTCTACTTGCAGCTAATGGCACGCCAGTTAATTTTGACGCGTCAGTAACCTCGGATAAGTCGGAGGTTATCTAGGTTCATAATAAGTTAGTAGAATGCTGCTAGTAGTTCTTAGTCATCGGTGTATCGCAAATGGCACTGCCAGTCTTGGAGTCTTGTGCCTGCAAGGTTACCAACATGTACATCCTTCAAGCTACGGATATTTTGCAAGATCAATTGCTAAATCAGTGTCTGCCACGACCCGCATTTCTGATTTTCTTCAGTCAAGAAGTGTCGTTCGCGTTGCAGATTTGCAGCTGCTGCTGCACCTGTTTTCTCCTGAGGAAGGTTTATTCCCCGAAAATGTTACTCCAGCCTCTTCTTCACCAAACTATTTTCTAGGTGCATGGTTTATAGCATCTTAGGCGAGGCCTGTTCACATTTCCCTACAGCATGATACGCCAAGTACCAATCTGTACGGCGGATGCTCTGGTCTGCTCGAAATGACAAGCCTAGATGTGCCTGTCGACCGAACAGGGTATCCGGGTCGTTGTTACTCGTTCATCTGGCGTCGTACGATGATAGGTTGTCCAATGATTATGATTTATGTCTAGTTGACATGATACTGTGCAGTGCTGGAACAGCTTAAGATGCGGTGATCCAAGATGGTCAGTCGAAATGCACGCACGTTCTGATACACGCCTGTCAACTGCCACAGCTCAACATAATATTTCCAAATGATATTCATGCTGATCCGTTGCAACTTGAGTTCTGCTGCCGTCGACGGAGCACCAAATACGCCAGGCAGAAACCTAATGCGTAATACAGAATTATAAGATGTAAAATTCGATAGAGTACATCATTTTTTAGACTCAATTGGATACATCATGATTGATCAGCATAAGGCAGCGCTGCCATTTTCATCGACAGCCCTACTTGCCTGGCGAATCACAATACCGGGAACACTCAAGGAATCAAATGGAGGTGTGGGCCAATAAGGAAGATGCATCACATAAAGTTGGTTTGCTACACTAACAAGACAGCATCAGATGAATGGACTGGCCAACATACATGTTTCCCGAATCAACCAAACGAACTCAGCGGAAAACCTATCATAAAGTACCAAATGCATATATATGAAAAATGAAACATAAAGTATGAAAACCTGTACAACCTAGCATACAACAGGAATCCTGAGCAGCGAGGTCTACCCTAGTGGCAAAAGAAAAGAAGGCATCAAGAAAAAGTATTGACAGGACTCGGAGGCTTGGAGCAACTATCCCAAAGAATCTAACCACAGTTGAACAAACAAACAATCTTCTGGCTGTAATCTGTACATCTGCATGCCACAAAATAGAACCCCATGGTCACTCCACAAATAGGATCATGAGAAAAACCATCACAGGTAGCCGAGAGTTACAACAACCAAAACACTGACAGGATTGCTCTTCACACTGGTCTTATATGAAACTGCTATGCCATTGCATAACAAGTCACAGAAACACGATTAAATTGACAATTAAAGCGGTTATTTAGAACATGACAGAATGCCAAAGCATCCAACAACATGAAACAACTGATACAACATAATAGCATTGACTAGTACCATATCAACTAGCCAGCAGATATTACATATGACCAATACGGTCTAGCTTATAGTGATCTATATAGAAAACAGATAACCAAGTGAAAGAAACTTGGGTAAATTCCGGAACTCCAGGTACGGTTACTGTAACATGCATGGGATAAGCAAACCTGCACAGCAAGCATTGGATAACAACATTAGCACCAGAATGAGGTTTCAAATATACAATAGGGAGCAAAGAGGTAAGAAACAAAACAATTTACCTCTTTAAGTTTGCGCCATTGCAGGTCTTTGATATATGAAGTCCTTTATGAGAATACATGGAATGAGACATGCTCCAGGAGCATGAACAGCAAACTTGAGGTGAACTGCACAGTGCAGACCCCTGCTAGGCGGAACTCCAAGACAGGAGATGAAGATTGGATAGTAGGGGATGCAATTTGAAATGCTGGGTATGCAAAGAACAGGGGAGATGAAGATTGGATGGTAGGGATGCATGCAATTTGAAGGAGAAAGAACATTGAATTGGGACTTCATAACAACTCTACTGCGCATCTTCTTTTCAAAAAAACAGAAGTGCCAGTAAGAGGAGAACCTTGCGCACTTTACAGAGCACAAGGACATGTTATGAAGTTAGGTAAGTCAGAAGGTGGATGCAAGTTAGTGTCAACAAGGTGATGCAGAATGCAAGTCCCAAGAGATGCAGCCATCCTGCATATGGCTACAACTATAGCAGAGTGTAAGCTAAAAGCTATCTCAACTTTGAACAGTACTAACAAACTACAGCACCCTACCTGACATGAACTACCATGAACAAGGATTATGTAGGCTATTGCTGCTGGTTAATGATGATGCAAATGAGATGAAATGATTGTCTAATGCTCAAAGAACTAGCACATAAAAAGAACACTGGAATCCTATAGGTGACTACAAGGTAGAAGCTACAAAGGTGACTAAGAAACTGCAGTGCTCTCATGCAACGCCCCAATATCTACCACCACCACCACATCCTTCACTACAGTTTCATACTGCCTAACCTTCTTGCTGTGCTTGCTAAACCACCTACAGTACTCCTGTTAATGCAGAACCACCTCCACGTGAAGGTAGTTATTCTTGGCTACCCTATACATACTACTTAGGTCAGTTGTAGTTAAACTATGTACACAGACTGTCCATCCTCATTCAGTTATCGGCGATTTTCAGGTGCAGGATCCTCCTTAAGTTCTCTGTTGCAACAGCAGTGTCACTATCATTGAACAAGCTAACACCTGAGCCTGCAGTTGGTGAAGAAGGTGCTGACTTGGCAAGCACAGACACATCTTCGCCATCTGATCGGTCAGCAGGTGGAAACTCAAGTGAGATGCTGCGCTTCTGGTGGAGGGAGAACTTAGGTATTGGAAGTGAGCTCGGAGGCGGCGAGTTGGAGAACCCTGGGCCAGCCCAGAGCTCAGGGCGGGTGGGAGGAGATGTCGAAGGGCTTATAGAGATTGCTCTGCTGCGCTTTTTCCCATGGTGCTGCTGCTGCTTCGGCGTCTTGGGCTCAGGTGAGTAGGCCCGTGACACAGGCGGTGACGGCAGAATGCCAATGGTGATGCCGGAGTGGAAGGCGCGGCAGTTGCCAGCCTGGAAGCCACGGATGGACTGCGGTGAAGAGAAATGAGATGCTGTCGATGAAGCCTTCTTCCGGCGACCAGTGCAATGGTGGTGCCTGCGCTGCTCGGAGATGACCAGAGTCTCCATTGCCCGTGGTGCAGATGGTGTGGTGGCGACGACCGGCAACAACTGAGAATTCCTGCTTTAGCTTGAACAGCTTGAGGTGGCAGATCCCACGACTCCCTAGCGTCACAAAAATCATATGACAGAGCATATCAAAACACGACATTTTAACAGCAGAACTAGCAAATACCACCAGATTAACGGCAACTTAGACGTAAAAATGGTCGCTTCTATTGTACAGAATGCCAAATCGGACCATACAAGCAGAGATCACGGCGGAAGCATAGATCAGCTGGTAGGTACCTTCCAGATCCACAGCCGATGAACAGATCGAACTATAGACAGAGCACCCGTGGCTTCCTTCCTTATCCGATCACCTGCACACTCCGCTCCGCCGTCCGAAATCAGATCCGCGCGCACCACAAGCAACACACTGCATCCACGAATTGAACCACCTCCACTCAATGAATCATTCGCCTCAACGAAAAAATAAAGAACATCGAATCGTTGCAACCTACAAATCCCCAACTCACCAATCCGAGGCACCAGCGCCAACACCCACGACCAGAGGGAAGTGACTAGGAATCAAGCGGCAAGATCTGGTGGGCGAAGACGAAGGATCGATCGATCGGGCGGAGCTGGCTGCCGCCCCGGATGAGATCGCCGCTTGGTTGATGGACGGATGATTTGGTGGTCGTTGGGTTAGTGAGTGGTGTGGAAGGGACGAACTAACCTAGACGATCAGAGCTACACGACGACGGACTCGAAACGGGCGGTACAGAACCGGGTTTAATACGTCCGGGTTGCGTCCGAGCGCTTCGCACGGGCCGTGCGCCACCGCGACGGATCAGTCATCTCCTGGAGGGCCCACCACGTTTTCACTATGCACTGTGGGATTTTGGACCGTTGGATGTCGGTTGTCGGCGCGGATGGACGGCGTGGCGAGCGAGGAGGTGACGTACGCGTGTGCTTTTGGATAAGATAATGCTTCCTTGGAGTTGGAGTTGGAGGTTGGAGGCTGCCAGGCTGGAGCAGGAGAATAAATGAGCTTTATTGCAGAAGATGCCACTGGGCTTTCGTAACTGGAGTCACATAGGCCCTGTGTGGAATCCTTCTCTTTTCTCGCAGTGATAAAATTACTTCAGATTCCCAAACGATCACCAAGTCTACAGGTTGAGCTAAAAAAAAACTACAGGTTTTCCGGATTGCAAAATGACCTTAATAACATAGAGGTACTATGATAAGATCGGTTATAGGATCCAAAATGTTTCCATGACTAATTTAAAATGAAAATCCTGCGTTCCAGATACCATGCTTCCAAATGCTCGTCATTGATGAATTAAACAACATATTTATCTCTAAAGAAAGTTCAACACATTGCAGTAGAGAAAGATCCAGGTAAACAAAGCATAGGAGTTGGTCAAGACACAGACCAATGAACAGCTGAGACAGTCAAGCCAAAGACAAGTCTTACAATGATCCTAATTGTACAGAGTTAAGAGACTGTACAACACTTTCAAATATTGCTGCTATTTGTGCAGCAAGCCAACGATCCACTTGAAAACAGTCAGGCAGTTAAAACAAATCAGCTCTCACTGCTTTCCAGGGGCTCGCACTGGGTTGGATATACAAAGGAGAACATGACACGAATTAAAATCGGATGCTAATTGCTACATATCGAATTTCTTCCGGCTGCTATCGGGACGGACAACTCTATACATACTTCACCGCGGGAGCCTTGTCGCGGCTGCAAGATGTCTACCACCTGGGGCGCTCAATCTACACACTGCGCTCACATTTGCAGACTTTTGGACAAACATAAACAGCAAGAATGAATAACTACGCACAACTAAGAGTGGAAAGGCCCCCAAGGTCAAGGGGTAGAGTTCACTGATATTTCTTGATGCACAGGGGGCTCTGCGTCTCTTGGTGAGAAGGGGTCGCTAGCCTTTGAACAGTCTTCAGAGCATGGGTTAACTGTGCAAATGAAGGTCGCAAATTTGGATCCCTGGGAATTGAAAACAAAAATATTAGAACAAGTTTACTGAATTGCTACAATGAGTAGCAGGATCAAGATAGGAAGACTTGAGTTTCTTTGTCAATACAACATTAAAGCATGCACAATTTTTGAAAACTCACTTCTGCCAGCATTCAAATATGATCCTCGCAACAAGAGGATCAACTTCCTTGGGAATATCAAGCCGTCGGTCCTGGAAACCAACTGCCCCCACAACTTGCATTGGATTCATCCCACTCCATGGCATTCTAAGTGTTGCTAGCTCCCACAAGATGACACCAAAGCTGTAGACATCGCACCTGCACAAATTTCAGGTTATATTTTGTAGAGTAAAGGAGCTATTGAAATAGCCTAATAGCCTCTAATTCTTGAGGGAAGATAGATCAAATGTCCTGTACAGTTCTAACTTCTACAAAATTTGGTGGAATCTTATTGCAAAATGAATATTATATGATTAGCGATAAAATGAAACGTAACAACAAAGCCTTTTACTCCCAAACAAGTTGAAACGATAAAAATGAAAGCATAAGAGAACAAAAATCACTCACTTTTCATTTGATTGTTCGTTTCGCAAGACCTCAGGCGCCATCCACTCAGGCTGATTCCAACAAAACAAATGTAAAAATAAAAATAAAACCAGCTTGTGTTTCAAGGAGAGAGAGAAAGAGACCAAGTACAGAAGAACATAATTTCACAGTTCAGCTGTTAGCTACTTACTGTTCCAGCAGTGGATTTGGATGACAAAAATGTACTGTGCTTTAATCGTGAAAGTCCAAAGTCGCAAACCTGTTTTAATACATACATTGGTATGACTAACTGATGGTGGTCAAATCAGGGTAAAAAACTGATAGTGGTCAGGTATTAACTGTGGGAAAGAACACATACCTTTACATTCCAATTATTGTCAACCAGCAAGTTTGGCGATTTCAGATCTCGATGAACAATTGTTGGTACACTAGTATGCAGACAATTCATGCCTTTGGCCTTGCAAAAAAAATGAGTAATTTGTTTTAGCAGGAATAAGAAACAAACATATCAACAGAAAACAGATAGTTCATCCTTACCACATCAAGAGCCATCTTGATCCTCCGCTTTTCATCAATTTGGCAATTAGGGCGGTGAAGAATCTTATACAAGCTTCCCCTGAGCAAGAACACAATTATAAAACCACCGCAAATCACCATAATATAAAACTCTTTAGAATTTTATCTTGAACTAATAGGTAGTACTACATATACATTATGCACCATTTTATATGCCTATAATATTACAAGAACTGACACATCTGCCAGCATATGCCAATATAAAATTAAGCCGCTTACTCTTTTTTTTCTAGTTGTTATCAGATACAATATTCAGGTTGTCTGGACCAGGCTTCATCCATACATAGCACAAAATTATCAACTATTGTGCAGTAAGAAAGTAAAAGTAATATACCTTGGAAGGTATTCAGAGACTATAGATAAGTTTGGAGGGCGTGTAACGGCACCCATAAAGAGAACAATATTTGGGTGGCGCAGTCGACGCATAATCCGTACCTTGTAAAATAAAATGCATCACTGTTATCAAACAACGCAACTACGATGACTGAATAAATTTGAAAATGGAATGATGTCTTTAGTAAAACAACAAGAATAAACAGATAAAGGTTCACCTACTTCACTCCGAAACTCATCCAATGCGTCACCATAGAAATCTTGATCCAAGAATTTCTTTACAGCTACTTCCTGCAGATAAACAAAACCTTCAACACGGGACCATGGTTTGATGTGTCATCTAGGAGTTTCATTCTGACATTTTGGATGAAATGCTATAACTCAAGATACAAAAAGGGAGGAAGGGATGAACGGCTTACTGTTCCATTCCAGTCAGCACGGTAGACCTCTCCATATGAACCTATTAGAAGAGCGAAGCAATTTATTAAATTATTTCTCACAAAGTACACAAAGATGCAAGTTCATGCAACAAAATCAGTCTTATTCACAAATGCAAAGCAAAAAAGTGTTCCGACTTGATGAATATATGGCAACCAAGTGTTTAAAGTTTCCAAATGATGAAATCTAGTTTCTATAATAGCTTGAGTTGTCCATGAGTAGGACATTTGGGTTGGACCTATAGCAGTACTCTAATTCAAAGCCATCAGAGCCAGGCTAGGAACTTGGCATACTGTTTGACAAGTTTACAAATAGTTTACCAAAAAAAAATGCTCAACATTTTAGCTCAAAGCCAGCGAGATGATAAAAGAAGTACCTAGGCCAATCCTTTCGCCAATCTCAAGATCTTCCCAAGGAATTTCACATTCAGACACATCATCAAACATTGTGTCAAGCCTCTGTGACCTAAGCGATGGTGAAACAGACTCTGTGTTTCTTGATGGCATTGCAGTGTCCATGAATCTGTCAAGGGGGACTTTTTTGGATCAGGGAGTAGTTTCTTATTATCTTGTTTTACATCAAGGTGTTCCATGGATTGCTTTGCTTGATTCTGAACTCTATTCACTGGAATTCTTCCATCTGCAGGATTACCCCACGGATGTCTTTCTTGTGGTGGTTGAACTAGGCAATGTTGATCCTCCAGCCTAGAATCCGTAGGACCTCTGTCCAAATCACCATGGATAGCCTTTTCAGGAGCCTTTCCAGTCTCAGCTGCAGAAGCAATCTTCATGGCAGAGGTACCTGCCATAATACTATCATAGTTATGAGGCTGTGCTGAATATGATGTATCATTACGCAATCCAACGTTATTGTTAGCATTCCTTGTGACAGGCCGTCGCATCTGGGGTGATGATGTAACATTATCACCAATATTTCTACGTGCAAACGAATCCTCAACATAATTGTACTGCTTGTTGTTGGAAACATCATTGTATGGAGACCAGTTTTTCATAACCAAGCGCTGTTGTGGTCTTCCAGTGTTAGGGACTACATTCTCTCTCCGCCTTTGCAACTCATTATTTCTATTATCTGGACCTTTGAATGGTACTGAAGTTTTCTTCGACTCAATACCGCCAAAGGGATTAAGGTCAGCAAAAAGGTTTCTTGACTCCAGATTATCCTGCGAATCTGGAGACTGATTTATATTCCGTGGATGCTCTCCACCTTGAAGTACAACACTCTGCTGGGATGGACCAGCAGATGTTGATGGTTCACCTGTCTGCTCATGAGAAATCAATGTCCATGAACCATCAAGAACGCTTCTAGCAGGAAGAGATGGTGTGACACCTGAAGATGTCTGCGAAGATCCTGCAGCTGCTGCTGTCCTGTATCCAGATTGGTTATCTGATATCCAATCACCACTGCTAAACACAGGCAGTCCACCACCTTTAGGATCAAGTTGTAATGCACTAGGATCCAAATTAGCATCAATGATACTTGATGTTCCAGCTGTCTGATCCAAACCGAATTTTCGATTAGACTTTAACGAATTGCCCCTCCCACTTAACACATCAGCTGGAATAAGAGTACCAGGAGCAGCCATCAGATCAACCAAAAACTCCCTACAGAAAAATTGCAAGAATAAAGGTACTTAGCAAACATATTGTAGAAGCAAATGAATTAGAATATAGTGAAAAGTGGAAACGACTGTAAACATGAAGAAAAAGTTAATCATTATCTTCATTTAGAATTATGTTATGATGAAAAGAGTACAATGATAAAAAGATATTAATACCTTTCATTGTCCATTTTAATTATGTTTATTGCATCGTCATCATCACCACCAGTATAATTGCTCCCTTTTACAAGTTTACATGGAATGCCAACACTATCAGCAAGAATCTGTAAAAGAGGTACAAGACATAACTTAGCTCTCATGGGTTAGTTGAATTAAGATATGCGGCATGTTATCCTTTGAGGCACTTACTCTTGATGGCTTATCTCATTTGGATACAGTTTTAGCCAGATACGAGTTGAATGAAAACTAACATAGTATAAAATTAAGGAATAATACTACGGATTTCTCTACTCTCTGATGGGGAAACTAGGTGACATGATTATAATGTCAAAAATACTGTAAATTACTGATCAAAGTAAACTATAATACTTCCATGTGAGTGTAAGGACATTTTTCTTATAACATGCAGGCCCTGCTATAGTGTACAGCATGTCATGCTAAGTGAATGTTTCCAACACAAAGGAAGAGTTCTCGGTAAACCTGTTTCGATTATGGATAACAAGCAACAAAGAGGGAGGGAGAGAGGGACCTTGAAAAGTAGGGCACGGTGACGAGAAAGCCCTATCTTGATGCAACCAATAGGAAGCAAACTTGTCTGTAGTGAGGTTCTCAGCTCAGTACTTTTCTCCAGCCACCTTGTAAGCATTTCATTTGCATCTTTTACAGGTCCACCCATATTATCTGTAACAAGCTCAGCAATTCTTTGCACAAGGACTGCAATATTGGCAACAGGAAAGTCTAATAGAATACACTGTGCCACTTGCTCCATCTCCTGCAACGTGCTATCGATGGCACGGTTGATTACAATGACTTCAAATCCCAGGTCCCCTATGCCTGTTTGAAGATCTGCTAGTGATGGCATCTTGCCCTGCCTGGAGGATTCCATAGAGGAGCCAAATATGTCATAGAAGCCATCAATAACTTTCTCATGATAATCAAGAAAGTTGTAGTCCTGAAATAAGTTAATAACTGAAGTCAGAATGAAGCATAGCTGTTAGATTCAAGAAAATGCAGCATCTAGACTCTCGATAAACATTAACTGATGGACATCATATTGTTCAAGAAGTATTTGAACTAAGTTGACGCGTGGATAGAAAAAAAGGACTAATATTGCAATACAAGGGAGGAGACTAAGACCAAATTTTTTTCATTTCTTTTTAGACTATATATAGGGATGAGCAATGAGCAGACATATAAGTATATTCACAGAACAATAATGTGCGAGTATTTATGTGATCAAGGGAGATTATGAGTTTTCTTGCTTCAACAAGCACCTCAACCTGGACCATTCCTATCGCCCAATATACAATCTCTACTTCAGCAGCTGTGTACCATGTATGGAGTTATACAGTAACAACCCTTTTCTTCACGGTGTGTGATTTGCCATTCTATGAAGTGAAGGAAGGCTTGAGAACAAACTAGGCATAGTCACAGAAGCCACCATCCCAAATAATGTATTGAATCCAAATGTGGCTAATCAGTGAACATAAATGTGGTGGTGTAATCCATGCTAGTAATCTACGAGCTAGCAGAGTAAAATCTTTTAATAATAGACACAAAGTTTGAAGCATATAGTCATATGGAATAGATGTCTAACCCAATATCGCCGGGAGAGCGACTCGGCAGTGTGGCCCTCGTCCCGATGCACGCCGTGGCGGTCTAGGCTCATAAGCTTGGCCTTCCTGATCTGATCCCCGTCCAGGTCACCCACGCAATCACTGTTGGACGCCGAAAGTGCCATCGCCAGCTGCATCTGGAACTCCTCCTCCGACAGCATGTAGTCCTCCCCGCCTCCCCCGCCCGCCCCAGCTGCCGCCGTCGACCCTGCTGGCGTCACGGCCGCGGAAGGGGATGAGGAGGAGCCCGTCGAATTCGATAGCGCAGGCGCCGCCCCCACCCCCGACGGGGAGGTCGCGGGCGACACCGACGCCGACGGCTGCTGCCCCTGCGTCTGCGGGTGCCCCGCTGAAGGCAGCGGCTCGTTGGATCGGTGCTGCCACCTGATCTTACTCTTGAACAGGTTCTTCATCTCCCCGGTCGCCGCGGGCACGGCTCGAGAGCTCTGCCGCGTGTCGGGCGCCGAGGTCGGCGGCGAGGAGACGAGTCGCGGTCGTGACTCGTGAGCAAGCAAGCAGGTGGGTGGGGAACGGGAAGAAGCAACGCGGGTAAAGTCTCCGAGGGGGCAGACTGCAAAAGAGGCCGCGGGGCCGGTGATTGACGAAGGGGCCTGGTGTTTGAGGTTAATTACCTAAGGAACCACCGGTTAGTTTATGCGGGGAGATCGGGACGCGAGTGAAATGGGGCGGCCGTCGTGGGTGGGTCCCTGCCCGGTTGGTTTGGGGCTCCAGTTGTCATCAGACACTGGGCCTTCTCTGGTCTGCGACCATATGAGGCCCATGAAAGCCCAGCTATCTGGGTACTGTGCCAGTCGGTCAGTGTAGGATTCTTGTAGCTGTAGGTCATATAAAACCCAGTTGAATGAGTTCAAAAAAAAAAAAAAAGGCCAGTTGAATGAAAATTGGTACGTTAACTTCCCGCACTATTACTCTGCGATCATCAATGAGCTTCGTCCCACCATCAATGAGAAAACTTGAGGTTTTGATTAACCTACCTAATCACAGAATTCGGAAGCCATGGATATGAATGCTCTGACCCCAGAGGTGGTGGTTCAGACAAAGCTATCACACGGCGGTGTGGTCGGAAGCATTGCGCAGGACTGGACGGCGCGATGTCCCAGTGTGAAAGATATATCACAAAAGGAGGCGAATTGCCGGTGCGATTCTCTCCACGCCACGATTGGTGCATGATAACTTTCACTGATAACACATACTAGAAATTACGCGATTTGATCGAAGAAAACGCGTGCGACATCACAGACGTTCAGTTAACTCTGCGGCTAGTCTTTTTCTCTCCTTCCTTTCCAAATCGAAGAAAACGACGTGGGAAAAGTACTTTCATGTCAGCAAAGCAACACAAACATTTGTAAGGAAGGATTCGATGAACGGCTACACTCGAGCAACAGTCTCGAGTGATCGTGAGGCCTTATTGATACTTATCTCTCGAAGAGCTTTGTCTGTTGACACGGCATCACGATATGAGACACTATCGGTGACCACGATTTGGCTAAAGAGCAAGTGCAGGGGTGATCCAATTACAAGCGATCTTATCACGCACATGGCCTGCAGTCTCATGTCATCCCGGCAGCGTTGCACCTGCGAGAACATAGTAAAGCAGCGGCGCACTGGTAGGTTACTACTATACCAGTAGCAGCAAATGAGCAAGCCGTTGGAGTGCGTTATCCCCCGTACTCGCACTGATACATATCCAGAGTACTCCTCCTTACTTAAATTGTTGTCGCGATTGACTTTTTCAGTAACGTTTGATCATTCAGTCTTATTCAAAAAGTTTAAGAAATATCCTATATTTTGTTGGAATATGATTTATCACTAAAGAAACTTGAAATATAGTATATAATTTTTTGTATTTGAAGAAATTTTTTGAATAAGACAAATGGTCAAACGTTACTAAAAAAGTCAACTAGCGACAACAATTTAAGTAAAGGAGTAGTACTAGATAACTAAAACAATTGTTATAGCTGACGCGACATCGGAACACACATCGCGGCGCTTAAGATAAGCTCTCCACTGACCACTGATACAAACCAATCCGAACCAGTGACCAGGCGTCCCAGCCTGCGGCAGTTAGCAAAACAGCTCTAGCTCTTGTAAGATCCTATTTACAGTCGTAACACGTCAAACAGCCGCTGTAATTTTCGGAAGAGAAGCAGCTGCTCGTAGGGTAGAATTAGGCCCTGTTCGTTTCCTTCCTCTAAAATTTAAGCATCGTCACATCGAAGAGAATCTTACTATTTATGAATATTTCGATCAATTTAATGATAAAACCCTTTGACGGATTGGTGTTAATTTTCGAGATGAATCTAATGAGCTTAATTAATCTATGTTTTGTTAAATTGTTGCTACAGTAATCTGTCTTCTAATCACTACTTAATTAACCTTATTAGATTCAGTCTCGTTAATTAATCCAGGAGCCTGTAATTTATTTTATAATTAAACTTTATTTAATAATTCGAAATAAGTAAGATTCTTTTCGATGTGACAGTTCTAAAGTTTAGACCGAACACACCCTAGTCCAGTATGGCAGAAGTTGAACTGTCACCAATCCCCTCCACCTGCACACGCAACGGCCAAATGCCTTGCCTGATCTGCAAAGGCGCCGAGCCGTATCTAACGAGTGAACAATACCTTTCGCTCATGCAGGGACAATCGTTACCTGCACCAGACGTTGCCTGCCCTGCAACCAAAGGAGGACACGATTCCGTCAATGGCAGGAAGCTAATAATCACTCCCAGTCGTCGCAGCATATCCTCCCATGTCCTGGCATCGCCTGACCTGTTACTGTTACCAGTCGCCCATGAGTGATTAGCAAGATTCGGAATTAAAATTGGCAAAGCGACGTCCAGAATTCCCAGGCACACACACACATGGATGCGATTGGCCTCTGAAACCGTTGGAGGCAGCCCCATGTTTCCCGTGTCGGGTTCGCTGGGCAAACGCCAATACCGCCCTTATCTTTTGAGACGCCGCCGGAGCCCACGCGGTGACGTGCCCACCCGTCGCCTGTCCGCGCGCAGTGCAACGGCAGGCAGTGGGACACGCACGCAACTACGCCGGTCTCATCGTCCTCTTTATCCCCGTCTCCATCGCCATCTTTCTGACGGCTCATCTCGGGCTTATCTTACCCACACGTCACGAACCTTGTGGGCCTCTTCCCGCGCTATAAAATCCACTCCTCCCTGCCGTTCACTTGTTTTCAACCAGACCAGAGAGAAAGAGACACCGAGGAAACAGAGAGAGAAAAGGAAAGCTTCACTTGTTCATGAGGATCCACCCAGCAGCGCCCGGCGGCGGCAAGAAGGATCTCCGGCGCCTGCCACACGTGTACAGCAAGGTGCTCGAGCTGCCGCTCCCCGCGGACACCGACGTCGCCGTGTTCGAAGGCCCCGACGCCTTCCACTTCGTCGCGGCCGGCGCGCGCGGCGCCGGCGTCGTGCGGGTGCGCACCGTCAGGATCCACCCCGGCGTCGTCAAGGTGGTCGTGCAGGCCGGCGAGGAGGGCGATGCCGGCGACATGGACATCGACAGGTGGCGGACCCGGCTGCCCGAGGAGAGCTGTCCGGCCATGGCCGTGGCCGGGTACGTCGACGGCCAGCTCGTCGTGTCCGTGCCCAAGGGGCCTGAAGGCGGCCAAGGCGGCGGCGCCGGCCAAGGTGAGGTTACCTGGAGGTGCTGCAACGGAGGGAAGAGCAGTGGAAGACTGGTGGTTGTACAGTAGAGAGGAAGCACTAGTGCAATAATGTTTGCGCACGGATTGTTCATCTAATCTACTAGTACTACCATCTAGTGATGTTTTGCCATCTTTGTTTTTGGGTAGAGATGGTTTCTTCATATGCTTCCTTTCCCTTGCCTGCCTTTGGCATCAGACGTTTCCAACTGCTGGTTCTTAGTTAGCAAATGGAAGCAACTCTTGTAACTTCTCTCTGGTTTCCTTGAAAGCAAATGAAATTGTACATAAAACTGTTACTCCGTCAGTTGTTTTCTGTGTCCCTTGATGCAACTTGGATTAGATCATGTCTGTGGGCAGTGGATGTGTACCAGATTTGGTCGGTCATCAATGGTTGTTTCTCAAGACCAGGTGCAAATAGGACCCGCGTGGTTGGTGCTGCATGTTAATTGGATTCATCAAATCTCTACTGCTATGATGGATGGGCCAGCCCACTGTTTGGAGCTTGGTGTCTGTTAGTCTTAACTAAGGTAATTGTTCCAGTACAAGGCCACTTACTATCCAACTCTGACTCTGGTATTATCTTAGTCCATAGAAATTGCAAATATCACTGGCTTTAATATGTTTAATTACAGTTGCAGGACCATATGGTATATATTAAAAGTTGATGATACACTACATGCTCAGGATGCCAATTGTTTGATGTGCTTCCAGAATGTAGTACCAACAAATCCATCGTCTCTTGTGCGTTATTCTATTCCTACTAGGTGCTACTATTTCTTACGTAACTAGCAACTGAAGTCAGTGATCACCTGAATTATTCTACAACTTCGAGTCACTACGTAACTAGTACTCTAATCACTCGCTGTCATCCAGAACTTGCAGCGAATCACCCCAGGTCAACAATGCCGGAATAATCTGGCTGGGTGGCCACAAGTATCTTAACATACAATCCGAACTCTTTCAGCATCCTCCCTGGAAACAGAGCAAGATATTACATCGATGCAAAAAACAAAACTATATACTTGGAACACGAATTTTCAAAGAAAATGATAGCAGATTTACTTTGCTACAGTTCGATGTTAAGGACAAAAAAAATCGAATTTAATACAGGTCAAAGCTCATGGATATTATAGTATCTGTTTACGCATCTTCAGAAATCAGCATATCGAGATGGAAACCAAGGGGCAGCTGGTAATATAAACAACCAAAATAGCTAACAGAAAGGGGTGGAAAAGGCAAACTGATGATAAAATTCCATGGATCCTGCCTAACAAAAGAGGAATCCACTTTCACAAAGTGTCTGCTACAACATGGGCAAGAATCATATCAAGATCAGATGGACCACCCAAGCAGGTTGTTACTTTTTTTTCTCGACTTGAACAGGTTGTTACTTTCGATCTATGGATCATGTATCAACTACAGCACCAAACGTTGCTTCATGAAGATGATCATCCTTCTCTAGAGGGATGGACTCTAGAACATGAATCCATGGCTACTTTAGGTGATGTCATATTGGTTTTCAGTTCTTAGCAAATATTGAACTGAGATAAGGGGCGAACATTATCCAATGTCCAGAGATGAATATGATGTCAAAGATTAGGGATAGTGAAATGGCCACATATCGGGTCAGAAGCACTACAATGTCTGCTACATAAGAGAATGCCTATTGAACACTCGGTATCCAGTATGGTTTTCAAGTCAAATTGGGACATTTTTATATAGGGAGAAAGCCTTACCCCTATTTTTGACATGGTTGAAAGCACGATAATGACACCCATATAACCAGTTTAAGGTGAAAGTGTCTAGACTAGTAATGGAATTGGAGGTTGGAATTACTTCCACAATAGCTAGAGGTGGAAAACATATACTATAGGGTTCGAATTCAAAGGCTTTTTTTATATATATATTACAGGCATTAGCAATTCATATAAGCTCTTTTTGCCCGTCATGGTATCAAGGGTCTCATGACACAAGATCAATCCATAAAATAAGTAGGAAAAAAGAGGCAGAGAAGTATATTAACTTCTTTGAGATAATCAGCAATACAGACCATCACGCCAAATTAACTTCCTAGTTTGCTGACCAAATAAGAGGGTTTGACAGTAGAGTGTTGTACTGTATCTTGTCGAATTTAGTAAAATTGGCAAGGTTTAAGTGGACTCGTCAAGTACTATACAGCAAAGGTTATACAAGCAAATCATTCCATAATCCTGAACATGACTTCAAAAAACATGTTGTATTAGATACTAAAAAAGTTCCACAATAACTTCAGGACTAAAAGGTGAAACATGCTTACAACTTAGTGCTGCTAGGTATAACATACATACCTAGATGACGAAGGTAGCTTTATACCCCAAACCTCCAAGATTTGTGAAGTCTTGACTAAATTATATTTGTGCAGTACCAGGCGTAACATCCAGGTGATGTCATGATCCCCATATGCACAAACGACATCAATATTTTGACATGATACAGCATCTGTATCTGAGATCTTTCCCATGTCAAACATGCAACTGGTCAATTGTACTGTGACGACGTATAACAAAAGACTTCATTTTGTTCCTCGATACCCTTAAGGCTTCTGGAACTATTAAGACAGGAAGATATTAATCCTACATAGTTCTTTGTGAGATCATGAAAACCCAGCTCTCCTCATAGCATTTATGGTTGAATCAAGTCTTTCATGTAAACCAAACCTTTGATATCCAGCAATCAAAATATCATAAGTAGACTTGGTGAGCTTGAACAAGCCTTGGATATGGTTTAAAAAGAAATCCAACCTATCAAAGTCCTTGTGACGAAAATAACAGCAGATTACGGCTTCAACATCCTGTGGGCACATAAATATCGTAACATCATCCAACATTCGGCTGATTGTGCGCTCCATATCTGCCAATCTATCTGCCTTAGCATAGGATTAGTTCCTTATTACGCTTGCAGGTGTGAATCCACACGAGCCCGCTAGCTTAGCACAGTAGCTGGACAACGACTGGTTATAAGACAAAAAGAAAGCAGAGGAATAGAAGAGATGTAGACATGCAGGCCTTATCCCATGTTTTTAACATAGTTGAAAGCATGGTAAAAACACTCATAAACCAACGAAGGTGAAAAGTGTCTGTCATTAGAATTGGAGGTTGGATTTCGGACTTCCTCAATATACTGCAGGGTTGGAATTCTAAGGCTTATATATTACAAGGCTTTAGGAATTTACCTAGCCTCCTTTTTCCCTCTCAATGTATAAAGGCTCTTATGGCACATGGCCAATCCATAAAGAACGAAGTAGGAAAAAGACAAGCGGAAAAATTATACCAACTTCTTTGAAATAATCAACAATACGACCATCAGGCTTGCTGACCAAACAAGAGGGTTTGGCAGTAAAGAGTGTTGAATCTCGTCGAAATTAGTAAAATTGGTAAGGTTTAAGTGGGCTTGTCGAGTAAAGATTGGAGAAGGATGCAAGCAATCATTCCATATTCCTGAACATGACTTCAAAAAATTATTCTATCTTAGATGCATGAGAGGTTGCCACAACAACTTCAGGACTACAAGGGCAGCTAGTTATACCATACATACCTAAATGACATGTCAGGTAGCTTCATACCACTTGATCTTCTTTTCATGTAACACCATCTATAACCCCAAGCCTCCAAGATTTGCGGAGTCTTGGCTAAATGTATATTTGTGCAGTACCAAGCATAACGTCCATGTGATATCACACTGCTCATATGCACACACAACATCAAGAATTCGACATGATATTGATCTGCATCAGAGATGTTCCCTATGTTGAACATGCAGCTGGCCGATGCACTTCAAATTGTACTGTGACAGCATATAACAAAAGGCTTCGTTTTTTGCTGGCTCGACGCTCTTAAGGCTTCTGGAAGTATTAAAACAGGAAGATATTAATCATACACAGTTCTTTGTGACATCATGCAAACCCAGCTCTCCTCATAGCATTTATGGTTGAATCAAGTCTTTCATGTAAACCAAACCTCCGATATCCAGCAATCAAAATATCATAAGTAGACTTGGCGAGCTTGAACAAGCCTTGGATGCGGTTTAAAAAGGAATCCAACCTATCAAAGTCCTTGTGACGAAAATAACAGCAGATTACAGCTTCAACATCCTCCGGGCACATAAATATTGTACCATCATCCAACATTCGGCAGATTGCACGCTCCATGTCTGCCAATCTATCTGCCTTAGCATAGGATTTGATGATTCCACAGTGCAGTTGGGTTTCCGAACTCAAGTGTGGTCCCTTTTGTATTAGGGCAAGCAGTTCTTCCATTTCATCAACGTTGCCTCCATCCAGGAATGATCTTGTTAACCACTTGACTGTAGCATCATTCAACTCCCACTTGGCATCACTCGCACATTTAAGAAAATCTCTTATCAGGTTGGCCTCCTTCCTTTTACAATGCATCTCGAGCCTGGCCTGCAATATAGTATCGTTTGGCTTTATTTCAAAGGAAATCATTTCCTTGAACACCACTTCCGCATCATCTAGCATGTTCAATCTAACAAAACCTGTGATCAAAGATTCAAAAGTTTGGGAACTTGGAGTAAACCCTGCACTCCTTGCAGCTAAATACCAGCTCATCATAGCATGGCCACTTCCGAGCAGTGAAAATGCAGATATGAACGCATCATATGTAGTGCAATCAGGTTTGCATTTGTCTATTCCTTGCATAGACTCATATAAGGTCATTGCAGAAAGTAGATCTCCAACTGATAAGAAAGTACCAATGAGAGCATTGAAAGTGCCAGTGGTCGGCTGGATTCCCTGTGCCTCCAGGCATTCGAAGACTCTCATTGCAAGTGCTGCGTTCTTTGTCTGTCTGCAGAAACGAATTATCGACGAATAGGGCTTGCAATCATGAACCCCTTCCTTCATAAGCTTTTCTAGCTTCCATTCCAAAACCTGATTCAGTGCGGAAAAATCTTTTAAGAACTACTAGTGATGGTTGAGAAAATATTCTTCATGAGACCACAGGAAGATAGAACTTGCCAATGCAAGACTAGAAATGCGGGTGATATGCATTGTCAGGGCGGCGGAAATTGCCTTTTGCAGAGAGTTCAAAAAATGAAAACTGCTAGATTAAAAAGCGTATTGACATACAGTAAGTGGGACGAGAAGCAAGGGGCTCACAAGGTTCGCCTTAGCCGGGTAGGACGCTCGGAGGAGGGCGGCGGTGAGGGGCTCCCAAAAGGCGCTGTCGCAGTGAGACGCTGAGGAGCTAGCCATCTCCATGGTCGCCTTCACTTGGCATTCGGGATCCGATACTAGTCGAGCGAGAAGTGTGGCGTCCGTGCCCGGGACCACCGCGGTCCCCATCCCTCGCCACAGGCGCCGGCGAGCGGCGGCGAGCGCCATGGATTAGGGAGCTTGAGCGACTGGTGATAACGGGCCTAACTGGTGTAGTAAGTACTGGTCAGGCCCACTAAAGAGCGTACCCCAATGGGTATGGGCTCTTTTGGTACGAGCCTGCTTCCGGGAAACTCTATGTCACGTTGTCGCGAGGTTCAAGTTGTGAGGAAAAATAATCCAGGCAATGAAATGCAATACAAATACTTGAGGAATCCAAGTGACTGTGACTCATGCACGTATGACAAACATCTATCCAGCTTGCTAGCAATCGTAGCCTACAAAAAAGAAAAACAAGCACGAAGAATCTAAACTAACACTCTTTGGATGGAGGCAATAAGAAATTTTAGTAAAAATAGCGGTTCATATATCCAGAGCACATCCTACCTTTCAGTGCACGTACGGTTAACACGGAAAAAAGCCTACAGAGTGGAACGCAGGCTTTATTATTTAATTACTTGATGAACCTGCGGCATCCAATTGTTTGAACAAGGAACTGGAGCTATACGTTGCCCCGTAACCGTAATAATCTCGTCCACGCATGAGAATCGGTGAGAAGCCTTCCAACGTCTTCTTGAGCATGTCAACCGTGAACACACGCAACTCTTCTTGACCTCTCGGCTTCACCCTGTAGTCGAAGAACTTGGAGACGAGGTAAAGGGAGTCGGCGTCGTCGTCCATGTTCAGGGTGGGGGCAGTCATGTAGTGGTGCTTCATCGTCTGTCGCTGCCACCGAGGTCAACCACCGGCGGCTCGGAAACACCGCCAGCACGGGTGACGTCGTCGGCGTGGAACAGGCAGTCCTTGCGCGCCAGCTCGTGGAAGACAAGGTCCGGCTCCACGCAATGAGCCTCCATCCGACGTGGCTGTAAAACTCCTCCACCTGCTTCGGTGCCGGCTTCTCCCGCGTGAGGTCCGCGTCGTGGAGCTCGTCCGCGGTCGAGACGTCGTCGGCAGCAGGTCCTGGTGGCCGTGGCCGTCGTCGTCAGAAGGCGTCTCGCGAACCGAGAGCTGGAAGAGATGCTCGATCTCGACGCACCTGAGCACGCCGTCCTTGAACGCGACGTCGCGGAAGGCCCGCCCGTCGGCCCTGTTCTCGGGGAGCAGCGCGGGCAAGGGGAGGAGCCGGACGGCGGGGTCGTCGGCGCGGACGTCGCAGACCAGGATCCCCTTCCGGAGATCGACGAACTCGAGCTCGCCGCTTCCGAGAGCGATCACCTTTTCTATGGTGCCAACTCTTTGATGGCCTTGGAGTCCACGTGCCCTGCTCGGACCGGAAGACACGGAGCTCGTCTCGGTCCACTTGGCCCAAGAAGTAAACAAGAGCAGCCAATACAAAGTCGTCGTCATGGCCGCAAGTGAGGAAGCCCATGGCGGCCACGTGGCCTTCTTTTCCCTGAGATAATCCCCGACGTCCTTGAGGTGCTCGAGCGACGGCCTGTGCTGCGGTGATGTTTTGTACAAGAAGGAATCCATTCTGCGGCTGAAGAAAGAGCCGAAGGACACGCTGATGAGGGCGGTGTTGTTGACACGCTGAAGTAATCCGTACGCTTGCGTGGCCACGCACCGCTTAGGAAAACAGAGCTTCACTGCCACGGCACGGGCGGCCGCGCGCAGCCATATGCCTCCGTGCCGTCCGACCAAAGACGCCTTTGATCCAGAGTTCTCGAGCGCCGGCCGCGTGGACCGGAGTCGCCACGCGGCCAGCCTCGGTCGCCTCCACGACCTCCGCGTCGAACACGTACATCCTGTCCTGCCAAGTTCCAATCCACGAGCGGCGCCGTATATCATCGCATCGGTCGCGGCCATGCCTGCTCACCGCACTGCAAGCTGCAACCACACCCGGAACTAGTAGCGAGCAGTCGATTCGAGAGGGAATGAGCCGGCAGGAGCAGCCGCGGAGGGGCAGTCCGACCAGCAGCAGCATGCCGTTGGCGGCCGTGAGCAAGCTGTCCGGTACGGCGACGTGTTCCCGGTGAGCGGCGAGCTGGCGGGGCAGCCCATCGCGCCGCAGGACGCGGCGACGATGCAGTCCGCGGAGAGCATGGCGATCGGGCAGGGGCAGACGCTGAGGGGCGGGCCCGCCGCCACGATGCAGTCCGCGGCCAGGGCCAACGAGCGCATCGGCGTCGTGGCCCACGACGAGGCCACGGACGCCACCGCCGTGCAGGGCGTCTCCGTCGCCGAGACCCGGGTCCCCGGCGGCCGCATGGTCACCGAGTTCGTCGCGGGCCAGGCCGTGGGCCAGTACCTCGCGCCGGACGACGCCGGGGGAGTTGGCGGCGGTGCGGGAGGTCGAGCAGCAGCACGAGGCGGCGCGGCGGATATTACGAAGGTGACGATCGGTGAGGCGCTGGAGGCCACGGCGCTTGCCGCCGGGGACATGCCGATAGAGCGCAGCGACGCGGCGGCCATCCAGGCGGCGGAGGCGAGTGCCACGGGGCTGAACGCCAACGTTCCCGGCGGGTTGGCGGCGCAGGCGCAATCGGCCGCCGCGGCCAACGAGAGAGCTACCCGCGACGAGGACAAGACCACGCTCGGCGATGTGCTCACGGTACGGCGCATTTCATTCCACGCGGTTCGTTTTCCAGTACCTTCTGATGAATTCGGAACCACGTCGTTCTTGTGCAGGACGCGGCGACGAAGCTGGTCGCGGACAAGCCGGTGGACAGCAGCGACGCGCTGAGCGTGGCCGGCGCGGAGGCCCGCAACCAGGGTGCCACGACGAGGCCAGGAGGCGTGGCCGCGTCCATGGCGGCGGCCGCGAAGCTCAACCGCGACGAGCCCGTCTGGGAGTGACCAAACGTGTATCCCCGTGCAGCAATGGAATAGTCATCCTTGTCCAGCCCGTTCGATGTGCAGAGCTAGTTTTCTCTCTTAGCATCCTTCGCTTTTGTGCCGTGTGCCCGTGTCGCATGACGTGTCCTAGCTGCTAGTTTGTTTCTCTTTTGCAACGTGTGTCCTTGCATCTGCGATGCAATGTAAGATAATGCGCCAAATAATGCGTTGCAATGTAAGTTTCTCATGGTGGTCTCAGTGCATCGCGAGACAGATTATGGGACTTGTTAATTTTCAGTGGACTGGTCTACTGATGAAAGAGTTGCCAAAACGCACAGATCCTCTTGGGATCTTGTTCAATTTATATGAGAATAATGATTACAGATACAATCACGGATCCATAATCCGGGTAAGCAGGACATGCCCTACATGTGCGCATCATCGCGTATGACGCGGTCACCATGTAACTAAATCCGCGGTCCACTAACCAACTAACTGATCTTATCTCTAATTCTATCAGTCCCCCTCAATCACAACGAGATCTTTGGATGTTGAGATTGCGACTGTTCTCAGCAAATGGAGCTCTTGACAATGGTTTCGTCAGTATGTCTGCAACTTGATCTTTTGATGAGATAAACCGAACTTCCATTGCCTTGCGCATGACCTGTTCTCTGACAAAATGGAAATCAACTTCGATATGTTTTGTTCTTGCATGAAACATTGGATTAGCTGTTAGATACGTTGCTCCAAGATTATCACACCAGAGTCGAGGACGCTCACGCAGGAAGACACCTAGTTCTTTTAGTAATGACTGAATCCAAATAATTTCTGCCGTCACATTAGCAATTGCTTTGTACTCAGCCTCAGTGCTTGATCGTGATACAGTGGCATGCTTTCGAGAGCTCCAGGACACTAGATTCTTCCCTAGGAAGACTGCAAAACCACTTGTTGATCTCCTGTCATCCGGGCAACCTGCCCAATCAGCATCGAGAGAACCCTGACAGTGAAACATTATTTGATCTCTGAATCTTTAGGCCTTCATTTATAGTTCCTTTAACAAACCTGAGTATTCTTTTGACTGCAATCCAGTGCACATCGGTTGGAGATTGAACAAACTGGCACACTCTATTAACTGCAAATGACAAGTCAGGCCTAGTCAGGGTCGGATATTGTAAGCCGCCAACAATGCTTCTATATCTGAACTGTTCTTCTCCTGATAGCAAGGTGCCATACATCTTTGATAGCTTTTCGAGAGGAGGACATAGGAGTGGACATAGGCTTGCACTTCTCCATGTTTGCTTTCTTCAGAAGATCTAGTGCATACCGTTTCTGTGAGAGTAGAATACCATCTTTGTTTGGTTTTACTTCAATGCCTAGAAAATATTCAAGTGGCCCCAAATCTTTGACTGCAAAATCTTGCTTCAGATTCTGAATCAACTTGTCGGTGACCTTATCGGACGAGCTCACTATTATGATGTCATCCACATAAATCAACATGTAAACTGTTATATCACCTTCTCTGAATACAAACAAGGAAGCATCTGCTACTGAACCTCTGAACCCAAGTTTTAGTAGCTTATTAGTCAGTCTTGCATGCCAAGCTTTTGGGGCCTGCTTTAGCCCATACAGAGCTTTCTTGAGATGACAAATATAATGTGAGGGCTTGCTTGTATCCTCATAACCTGGGGGCTGTCTCATATATACCTTTTCCTCCAAAATTCCATGCAAGAAGGCATTCTGAATGTCAATCTGTCTTATACTCCATCCCTGACTGACAGCTAGTGACAGAATGACTCCGATAGTTGAAGGCTTGACTACAGGGCTATAAGTTTCAAAATAATCAATGCCTTGTCTTTGCTTAAAGCCCTTTGCCACTAATCTGGCTTTGAACCTTTCTATACTGCCATCAGCTTTTCTCTTGACTTTATAAACCCATCTGCTATCTATGAGATTCATTCCCTTCCGAGGAGGTACGAGATCCCATGTTTCATTTTTCAATAATGCTGAGTACTCTTGATCCATTGCCTTCTTCCAATCTGGATTACTCAGGGCCTCTTCAAGACAGCTCGGTTCTGAAACTCTGTCTGCAGACAATGCTGTTGTTGTCGGATTTCTGTCAGGCACAAAACTACGAGCATGAACGGAATATCTCACTGTCCCGTCGGTGAACTCCTTGGGTTGTACAATGTTGTTGCGCAGTCTTGTCTTCATTTGATGCTGTTGTCTAAGTATTGGTTCTGGTTCTGGCTCTAGAGGCTCTGGAGAGATTTCCCTCTCTGAAACTGAACCATCCTGAACTAAAGAAGATGACTGTGCAGCAACAGGAGATTCTTCATCAATGTTACTAGACCCTGCATCCACAACTGGATTAGTTTGTTCATTACTCATGTGAACGTCATCAATAGCTGGTCCAGCTGGGCTTGGCAGTGGATTAGGTGGTGCTGAGTTGTGATGTAAGAGGAGGTCATCTTCAGTATAGAATGTGGGTTTCGCTAGAGTTGGTAGAATTGTGGGATGGTTTGAATGTTGAAGGGCTTGATCAGTTGAGACTGGAAGAGTGTAGGGGAAAACCGACTCGTCAAACACCACATCACGAGATAGGTATATTCTACCTGTGCTCCTGTCAAGACATTTGTACCCCTTGTGAGATGAGCTGTAGCCTAGGAATATGCATTGTTTGGTTCTAAAATTGAGCTTCCTATCAGTATATGCACGCAGGTTGGGCCAGCACGCACAACCAAACACCTTTAGCATGGAGTAATCTGGCTGGGTTTGGAGCAGTTTGTGAATAGGTGTATCATTTTGGATGGTTCGGCTAGGCATTCGATTGATAAGGTAGCAGGCTGTGTTGAAGGCTTCATCCCAAAAACGAAGTGGCATATTGGCTTGGGCTAACAGTGTCAGGCCGGTTTCAACTAAATGCCTATGTTTCCTCTCTGCTAACCCATTTTGCTGTTGAGTGTGTGGGCACGAGATATGGTGTTGGATACCAGTGTTCTGAAAATATTTATGCAAACGATGGTACTCTCCTCCCCAATCAGATTGTACTGCACGAATTTTAGCATCTAACATGTGCTCTGCATGTTTCTGAAACTGTAAGAAAACAGGCTCCACTTCAGATTTGCATTTCAGAAAATACACCCACACATATCTACTGAAGTCATCAATGAAAGAAACATAGTACTTTGAATTACTAGCTGATGGGAGAGCTGGTCCCCAAACATCAGTGTGAATCAACTGTAATGGAGCAGTAGTTACATGTGTGGAAGGATAAAAAGGAAGTTGATGTGCTTTTCCTAACTGACGAGGCATTACACACTGAACAAGGAAGAACACTTTTGTCTACAGCTACATTATTTTTCTGCAGAATGCGAAGAACAACTGGAATGGCTGGATGGCCAAGTCTTTGATGCCATAAGTCTTGGGAGGCATGAGCTGTAAGAAGAGCTAGGCGATTATTGACTGGAAGAACATAAAGCCCATTTTTACACCTGCCTGTGAGGAGGGTACTCTTCGTTGCTTGGTCCTTCACACAAAAATGTTTGGGATGAAATTCAACATAGGCATTATTTTCAGTGGCTAATTTCTTGACAGAGATAAGATGCTTATTGATCTTAGGAGCATAAAGGATTCTATTCAGATATAAGGGTCTAGTTGAACCAGCAATTGAAGACTGTCCAATATGAGTAATAGACAAACCTGCTCCATTGGCAACGTGGATCCGATCGCCTCCATTGTAGCGCTCCTTCATCGTAAGTCGCTCCATGTCGTTGGTGACGTGGTCCGTGGCCCCAGTATCCACGTACCGGTTAGCGTCGTTGGAGGTGGCCGCAGCGGCGAACTTGGTGGCGTCCTCATGTCAGTACGCTGATCAAACCGATGCCAACACCGAAGTGCATCATGGTTTGGCTTCTTGCAGATCCGACACAATGGCCCATTGGTGTTGTTGGCACCGTGGCCGTTGGTCGGCCGTTGAGGTGGACGATAAGTGCGTCCCCCTTGATTGCGGCCACTCGCCGCCATTGCGGCCACCGCGCCCGCGATCTGTTTGAACGCCATTGCCTCCTCCGCGCCCAAAATTCCTATTGACAACATTAGCGAGATACCGACCGGTAGAATTGTAAAGATCTTGTCTCATCTCGAAATCAAGCATGTAGGAGTACACATCACCGATCGTGTAAGGATCGGTGCGTGTCGTGATGCTTGTGACGAGGGAGTTGTAGTCGGGGCCGAGACCGCGAAGCATGTACGAGATCAATTCCTCCTCTTCAATGCGCTTGCCGATGGCGGCGAGCGTATCACTCGAGCGCTTGACCTTGCGGTAGTAGTCGGGGATGCTTGAGATCGTTCTTCCGGATCGTCGCCAACTGCATGCGGATCTGCATGACCCGTGCGCGTGAGCTTGACGCGAACATATTTTCCAGCGTGCTCCGGGCGTCGCGGGCGTTGGTGATTCCTACCATGGAGGCGAGAACTTCCTCGGCGAGAGGAGTTGATGAAGCGAGCATGAGCTGATCCCGATGGTACCAGCTGGTGTACTCGGGGTTGACGGCAATCTTTCTGCCGCCATTCTCCGTGCTTGGCTCGACCGTGATGGTCTGCGTAGGAGCCGGCAATGATCCGTCGACGAAGCCAACGATGCCTTGACTCCTGAGGTACGGCAAGATCCGGGCTGACCAAAGCGGGTAATTATCTTGCGTGAGCTTGATGTTGATCATATGATTGATCGATGGCGTAGGCATTGCGCTAAAGCTGGGTGGATGCGGAAGCGTTGGAGATCGCGGAGCGGGGGTGCCGAACATGGTGGTGGATCAGTTGGCTCCGGGTACCATGAAAGAGTTGCCAAAACGCACAGATCCTCTTGGGATCTTGTTCTATTTATATGAGAATAATGATTACGAGATACAATCACGGATCCATAATCCGGGTAAGCAGGACATGCCCTACATGTGCGCATCATCGCGTATGACGCGGTCACCATGTAACTAAATCCGCGGTCCACTAACCAACTAACTGATCTTATCTCTAATTCTATCAACTGAGACTTATTTTCACTCGACCGACTCGGGACGGACTTATTTTCACTCGACTGAAATTTTGAAGAACTTCCAATCGCCATTCCAACACTGATCAGAATTGTATGGTGTACAAATTTATTAACAGATTTTTCTCTATTTACGTCACATAACCCTAAAAAGAGTTATAGTATAAATCATGGTGATTTAAAATTTCCAAGCTTTCAGTCAAAGATGTTCTTTTATTGTTGTCGTCGTCATGTTCGTCACCGACGCCAACTTCAAAATCTAATCCACTCTCGTCGGAGAGTCTGGACCTCTCTATCAGCAAGGTTATGGACGACCAAGATCAACCCGATTGATGCTAATTGAGCATGCTTCCATCGACCTGGTTGCTGATCAAGATGATGAAATTACCTGGACCCTTACAGCTAGCGGTGTATACACGGCAAGATCTGTCTATGAGATACGGTTCACGGGAGGAATATTGTCTCCCTTCCCGGTGTTGATCTGGACAGTTTGGGCACCACCTCGCATCAAAATGTTCATCTGGCTCATGCTACAAAATCGCATATGGACAGCAGATAGACTACAACAAAAAGGATGGCCTAACAATTACTTCTGCCCACTATGTATGCGCAACCTTGAGACAAGCTACCATCTTTTCGTGGAGTGCCCTGAATCCAGAAAGTTGTGGGAGTTGGTGGCAAACTGGTTACATCAACCCAACCTCCTTCCATGTAGGTGGATTAATCAAGAAAACATCATGTCATGGATCACAGCTTTGCATCAAGCGACGATACCCAATAATCAAGTGAAAAAAGGTTTGAACTCTATAGTACTCCTCACCATATGGACGCTTTGGAGGGAAAGAAACAACCGAATTTTCAACCAACATGAGCAAACTACAGAACGCCTCTTAGCACAAATGCAAGATGAAGCAAAAAATTGGGTCATGGCGGGAGCAAAGAACATTGCAGCCTTAGGTGCTTTTCAATATCGCGAGTAATTCCTTATGTAATTTGCCTTGACGGCCGGTCTGGGTGTTCAAGGATCGATGTAATTGCGTAACTTGTGCATAAAAACTCTATTTCTTCTTATTAATACACGCCGGATAATTCCGGAGCTTTCGAAAAAAGATCAACCCGATTTTTTGTGTCCTTGCATCTGCAATGCAAATGTAAGATAATGCGCCAAATAATGCGTTGCAATGTAAGTTCCTCATGGTAGTCTGCGAGACGATTGTTGCGCGGGCAGCGGCAGTAGAAGTCCTGAATCCTGACGGCTCTGGTGGGTGTACTCTGGGTCGTGAAGCTTTTGGCAAGGCTCCAGATTGCGCGACGCAGAGCAAGTCGGCCTAGCAACGAAGTCGGATTATGGCTTCTGACGTCCCAGTGGCGCTTACGATCCCCATGCAGCAGCGCCCGTTTGTACCGGATGATCAAGGACTGCGACTCTGCGAGGTCATCTCGTTGGACCTTTTTTTTATTGGCAAATCGGCAGGTGCTCTGCCATTTCATTAGAGGAGGAGTAAAACTGAGTAGTACAAAGAAAAAGGTCCCAATAACTGGATCTCGTTGGACCAATCAACACTGAACCGGGATCTCGTTAAAATATCGACGCCGACCTTTTTTTCCTCTCTTTTTTGAACGCATATCGACGCCCACCTTGAGCATACTCGAGAGGAGAACGTTTTTAACCCGAGGTGCAAGGTAGCCCGGGCCTCTAACTTCCCTACGCGATCTCAAGTACCATACAAATCTGGAGATACGTACTTACTAATTTTATTGTCGTTTTGGTTACTTGTGTGAATTTCTTTCCTTCAGTAGTAGGAGTATTACTTGTTTATGCACTACACCATTGCACACTTTTACCGACCCTAATATGTGGGCAAAACTAGTTAATTAAACACAAATAAAGTGTCGGAAATTCTTTAGAAATTCACCAACATACCTTCTGTCGGCAATCGTATTGTCAAGCGACAAACAAACTGTCGGCATATGGCCAGATACTGTGACGATTGATCTGAACAAACAGATGTCTCCATGCCATTGTTGCAGCTGGTTGCAAGAGAAAAAGAAGAGATGGTGCTAAAAGCTTCCCAGAATTTCAGTTGATATCTGGATGCAGATGGCTGCCGTCACCTGGCTTGAGGAGCAACCACTCTGGGATAGCAAAAGAGTGAATAAGAAGAACCTCAAATATATATTTCAGTTATTTTTCTTCCAATTCTGTGTTTAGTAGCAGATTTAGTAAAGGGGGCAAAAAAGAGGGAAACAAAACGGAACACAGGTGGACAGCGTCTTATCCTCCGGCACGCGCCGCTCGCTCGCTCTCGGCCTCACACCCAAACTCACTCACTACTCCACCCACCATGGCCATCACTGCTGCTTCCCTGCTCCACCTCGGCACGCCCCTTCTCTCCCCGCGCCGAAGCCTTCAGCTTCTGCCGCGCCGGGCGCAGGAGGCTCGGTTCCCGCGCCAGCTGCCGCGGGCGTACAAGGTGACGATCGAGCACGGCGGCGAGTCGCGCGTGGTGGAGGTGGAGGCGGACGAGACGATCCTGTCGCGCGCGCTGGACGAGGGCCTGGACGTGCCGCACGACTGCAAGCTGGGCGTGTGCATGACCTGCCCGGCGCGCCTCGTCTCCGGCCAGGTGGACCAGAGCGACGGCATGCTCAGCGACGACGTCGTCGCGCAGGGCTACGCGCTGCTCTGCGCCGCCTACCCGCGCTCAGACTGCACCATCCGCGTCATCCCAGAGGACGAGCTGCTCCAGGTCCAGCTCGCCACCGCAGACGACTGACGCGCTCTCCGGCGGCGTGCAATGGTCCTTGAGACCTCTGTACAACTATCTTTGCTAGTACTAGTGACAGGCGACCTTTTTGGGGAGAATTAGCTACTGATATGTTTCTTTACCGGCTTTGCTTGCGATGGTTTCAATTTTTTTGAGACTCTAGCTCTCGATAGATCGCCTAATAAGCTTCAGTTAAAGAAGCAAGGCGCTGAAAATTCCATTTTCTCACTACTGTGACATTGCAACATTAGCACTGAACTTCGATTCCAGCGTCTTGCCATCCGAAGGGCATTGCTTGCGAACAGGGTGTGCTGTGTGCATAACCAACCAATCCTGCCTGCAATCCACAGCCTCTTCGGTTGTTTACCCTCGGTTCCCCAGGTTGTAACATCTGGACCTTTGCCTGCAACGGAAACAAATCACTGGTTATTTCGTTCAGAGCTGAGAGATCAAAAGTGTTACCGGCAGTAAAGATGATTGCGTATTGACTACTGAAAACAATAAGTTGTCTTTTGGGTTGCTAAAATACAGAGTCTAGCAAGATTCTCGGAAATAGGCAGCTCTAAATAAGATCTGTTTGGATTCGTTGCAGTTTATTAAAAATTAATTTATGGAGATAGTTTCTATAAATTGGTTTATAAGAATAATTTAGAGTGGTGTTTACAGACTACTTTATAAACTAGTATTTTAGTTAGTCATAACTCATTAATTAGCTTATGGATCTTTAATAAATTGATAATCTAGTTTATATAAACATGAGAGAAAACTAACCCCTTTGAAAGCTCTTCCGTTTATATAAAAACTGATTATTATAAATTGAAATGATTTAAACGAGACCTAAGCCCTAGTCATATGGACTAATTTGATTCACCCCACCGCCTGCAATGTTCAAACAACTAACAATAATTTTAGAGTATTCTTCTAAATCAACTACTCCCTTGGTTATTAAATTATTGACATTATTAATTCTCTTCAATACGTTTGACCATTTATTTTATTTTAAAAAAAGAATTATCAAATATTTTATTTTATTTTATTTTATCACCTCAGGTAGGAGTGAAAACGGGACGGGAAATATCCAATCCGAAGATCGAAAAACTAAATATAGCCAAATATGGGATGCATCAATAGGCATCCGACATCATCCGTATCTCGAATCCGAGTCCGAGAGAAGCAAGCGGGATAGGATATGGGATGAGTATTATCCGTCCAAAATCCAAAATTATTATAATTTATTTAGATATACATGATTATAAATGAAAAATATGATCACGAGATATCTATATTTAATGTAAATAGTCAATAAAATTATTTTATTCCATATATGTTAGTGATTAATATCTCTAATTTCACTTTAACTACACTTCTACATTGGAATTTTTATCCTTATGAATCTTATAATAATATCCGTCTCCGACTCCGACTCCGAAATAAGAATATGGGACGAGGGTATGGAATCGACAAATAGTTATCCGACACTATTCGCTCCGACTCCGGATCCGAGAAAAAAAATAGGACATGATATGGAATAAGCTGTATCCGTCCGTATCCGATCCGTTTTCATCCCTCCTCATGTAATGAAAAAAAGTTAACAATCTCAACAATTCTAAGCATGCAATGCAAGAAAATCAGTTAATCGGTAGAAACGGCAGACATTCTCTCCCGCAGCAAAAAAAGCCCAAAACTGAACACTGCACGAGTCACCACACATCAGGTGTCCGTCGCTCCCGCAGCAAAAGCCCAAACCCTCTCTCCCGCCCCCAAAACCTAGCGACACCATGGCCGCATCCAACAGCGGCGGCGGCGCCCCGCTCTCCTCCGAGGCTGCGGCGGCGCTTGGCGAGGGCATCAGGCTCGTGTTCGGGCGGTGGACGGCGCTGCAGATGGCGGTGGAGAACCAGTGGGGCGGCCGCGACTCCCGCGCCAAGGCCGACCAGCTTGGCGAGTCCATCCTTTCCTGGTTCTGTAACTCCAAGGGTAAGTACTCCTCCTTTCCTTCATCCTTCTCTGATAATCGTCTCGGCCTTGAGCCTGGATCTGGTAGTAGGCATGACACTTTGATCGGGTTTATCTTAATTTGGTATATCAGTGCCCCTGTCCCCGTTGGGGAATTCGTAGTGGGGATCGATTATAAGGTCCTGTTTTCTGTGGCGTGTTACATTTAGCTGCGGCTCATCAGAGCTAGAATTTGAGTTTCTAGATTGTGCCTTAAGTTTGATCCACTGTTCTCTATGAAATTATCAATTCTTAATTCTAATCATTATGCCTAGTAAATGGGAGATGCAGCGCTTGGCAATACAATTTTCACTGTTGGATGTCCTTTTAGTATGTTGTGAGTTGTGGAAAAGATGGCTAGCCAGTCAATTTCCAACAGATAGAGCTGTGGAAAACATTTGGCACTTGTGTTATTGCGATGTCATTTCAGCATGCTTACATAATCTTGTAATGGCAATTAATTGACTCCTTTATGTTATAAGCTGAAACTTCAGTAAGCTGTTCTGGCAGAACCACAAAGAGGGAGTAGTGAATTTTACATGCCGTTGTTCCTCCTGTCAAGAGAGCTCAAGGATTCATACTCTCTAGATCTTACCTGAAAATATATCAAGTAATCTCTTAGCAAACTGGATCCTGAATGCCAGGATGCTTATCCTCTTCAAGTTTCTGGCTTTTTACATCCCTATGCTTCTCCCCTAACTGGGCCATTACTACAAAGCACGGGGAATCGAGGATTACATGGCAAATAGGGACCACAAGCCAGTTGCAGTTGGAAATTCCAAGTCCTGGTAAACTTGAAAATTACACCTATCAATGAGGTAAACTTGAAAAGTATACCCAAACCCAATCAAGTGAGCATCTCAATAACTTTTTTTGGGTATGGGCTCGATATACTTGATACAAATGGGAGGTATTTTAATCAATGGAAATAGACTAAGAATTTCTGTTCAGGTTTTAATCTTGAGCCATATTATTTCCTTTCTTTAGGGATAACCTTGTGCCATATACCCTTGCACAGATTTTGTTTATTCATCTTTACTCAGGACTGTTCATAGAAATGTGGAATCCTGTCCAATTTTTGCCGCAGATGAAGTTCATCTTTGGACATCATTTATTTTACACCTATTGGTAGATTGTGTTGTGAGAGGTTATAACATGGGCTTTTGGCTTCAGTTTCACCATCTTATATCTTTTGGGGGTACAATTTATTGACAACTTTCCTTTTCAGGTCCACACTATTTTGAAGACTTGGTTGATATGTTGTACGACACTATATCTGAATTCTTCAATGCTGACTTTGAGGATGGTAGTGTTGAAGAGGTATTTATTTCCCCTGTCGTTCATGTTTATCTCTTAACGTGCAATCTTTTAACTTAATAAAGTATTACCCTGAATCTAGTTGTAGTTAAAACCCCACGGATACAGCAGCAATAAAGTAATTCCGTGTACACTATTAGTATTACTGTAATTCTATCCAGAGCTGTAAGCATGTTTCTTCTTTTACAAAAAAAAAATCTTTGATGTACCATTGGTGCAATGTACTAAATTTTACCTGTGAAAAGTGGATACATTTTTAACTTGTGATTAAGTGTTTTTGTACCTGACTGCTCTTTCTTCTAAGTTGATCGATCCTATTCCTTTCCAGTTCTGAAGCATTAGCCTTTCTTATCAGCATTGCTGAATTTAATGCTCTTGCCAATGGCAATGGGTCAAGATATGATTGTGCAATGCTCATGATATTACCTTATTGTATGACGACTTTGAAGTTTTGTGCTAGATAGGTAGCCCAAGAACCCGTGATGACTATTGTGTTTGGGGACATTTACTCAACATAGTACAATACTATTTGTTCAAAAGGATTTGAGCTTGTTCTGTTTGACATTACCTCATCTAGTTTGTCAGAAAGGGAATGTGAGGTTATTCACAGTTCTGTAGCATACAATCTGAAACTGTTTACAGTAATCAAGAGGGCATGACTTGTTGCACTGGTTTCTATAAGGTTTTCCATTTTGTTCATAGAGGGCATGACTTGTTGCACTGGTTTCTATAAGGTTTTCCATTTTGTTCATAGAGGGCATGACTTGTGTTGAATTGTTTCAATATTTTTTATTCTTTAAACAGGTCGCTGAACAACTATTGATTATGCATGAAGAATGTCAGCAAAGAAACTATTCATCGATAGAGAAGCTAAGGAATTCACATGTTCCAGGGAATGCTGTTTCTCAAAGTAGACAGGTATGTGTACAGCTATTTCATTTTATCAAATTATGTGTTTCAGAAAGTAGACATTTACCAGCTGATGTTGCTTCCTAGTATCACAAACTCCTTGTCTAATTTAGTACTGCATCTTTTCTCACTTGTGCTGCAACTCAGCTTCAAAATCTTATTCTCTTCATATTGAAAAATGCTACTCTATTCGGTTTTATATGTTTTAATAGGTGGATGCATTTTTCATTATTAAATGTGTGGTGTTCTTAATTCGAAATGGTTCTTGTTATTGCTTCACTTTGAAGCTGTGACAGTTGTGGGTGGGCTGTGTAGCTGTGTGTTTTGCTTCACTCTGAAAGATGACGTGGATCTTGAAAAATCATTCCAAACTAGAGATGACAATGCGATTTCTGACACATCTACAGTTTTGAAAATGTATATACATGCATGTTTTCGGAGGTGACTTTTAACATTGCCAATGATTACTTGAATACAACTCGAACTACTTAGTAATGGACTACTATTTGAAGTTGGTTAGTTTTGAACTGGCACATGATTCAAGTGTTTGGCTGCAGTAGCGTAGCATTTAATTGGATTTAAATATATTGAGAAATAAGATTAAAGGAATCTTGTTAACTGATGTGTTGATGCTTACTTGCTAATGAGATTGTGAGGTAAGGCAAGGGTGAAGATGTTTCTGAACTTCACAGTTTTATGTTCATTGATTACCATTATGCACATGACCAAATGAGAGGTAACATTTTTCTTGGGGGTGGGGAGATCTAGCAGTCATGTATACACCTACACTGTTCAAACTATTCTATTTCTCCTATAGTGTTTAGATGAATCGGCACAAGTATGTTTCTAACAAGGCCCTTCCTATACTCCATGCACATTTACATTTCTTCAGCAACCGAGATTAATTTTTCCATATCCCACATTTTATTCAGGACATCTCCTTGTAGAATAGTTTGAAGTGCTTGGTAAACTGTTATTTCTCCAGTGGCTGTTCTACTAGGATTTCATTTGGTGTTTCTTCTCAACGGTTTCCTTCTGATGAGCAGATAGCGGTTGATGGCAACGATGATAGTGATAGCTCTGATGACGACGACGATGCATCAATGATGGATGATGAAATGGATGCGCCTGAGGGGATGGCTGTGGACAAGCCAAAGCCTTCCAAGCCTGTTCCTGATGCAGACGGGTGGACTGTTGTGCCACCTAGGCGTGGCCGTGGCAAGAATTAGGCACAGACGGAGGCCTTGCATGAAATGACTTATCCTGGCAGCAGATTTTGGTATTGAAGGATTTTGTGGTTATAGTATCCAAGTGCTTATATTGCTCTGGAATGTTGAGTGTATGTGGATTCTAAGTTTCGGTGGTAATATTAGCTTGCTTTGGGTCAGGGTACAAATCTATAGATACTATTTATGACTACTCTAGCATGCTTAAGTCATTGATAATTCTTCTGAGAAAAGAAATGTCGATTTGGACCCGACCCTGGAGGAATCTGGATAGCTCAAAATACAACTTTTTGTGCCACTTGTTAATTAAGCAGATAGGACGAGCAAAGTTGTTGTCAAAGAAAATGTCACCTTGATTGTCAGCGGGCACCGAACTCATTCGGTTCAATAATAAACAACATTAGGTGAGACTTTATACGTGTATATAAACGACACCGCCTCACTTGTCCTGTGAACTCCGCACAGCGTCACATACCACTATGGAAGGCAAAGCAATATTAGTGCTTTCGAGTCCCATTCAGCAGTGCTGACGCGGTCATACTATTAGGCTAAACAAAGGCAAAGGACACGAACTGGCTTGACCGTCCTTCGTCAGACCAATCTACGGCTCTGTGAACAATGGAAGCACTCCACACTGAGCCTGCAATTTCAGTGCATTTGCCACAGTATTCCCAACCTTGGGCTCTACATGCATGTTTAGAACCCTGCAGTAAAACGGCCACTTTCTACCAACTTCAGATCGATGCTGTGGAAAGGGAACCTGACATTCTAGTACAGGATTTGGTTCCATTGTGACTGGTGACGCGCCCGATGCATATGTTCTGAGAAGTTAATACGCATTTGGTGGAAGCTAGTCGTCTGAAACTGGGAGCATCAGGAAGAGTATACTATTTCCTTGCCATCATCAGCACTCCTGGAACTGGGAGCATCCTAGAACTTCTGCTTTGGGTGCTCCTGCCGGCTGCCGCGTGTGGGCGCGCGGATCCCAAACAGGGCAGCGGCGGGCGGGGCCGTGGAGCAACGGCCGAAGCGGCGCTTTTACTAACGCGCAGCGCAAGCCGGTGGACGGGACGGGATCGAGATGGCCGCGGAGCCGAATTCGCTGTGCGCGATCGCTCGGTTTGCCGCGGGGATTATGATAGTCTCGCTGGTTCCTGCCTACCGCTCACCTGCCCAAAGTTGCCGCGGCTGTATCTGTGCCAGGGACAAGCTCGAAACGCGGATCCTGTTCGTCGATCGTGGAGGCCGCGCCCGCGTTGCCGGCGGCACACGACGCGGGGTCGGTTGGTGACCTCGTCGCCCATGCCAATTTGCCACGCATGGAGAACGTTATTAACTTGTGAACGATCCAGCACAGGGTGGGCAGGGCTGCTTTGTTATTGCGCCGATCCACCGGATGGGCACGACATTAATAGGAACTGCCTAGTACTGTAGTGTGTCATTTGCGAGCATGGCTGGCCTGGTTGCAAACCTCATCATCTATCGAGCATCATCATCCGATTGCAACTTACTCCCTCCCTTACTAAATTGTTGTCGCCATTGACTTTTTCTTAACGTTTGACCATTCGTCTTATTCAAAAAGTTTAAGAAATATCATATATTTTGTTGGAATATGACTAATCACTAAAGAAGCTTGAAATATAGCATATAACTTTTTGTATGTGAAGAAATTTTTTGAATAAGACGAATGGTCAAACGCTACTGAAAAAGTCAACGGCGACAACAATTTAGTAAGGGAGTAGTATTGTGCATCAGAGAGCTTGAGCTACCACAACCCTCGAGTATCATCATCCAGTTGCAACTTATTGTTCGTGCGGAATCAATCGGTCACATGCGCCGTGGCCCGCCCCCTGACGATGGCCTCCATCCATGATTGGTACCTGTTGTAGACGACCCTCCTGCAGCACGCTTGCCTTTATTAATTGCTCAGTTGCCCATGCAGCTAGCCATGTTTATTTCGTTCCATTCATCCGCAGATCTATCTACACCGCCTCGATGCGCTGGTGTTCGTGTTGCACAAGGACATATGCAGATAATTTCCCCGGCCGGCGTTCTGGTATGGGTGGCGGCTGTGAGCATTGCGTTGTTGTGTTGATCCTTTGGTGTCTGCATGCGACTAGTCGTCTCCTGCCTCTCAACGCATGGTAGACGCAGATGGAGACGGGGGAGCGAAAGGTAGACGACGCTCACGTGTGCCTGCGCGTCGCCAAGGACAGATCACACACTACGCAACGCAGATGGAGCGGTATTGTACGTTGCGGCCATTGATTCTGATGGTCCCGTTTAAACGACTCCGCACTCCGGGAGAGGGACTCTGCTATGGCCAGGTAGCCACTTTTAGCAAGTATTGTTACGTGTAGTTATCGCTCAACCGGTTGTTGCCTTGTTGCTCTCGCTGGTAACCATACCGCGCCCGGTCCTAAGCAAAGGATAAAGGTACCCATGCACAGGAGACGTGCGCCCCTGGCCATCAGCATTATTTCCGGCGACGAACCCTAAAACTTCTGTCGCCACCATCATTTATATATAGGATGGAAAAGAATCAAAAATACAAATGAATATCTGCCACAATTTAGACGTTATGGGTTGCCATGTATATTGAACACGTTAGCAATGTGTAGGAGGATACTTTATCCATTTCCCCATCTTCTCTCAAACTCGATCTCCTTCTGAAGCTAGCAAATAATAATCGAGAGTTGCATTGTGGTTGACATTTATGGCCAGCTCAATTATCATATGCAAATGCAACTTCATGTGCAGGAACAGGGCTAAATGTCAACCACATGCAAAAATGTGACCACGTACAAGCAAACCAACCGTGCTCGCTCGCCATAATCCTAGAGCACACGAAGTGACAGCGTTCTTGTCAGACTGCTGCTGCACGAGCAACAACATTACCATGCACGCAGATGTAGTACGAGGACACATGCAGACGCATGTGCACGCCGATCCCCGGTGAAAATTGTGCATGTGATTGAACACACTGATACACACATAGAGAGAGCGGCGTGGTACACGGTACAGCGCGGGTGCGTACGAGCTGGACCAGTAGCGCTGCTGGATAGGAGTAAATTGAAGGGGTCGTGTGCATGTGCAGTAAATTCGGCAACACAGACACACTTGTGTCAATTTTGGACCAGGAGGAGTCCAGCAGGACCGATGATTTCCCGCTGGTGTGCCTCCAAGCTAATGTGGTTGTTGGAAATTGAAGTGACGACAGATCGATGTAGCTCGTCGTCGTAATGGATTGCATATTTTGCATTGAGTATGAAGAACTAGTCCTGTAGAATCGCCATTTCGATTCATTGATTTCTCCGAGAGAAATATCTCAGGCAAAATTCAGTAGTTGTGAACATCCTCGTGTAGCCAGATGCCTTGCTATATCTTACCGACCGTTCTTTGCTCTTCTGAGAAAAGATAAAATTTGGGATACTTCTAGAATGTGGTATCTGAATTGGAAAAGCTACCAATGAGATACAGATTTTGTTTTTCGTGCTACTTGTTAGCAATTAAGCAGGTACGACGAAAGCAAGAAAATGTCAGCTTGCACTGAACTCAACAGGTCCAATAATAGGTCCATGAGACCCCACGCGCGTTGAAACGCCGCTGCCTCTCGCTTGTCCTATAAACGCCTCGCAGCGGTCACAAACCACCTTCTCACGCCACAGTCCATTCACCACGACTCCTGTTCTGCCGTTCAGTGCCCACGCCCACTAAACAATGCCAAATCACTCTCTCACTAGCTTCTTGAACAAGGCCAGCAGATACGACGATGCTTGGCTGCTTCTCCCGGCTGCGGCGGCCGCCGGGTTCGCCGGCACCGGAGCCCATGCCGGCGTCCGACGAGGCGTCCACGTCAGCGGCGTCGACCTCGGCGGACTCCACCTCGCCGTGCTCGTCGTCCTCCTCGGCCGGCCGCTGCATCATCACGAACGCCAGCAGCAGCTCGCCGCTCGACGGCGGCGCGGTGGTGGGCAAGGACCCGTCGGCGCTGTCCGAGTCGGGGCTGTCGTCCGGCCATCGCGTCGCGCCGCTTCTTCCTCTCCTCGCCGGGCCGCTCCAACTCCATCGTCGACTCGTCGGCGCACGGCGGCACCGTCGGGGTGATGGGCGTTGGCGTGGGCGCCGCCGGCGTGGCGGTGCCGACCTACTCGCCGGACCCGCACGCCGACTTCCTCCGGTCCATGGAGGAGATGGCGGCGGCGCTGCGGCTGGACGCGCGGCGGCGCGGGGACAGGGCGCGGCTCCACGAGCTGCTGCTCTGCTACCTCGCCCTCAACGACAGGCGCACGCACAAGTACGTCGTCAGCGCGTTCACTGACCTCCTCCTCCGTCTCACCGCCGCCACCAACAACCTCGACGACGAGCATGAACATCCCAACTGAACTTGCTGACTAGAGCACGTACGTCGTTGCTGTTGCTGTTGCTGTGCATACGGACTGATTTTTGGTACGAAAATTCTCAATGATTGGCAAGTAGTATAATGTATGCAGATTGATGATTGGAGATCATCTAACTGGTAAATACGTGCTGTGAAATTTCGTAGCTGAAATCTGTCAGTATGCATAGCATTTGCCTTCTTTTTTTGTTTCCCTCGCAAGGTGTGAGCAGTGAACGTGCAGGTGAAGGTAGAATATGTCAGTCTCTCTCTACAAAGGTGTTTGCTTTGTGTTCGCCTTTGCCTTTTTGGCCATCTCTGCTCTTTTACTGTTGAGCTCTTTAGCTTTCTGCTCTCTTTGGGGGTACTTAAAGGCTAATTTTTCTTTTTGTGTGTGTGAGTTGTTGCATAGGCCATGCAAAGGATGCTTGTGGCGTGTCTGTTGTAACCGTTGTAAATGAAGTTCTACTGAAGTCGCAACACAAAGCTCAGATACAAATTCGTTGGGGCTTCAACGGAAATGCGGAAAGCAGATTCTTTGTTGCCAAAACGGCCGGGCAGATATAAGTTGCGCTCAACTTTGAAGTTAACCTATAATGCCTCTTCTCCTAAACTTTGAAGTTATACCACAAAACGAGGTCTCTTCTCTTGAGACGAGGTCATCGGATCCAGCCACAGGACGCAATTCCTTCCTGTTTAATATTTAAACAGACGGCGTGCCAAACCAACTGTCGTTCCACAGGACAGGCATGCTGCTTGCTGCTTATGCTTACACATGGATGCTTGTTAGATCCAATCTGCACAGTGGCCGTGGCATTAAGTTTTTTTCATCCATTAGAACTGGCGCGTGATAAAGCCCACCACGAATCAATCTTTATCCCGCTCAAGAAAAAAAGCAGCCGTACCGACAAATAGCAAAGCAATCAGGCCGTTGAGTGCAGACGTTGACATGTCAACCGTGACCAAGATCTGCAGTGATTTCATTGCTTCGGGCAGCACTAGCAGACCCAGCTGACCACACGGGTTTCTCACCGTCTCGGCAAAATTGTGCGACGTGCCCTCTGTATGACATTAAAATAAAATTCTACGAGTATCACTCTGTGCGAAACGAAATTCAGACTTATGACGAGCAGAGCGCCCATGTTGCGATCCAAGCAGAACACGGTTGGATCAGCAACTAGCACTGATACCTGCAAAGCAAGATCACTATCTAAGCCCACCACCGGCCATCACTATGTCCGGACAATGTCACCTGTGATCCTTTCTTTCTGACGGGCAGCGGCCAACACCGACAAAATCATCTTCGACCGGCACGCACGCATAAAGTATTCCACACTATGCAGATATCAACACTGCAGCACTCACTGCCAAAAATGCACTACAAACGAAGCAAATAATTCAGCTTCTTTCATTTAATCATGACGTTAGGACACAACAAATTGAAATAAAGAATTGATGTAGTTGCAAACTTCTTCACTCATACTTTTCCAATATAACCTGGACAAGGAACGCATTCTGTGTGCTCTTGGGCAGAGTGTTGCTGCTATTACAATCCAACCGCTCTTCACACAATTTCGGTCGTTGGCGTGGGAGACCATGCATTACAATCCCACTCCATGCATAGAGGCCGGCGCTCACATGTCGTGACATTTTTTTTTGATAACATGTCGTGACATTGAACGACACAAATAGAAGCCATGCTGACAAATATCAAAGCCATCAAACCGCCGAGTGTAGATATTGACATTGCAACCGAGATCAAGATCTGCAGGAACTTCATTTCTTGATAAAGTTCCTGAGGATCCAACCGAGCGGATAGGTTCCACCATCTCAGCGAAAGTGTTCACGTGTGCTTCATAAATAAAATTCTAACCAATATAGCATGCGAAAGAAAATACATATGGCGCCCATGCTGCGATCCCCAGCAGCTAAGACCATTTACACCATTGGAGCAGCAGCTAGCACAGCTTCCAGCAAGCCCCAGCACCGACCGTCAGTGTCACCTGTGACCGGGGCAGCAGCGGACACCGACAAAATCAACTTCGACGAGCACATATACATACACGCAACAGAATGATTCGCGACAGATACTGGCACAGCACAAACGCGATCACGCCAATAATATATACTCAAATTTTGCACTATGCCAGAAATGCACTACAACAACAGGTAAACAAGGCACGTCGTTTCAGAAAGCAGTACTAATCACCTCGTAACATCGGAAAACAAGCAGCAGAACAATGAAAGAAAACGAAAGAAGGCCTGGACATGGAGGGCCTGAGACAACAGGTATATTGTTCTGGGTAGTAAGATAGATTACAACAATCTATGGAATATCTATATAATCTGTTACTCACAAAAGAACATGCATTTAAACCTCAGTATTACTTTGATAAATAAATAGCCTTTACACTGTCACTTGTAGCCCTTAAAAATAGACCATTTAAGATCCAATAGAACTCTGCATAATTTATAACTCTATCCGAGATTGAGGGGTCTGAGAAAATAAAAATTCCACAGCAGAAGAACTAATCTTAGTAAAATCTCCCAGCTTGCAATCAAAGCCTGATTTATTCCACAACAGGATACTTCTTTGTACCAAGCCAGAAGGATGAAATTTAAAATCATAGGATTTATTAGCAATCCTTTCAGTCTCAACGTCTGACTGACAGCTAGGTGATGTTACCATATAGCTGAAATCGCAAGTAGAAGGAATGAACTAACATGTGTGAGTGAAAATCGCTGCCCTGAATGGCGGTGAAATGGCTTTACCAGTTTTCCACACAAACATATTGTGAGAGAGCTTCCAAATATGCAAATCGACAAAATGCTAGTGCACCCAAGAGCAAAAACCTAAGGTAAATGATAGACTGGACTGCACTTTCATCAACCGGGAAACAAAAGATGATACCCTCACTGTTAATATTCAAAGGAAAGGTAAACAGCACAAAAAAAAAGTGCCAAGGAATGTGGTAACTACTGACTACCCTCTTAAGGGAGATACCCATTGTTTGAAGAGTAATAGAAGGGAAACATATATACGTAGAAGAGATCATCTACAAGGCCTACTTTATGCAGGACCAAAGCTAATACTTCAAAATAACAATAATAATTCTCGAAGAGAATGTTAGAACCGTTCCAGATAACTATTCAATCAGTGAGCATTGAGCATGAGCAATAGATGCTTGTCAGAAAACAGTTCCTGTAAAAATGTATTTTCCAGAAATAATTTATCATGCCCTCCTAGGTGCAGGTATTGTAGTTGAGGTAACACAATCTAGCATAGCAGCAGCATAAATCAGTGGAATTGGCATCAAAGATAGTTAGATAGGTATACAACTGTTGGTTCAAATTGATAAACTGACAAGTCGGTGGGCTCAGTGACAAGAAACTAGTTACTTGGGTCAAATTCTCTTCTGCTCTTGAGGAATGCCCTTTTCTCGAATCCAAATCTAATTGATCTAGATCGGATGCAATTGCTAGGTACCCATAAAGTATCCTCTTTCTCTCACCTGTCCTTTTATCCATCTCAAACAGTAAAGGGTTCTGATCAGAATCTACAGAACGAGAGGCTTGTGCTCGTGACCAACCAATACGGCCATGACCTTGCCCCTCAAAGAACTCAGCAAGACGTTCAGCCTCCTTCAAGCCAGCTGGGTTGTCTGCGAACTTGATAAGCGTCAAACCCAAGTGTCCTTCCTTTCCATACAAGGACTTTGACTTGCCACCAAAAAACCCTAGTTCTGAAAACAAAGTATTGAGATTGATACAGACAATATTACTGACATGCATGGCATTATACTCCATAAAACGTGCTTAGCAAAGCCATATTTCTGTAAATGTGGAAAAGCACTTCAGTGAGTTTCAAAGTCCAAATATGGCATAGTTCTGTCTTGCAGCCTTGCATCCCAGGAGTGATCCCAATTGCTACTTTGTCATGTAATTTCCTAGACTACTTTGCTATGTAGTTTACTAGATTTGATCAACAGAGCAAATTAATTTGTTTGAAGAACATCAAGTTTATGTCTTCTTAATGAAATGATGTGCAGCTCTCCTGCGTATTCACGAAAAAAAGGTCTTAACTAACCTCCTAGAGGACAGAACGATGCACATCTCATGTTCATGTAACAAAGACAGTGACACAGCAAAAGAGTTGCACAGACAATGCAATACATTAATCTGTGCAGTATCCCATGACTAGTTTCGTCAAGTTGACTGAATCCAAAACCATCCAAAAAAGTATTGGATGCAACTATTGATTCTAACCTAACAAAGCACTTAGGGGGATGGAAGTACTCTACAATCCCGAGCATTACTTTTCCGAGGCTGAGCTATAAACCAGGTACATCCTCACAAGACTGCCTTGGCAATTGCAATTGGCAAAATGTCAATTCAGAAAAACTCAGAGCTACTTCACAGCCCAGCACAAAATACAGTATTCAGGCCTTACCTAACGAAGTAGTAACAAGAATGAGATAGTATCTCAATGACAAATAGTGTCCTTAGGATCAGCAGTTTAGTAAGGTACACACTGTCCCTTCGTTATTTAATCCTAGGTTCATGATATGATGAATTTCAGATCTAGCAGAAATGGATGACTGTGTACTAATCTTTTGTGCCATGAAAATTCCTTCAAAACATCAGTAAAGAATTTACAGATTTCCATAAGGCCATACCCCATGGTTCTTCTATAAATGTGTGATATAATAAGAATAGAAATCACAAATAACACAATCATTAAGTTTCATAAGAATTGTATTCAGCCACCATAATCACATGCAGCAGGAGCTTGTATGCAAACATTACTTTTCTCAAAAGAGGTTAAGGCTGCAATATATATACCTGTCATTTTCTTATCCATGTCTTTGTTCCCTAAACCCTCACAGCGACCATCTTTCTTCTTCCCAGTAGCAGTATTTTTGATGATAACAATTGGTGGCCACACAATAAGGTCCTCCCTACTTGCTTGGACAAGGTCAGTAGGTAGTGATTGGTATGCCTTAGAGTTTTCAGGGACTTTTGTATAATCCCATCCCATAAGGACACATAATGCCTTGTGCAAACCAAGGTGATCAACAAACGACTCTGCATTTGGTGGGTTGTAAGCATGTATGACAAGTCCATGCACATCAGCAAAGTCCTTAGATGACCTGGAATGTGCACATTGACCAGACATATTCATAAATAACGAAAGGTCTGGTGAATTGGGTCAAAAAACTAAACTATATGAATCCGTCATTACACATGCAGTCTTGCATGATCTAGAAATGAGAGGGGAGATGATCACAATTGCCAAACCTCAAAACGTGTCATCACAAGCATGCCATAAGAAAGCAGAAACATAGGATCATGTCAAATAAAATCCTATAGGTTTGCTGACACCTCCAGGATACACCTTGGAGCTTCCACTACACGTGAATAACAAAGATCCATCGGAAAACTCTGAATGTATTCAACTGTTCTTTTTAAAAGTTTGTATCTAGGCCTAGATACTTAAAACCAATATGACTACCTATACCATTACATTACAATGGTTCCTTTATCTACATTAGCCAGCAGGTACACAGTCAGTTTAGCTCGCACATACGTGGCCATCTAGGGTAACAATGGCCCAGTGGGTAAAAAAATCAGAAGGGATGATTTCCTGCATAGTCTTTTTCTGTGAAAGGAACAGAATCAAGCCCAAAAATTGCAACCTCATGTCAAGAGTTCTATTATTATCATTCTTTTCTCGAATTGGGGTTTGTTTACTCCTTATCATTGCTTTGCAACCAGCTCGGGCTGGTTCACAAAAGTCCCCAGATGCAGGTTCCGAAATTTTCAGGTGTTTGGTACTATGGACTGGTTCATCTAACTACTCACGTTGTTTCCTTACTAACTTATTGTACCAATATGTTCAACTTTTTTCTCACAATGGTCAGATTTTTCTCATCCTGACTCTGCTATTCTTCATTGTATCCTCCTTTTGAATGGTGCTCCCTGCAGATGTCACCCTTCCTCTCCATAGTCGACCAAGAAGATATAAAGAAGAGAAGTGAAAGGAGGGAACGGATGACACACACCCAAACAAGCTAGTCACCCCAGCTGCTCAAGGTTCAACGAAGCTTCCTCTCTAGCTATCGTTTTCGAGTCTCTAAAGTTAGTCAACCTCTCCTGGCATCCACCAGTTGGGTACCTGGATTCCTAGGAGATATGGAGGCTATATTGTAAAAGAACATAGGGTGCAGACTCCTCACAGAACTTCATAAACTAAATCAAAGGAAGGTCCACTCAAGGTCATTTCAAAAACTTATCCATGCTCCTGTAATGGTACATTTATGAAAAGGTAACTGAGCATGAATAGTGGAACATTAGTCCTGCAAGTGCAAGGCATAGCATACCTTCACAAAAAAAGAGAGATAAACAAGAGTTCCACAAACAAATAGTATAAGGAATGTATTATTAGAATTACAAACAATTGGCATGAAAGCAAGACATCGCAACACTTTTATTGCACAAAGGATCAATTACAAGAAGAACAAAAATAAATAAAGTAGCACAATTTAAAGGACAGAAAATAATTACACTTACGAATCATCAAAATGATAGCTAGAGTGAGAGATACAAAAAAATCACATAAGAGTTACTTAAGATCGTCTTGTTAATGGCGTATAATTCATTTAGACACTAGAATTTTTCGAATAAAATAGCTCAACACCAATTCAGAAGAAAATAATTGAAACTGACAGGCCCAAAGAAGATGCATAGGTCCACAATATCCTAATGTAAGTGATAACTGAGAAGCAATGTCCAACATTTAACAAAAAAACATGGAACTACTGACGTGCAACATAGCAAACCATAGATATGATGCACCCATTTCACAACAGTTCCACACCGCGCCAGCACAACATAGTAAGCATTAAACATGACGCCTATGTACAAGCTAAAACTTACATCTACTATAAAAAAAACAGGATCTTAGAAAATACTAATATGATGCACAAAGCATTAGGCACTCAACTTACACATTTATGCTGCATGTGATAGCAACATTTGAACCCGACAAGTTGACACCTCGAAAACAATTAAGCTCTAATGGAACAGACATTATGACAAATCATGGAACCCAAATCCCAGCACAAGGAACGAATGCACATAGTAGGGCTTTGCCCTTCTGCATTTTCCTTAAAAAAAAATGGTATGGGCGTGCAGGGTTGAAAATAAAGGCAAGAATATAGGCAATTAAGCATAGGCTACTTCCTTGACTAGATATTAGACAACCATGAAAACTCGATACCACATAGGGAATTTTTTTCTATTCTGGCCCCTGTCTGTCTGATATTTTATAAATGACCCCTCAGTAACTATATTTCTAGAATCTATCCCATTTGGTCACTACAATCTGAATGGCGTGACACATGAATATGGTCACGCCAAACACTTTGGCGTGACCAAATGACATAGGAAAAAAGGCTTGACACATAAGGATTGACTACGGTCACATTTGGTCACGCCAAAGTGAATTGCGTGACCATATACATGTGTCACGCCATACCATTTGGCGTGACCAAAAGAGGTCAGATCTTGGAAATTTAGATTGGAGTAAGCTACTTTTAAAATTTTAGATGAAAAAGGGCCAAAATAGAGAAGGGATCACCACATAGCAACAGCCAGATATTGCCCCAAATCATAAAGTTGGCATGTGTTTATTTCATAATCTACCGACTCTCCATATCTTAAAATACAAGCAAAAGAGCTCGGACACAACAAATAAAATAAGGCACACAATTGCAACCAAGCAAGCAATGAACAATGTTAGTGAAAGGAAATCTACCCAATCAGTACATGACACTGTCCACAACAACTCTGCTGAAGCAGAAAAGATCACACAACAATGCACAGGTAGCTACATTACCAATTTCCAAATAACTACATCACAGAGTTTCAAACAAAATACAGAGGTACAGAGAAGGTACTGCAGTCTGTCCACAACTGAAATGCCACTTCATTTGAACTTAGTCGGTAAAACAAGGCATCCGAGAACATGTCTCGGATGTCGCCAAAAAAAAGCATGTCTCGGCTGTAAAGCGAGCTCATAGGTACATATTGGACACACAACAAGAGCCACATGGATGATTCAATAGAATACTGATATCATCACTGAAAAGGATAATGCTCAAATACTTTTTAGAGCAACGATAGCATTATAACCTTCAACAAAAGGCAGAAAATATATCCATCAACTGCAACTTTGATATCAAAAATGAAACAAAAGAATGCAGATAATAGCCTTAACCTCAATAATCCTAGTACTGCTAGCTGGTATCTAAACGTTAATCAATAGTTACCAACAGTAAGTCCACCTATGTAGAATTAAGCAAAAACAAGCAGAGACCTATAGGCGCCATCTTGCTCAGACATAAGATAATTGTGCGGTGGATTTCTCCATTCAGACTTTATAATAATAACACAATCAGTATCAGTTTACCTAGATAACAGTCCAAATAATGGCATATCGAGTCAAATAACAAGAGCAAGTTCAACAACAGAAATAAACCAGCTTAAGAACTTGACTACGAGCAGTACTAGGAAGCTTGCCAGGAAGGAGATGATGAGTAATGCGGGATCGCCAAACCTGCCACAGGCGAGACACGAGACACGGCCACCATCGAAGTAGCTCCGTCTCTCTGCAGAGCTCTCGAAGAGCATCTTGGCGTACTTGAGGAACGCCCTCCTGAGCGCGTGAGGATCCACCGCTGCATGAGGCGGCGGCTGCGCAGGGTGACGCGGGGCGTCGAATCTCTGATGCTTGGGGTGCCTCGGGAAGCCATCGTCCTGGTCGGCGGGGTGCTTGCGCTTCGCATCGTGAGGCGGCATCGGCATCGGCATATACTGTGGCGGAGGCTGATGCGGCGGCCAGAGGTCCGCGGCGGCGCGGGGGAGGTGCGGGAATGGCGGCAGGGGTGCGGGCTCGAAGGGGTAGTCCGGGGGCAGGGCGAAGTAGGTGCGGACAGTACCGTCAGCGAGGAGCATGGTGCGGCGGTCAAGGTTGTGGAAGCCGTAGGGTGGCGGGGAGGGGTCTCCGCCGCCGGCTGCTGCTGCGGTGGTCGGAACGCGGCCGCCGGCGACGCGGGGTTGCGAGCGAGTGGGGCAGGCGCGGGAGGAGCTGGGTGGCGCCTGGAATCGGCTGAGTGGGTGGGCGTCGTGTTGCGGGCTGAGGTGGACGCGGACGCGGCCTTGTCTCTGGCAGGCGCGGCGGAGGGCGGCGGAGGGTCCCAGCGAGACTTTCGGGCCCCCGCAGCGGCGGCGGGCTTGCCGCCGGCGTGGGGCCGCTGTGGAAGAGGGTTAGAGCTCCTTCATTGCTCAGCCGGCAGCCGCAGAGGCGATCGCAGCGGAATTGGGGATCGGGGGGATGTGCAATTTGGATTGAGTCGGAGACGAGAACGGCGAGTCGCAGCGGATGGGGACAAGTGATGAGTTTTTTTTCTTGAACTCGGGAAGTGATGAGTTGATGAGACAAGTGGCAAGTGGCGGACCAGATTCGTGGGCTTGAAAGTGCCTCCATGGGTTTACGCAAATCCGAGAGCAAAGCGTATTTGGGTTAGTTTTGTTGAACACTCTTCACAGCTGTCCCAGAGTCCAGACCACAGAACGCCACGATGCG
>JAUNZO010001776.1:0-37269 GCA_031894775.1 Chloris gayana
TCAGCTGCTAATTAAAAAAAACGGCACAATTCACCATGGGCTAGTGCTGTCGAGATCTCGGCGAAAGGTGGTTGCGTAATCCGATTAGCTTAGCGGCTGGCAACGAGAGAGAGAGAGAGAGAGAGAGAGAGAGAGAGATTTCACGGGCAACGAACTGTGGAGTCGCTCTGGAAAGGGCGCCGGTCACATATGATGGTGGGTAGCAAGGGTACAATTAGATGATTACGATCCCCGACAGTCTGCGTCTCGGCAGTCAATCCAGTAGTCGCCCTACCGGCGTCGATTCCAACGAAACTCAATCATGTGGTATGCAAGAAGCAGCCTAGAGCGTCCCTAATGGTAGAGAGGTAGCAGCTAGCTCTTAGAAAGAATTAAAGATGGATGGGATCTATGTTTAAGTCTCTCATTTTTCTTATGCTGCCTCTTGAGAAAAAGTTAGCTGTCTTCTCTCTTTTCTTTTTCTTCAATAAATAATTCTAAGAGCTAGCTAAGAAGCAACTATTGGAAACGCTCTCAGCGTCTGCAGGCTCGACCCATTCTGGCCCAAAAACAAATCGATCGATCATTAGGAGACCGAAGACCTACAATCTGCAGCCCCGGCGCCAGCGACGGCAGCGGCCAGCGGGGGAGAAGGTGAAGGGCGCGTGCAAGCTATGAGGCGTGCGTAGCAGCCGCCGCTTACGTACGCATTCACGAGCCGCAGCAGAAACAGCGTCCTCACGGCATCCTCTTCAGGACAACGACAATCACGCACGAGTACGCCCAAGCACGCATTTGCAGGATGCCTCCAGGCAGCACCGATCTTTGGGGAAGGGATCCTAGCATGGCGGGAAGGAACGAAGGTGTTCAACTGTTATCTAATCAGACCAGGCAGCAAGAATCCATGTTAATGACGCTCTACTCTTCAGAAAGTCAGAATCCATTTCCCCCTTATGCCTAAGCCGCGTATGCACAAAATTCCCAGCAAAAATCAAGGAATCAATCAAATTGATCACTTAATTACCATGTGTACTTGCTAATATAACTATTTTGATGTTCGTTGGCAACCATGTGGCCAAGCACCAATGCTAATATAACGCCTGCTTGATTGCTATCTTAGGCAGAGTCCATAAGTTTTTTTTTTCGTTCCATAAGGGCATGTACAAAGGAGAGTCTATTGCGGTTTCTTGGACACATGTATCTAAGCAAAGAGACATGAAACAACTCTAGTTATATTAGCAAGCAGCAAACTTGGAGTGAAAGTACTTCACCATCAAAAGTGCCCAACAGGTTCAGCGGAAGGCGACCTGTGACTTCACCATCAAAAGTACAATCACGTTCAGCTTACACGACACATTACAAATGACAGTAGCAAACTGTGACTGATCACTTGTAACTCAGCGAGTTGCAAACGCCTGTATCTACTGGTCTAGTAAGTACTTACTTCAACCATTAAAGCGCTCACAGTAGCTAAATACAACTGATTGCTTGCAAATGCCTCAAGCTACTGGCCTAAGCATCAGGCATGTGCTGGAGTAAGGAAAGAAATTATACTGATGGGTACCAATAATACTGAGGGAGAGGAAGCTGTATACTAGAACTAGCCAGTGTTGAGACCTCCATCCTTGCAAGCCTTCGCTGCCCAACATTAAGAATCAACAAACCAGCAATGTAAGATGTCAAGAGACAATCACGTGCCATGGTTATAACAGGCTGAGCTGCTTGTTGCCGAGTGGTCACAGTCCTTGTAACTCCAAATGCCCGAGGATACCTAGAAATTTTTTTTAGATAACGGAACAAAGTTCCTGCCTCTACACCCCAAAGGGTGTACACAGCAAAGGTTTACAAAACGAGTACTTAGACTCACACAAGGTTCACACACCAAACTTCACCTTAACACGCAGGAAAAGGATGAAGTGATCAACAAATTAAAGACATAATCATCCCAACCGAAGGGGCTAAGCTTCGATTCGATTAGAAAATTTCCATCCAAATTTCGCAAAGACCTCCATGATAACAATCTCAAGTTTTTGGCATCCAAACTTTATCTTTTGCGCTTCCTCTTCCTTATGCAACATAGACCATGTGCGGCTCCAGTGTGTCAACCTGAAAATAACCTGCAAAATAGTGTTTGGTTTGGTCTTGTTAAAAACCATATCATTTCTATTCAACCACAAACTCCATAAAAGAGCTGATACACCCACAAGCACTTGGTCCTTATCAACCTTGTGAAAACGAGCAATCCACTCATTAAAAAAGGTCATCAATGGACATAGGTGGTTGGATGTTATAAGTATAATACAAAGTAAGCCAAACATAATGAGCAAACCGGCACTCAAAGAAAAGGTGTTGGATTGTCTCTAAAGAGCTACAGTAGCAGCAAGTAAGATTTTCATGCCAATTTCTTTTTGCTAGGTTATCCTTTGTCAAAGTGACTCCCCTAATTAGGTACCAAAGAAAAATTTTAATCTTGAGTGGTACTTTAATTTTCCAGATTGGACAATTTAGAGGTATGATACCGCTTTGTAGAATCTTTCTATACATGGACTTAACCGAGAACATACCACTGCCACTTAGGTTCCAAGTAAAAATGTCTTTGTTCCCATTAAGAGAGACACCTACTATTTTGGAGACAAGGTCATACCATAGTTGGAGATTATTTCCAACAAGTGCACGTCCGAAAGAAATGTTAAGTGGCCTTGTACTAAGTACACGTGCAACCGTCACATCTTTCTTTCTAACAATCTTAAAAAGAGAGGGGTATGTAGTTCTCAAAGGTTTGTTTCCAAGCCAAGTATCTTCCCAAAATCTTATTTCGGTGCCACTTTGTATCCGGAATTGGCCACATTCTAGAAATTGGTCCTTTATGTTCATTAAACCTGACCAAAAGTGTGAGTCACCGGGTTTTTTTTTCACTTGTGTGAGAGTTTTGTTGGTCAAATATTTCCTTCGTAGAAGGTCTTGCCATTTACCCTCTTCGTTTATTAGCTTATAAAGCCATTTGCTAAGAAGACAAGTGTTTTGTATTTCCAAATTATGGATGCCTAGCCCTCCAAAATCCTTTGGCCTACACACAATACTCCACTTAGTGAGTCTATACTTTTTCTTATGATCATCACATTGCCAAAAGAATCGTGACCGGTAATAGTCTAGCTTCTTAAGTACCCCTTTGGGTACTTCAAAAAATGAGAGCATATACATTGCTAAGCTTGTGAGTACGGAGTTAATTAGAACTAGTCTCCCTCCGACGGATAGAAGTTTTTCTTTCCAGCTTGCAAGCTTCTTTTGAAATTTCTCCTCAATGATATTCCAATCACCATTAGAGAGTTTCCTATGGTGCATAGGTATGCCAAGGTACTTAAATGGGGTTGAGCCTGTTTTACATCCAAATAGTTGGGCATAATCATGCTCAAGTTCTTTGGCTTTGCCATAGCAATAGAGCTCACTCTTATGAAAGTTGATTTTTAATCCGGATAGTTGCTCAAATACACTTAAAACTAGTTTAAGGTTTTTGGCTTGATCCAAATTATGATCCATAAAAAGGATTGTGTCATCCGCGTATTGAAGGATAGAGAGACCGTCATCTACCAAGTGCGGTACCACTCCTTTAAAATCCCCATTATCCTTGGCTCTTTCAATGAGGATAGCCAATGTATCCGCTACAAGGTTGAAAAGCAAAGGAGAGAGTGGGTCCCCTTGTCTTAGACCTTTCTTTGTTTGAAAGTAATGACTTATGTCATCATTCACCTTAATTCCCACACTCCCACCTTTGACAATTTGCTCAATCCACTTACACCATAGTGGCGTAAAGCCTTTCATTCTCAACGCTTGTTGAAGGAAGGACCAATTGACCTTATCGTAGGCTTTCTCAAAGTCTAGTTTTAGGATAACCCCATCTAGCTTTTTCCTATGCATTTCATGAATGGTTTCGTGCAAAATAACTACTCCTTCCATAATATTCCGGCCGGTCATGAATGCTGTTTGTGAATGTCTTATGACCTTTTGAGCTACCAATCCCATCCTATTAGTCAACACCTTAGTGAAGATTTTAAAACTTACATTAAGCAAGCAAATAGGACGATATTGTTGAATCTGTTTTGCCTCTGCTAGTTTGGGCAAAAGGGTTATAATTCCAAAGTTTAGACTAAACAGTGGTAGGGATTCTTTGTGAAACTCCTTGAAGAGATCTATTAGATCGTCTTTGATGACCTCCCAAAAAGCTTGATAAAACTCGGCTGGAAATCCATCCGGACCCGGGGCCTTGTTGTGTTCCATTTGGAAAATGGCTTTTTTAATCTCCTCTTCCGTGAAGGATGAGGTTAGAATCTCATTTTCCTCATTGCTTACCCGAGGGATGTCGTCAATGACTGATTCCGACATAGAGAAACCATTTCTCTCCGGAGGGCCAAATAGATCTTTGTAATATTTTGTGATATATTTTTTAAGGTTGTCATCCCCTTCAATAGCCCCTTTCTCTTGGTCTAATCTGAAAATCCGTGATTTTCTATGTTTACCATTTGCTACAAGATGAAAATATTTGGTATTGCAGTCACCGTATAACAACTTAGTTGTTTTGGCTCTTTGGTACCATTTAATCTCCTCTTCCCGTAGCATTTGGACCAGCCGTTGTTTTAGACAATTTTTAAGATCAAGTTCCGATGGACTTAGACAGTGAGGCCTCCGCTTTCTTGTCAAGTTCCTCTGTCTTTTTTAGAATCTTGGCTTTTTCTTTCTTATAAGAACCACTAGTGTTCTTTGCCCATCCACGTAGGAATTGTCTAATTCTTTGTATTTTAAATTGCCATCGTTGAAGAGGTGTACCTCCTCTCTTCTCATTACGCCATACTTCCTCAACCAAGTCATGGAACCCCTCTCTTAGCAACCACCCAAGTTCAAATCTGAACAGTGGTTGTTTCGTGTTATTTGTGGCAGTTCCTGTATTAAGGAAGAGGGGTGTATGGTCTGAAATTTCCGGGTCAAGGCTTGCACCATCGACAAAGGAAACTTAGTTTCCCATTCTGTGCTTACCAAAATCCGGTCCAAGGTTTCATAAGTTGGATTTTCTCTCGAACTGGCCCAAGTAAATTTTCGGTTAGAAAGTTCTAGCTCCCGAAGATTTAAACTATCGATAACCGCATTAAAGAGAAAAGGCCACCTATTATTATATAGATCATTATTTTTCTCTTGTGGGTTCCTAATAATATTAAAATCGCCCCCAACTAGTAGAGGTAAATTTTCTTTTGCACATGTTTGGACTAATTCGGTCAAAAAAGACTCCTTAAATTCTGGTTGTGCAGCCCCATAAACTGCTACCAAAATCCATCGGAAGCCATCTTTGATATTTCTTAGGTGGAACTTGACGTAGAAGTCCCCCTCATCTATTCCCCCAATATTGAAGGTATCAAGGTTAATTCCTAGTAGAATGCCTCCGGACCTACCATGGGGTGTTGTCCAATGCCAAAAGAAATTTTGGCCCGCACAAATATTATTTAAAGTACCCTTGGAATAATCTTTTTACTCGTCTCTAGTAGAGCGATGAAGTCTAGCTTCTTTTCTCTACTAGTTTCCGCTAAAAATCTATGTTTAGCCAAGTCGCTTAGACCTCTGCTATTCCAAAAGATTCCTTTCATTTGCAACTATTATTATGTTTTTTTTTACAACCCTGATCTTGGCATTTTTCTTTTTCTTCTTCGCCTTGTTTTTTTTTAAGATAGTTTTGAAATCACAACTTAGGTGATCGCTATCCTCATCCATGATCTCCTCCATAAGGTCACCGCATAAATGGCCAAGAGTGAGATTTTCAAGTTCAACATCCACGTCCTCCTCCTCATGGTCTACATCTGAAAAGTGTTATGTGTCTTCCACCTCGCTAGTAGGTAAAGAAGAGATTCTCTCTAATTCAACTAATTTTAGTTGCTTAATAGAGACCGAGGGTGCTAGGTTGTTGTTATCTAAAAGAACGCCTAGGTTGGAGCACTTAGAAACGATAGCAGAATCAGCAAAGGACAAGATGGAGCGAGGATTACCTTCTCGTTCCTCGAGATTGCGCCACGCTGCACGTTTCTTGGCACGATCCATGATGTGATCATCAGCTACACCCACCAGTCGCGGGCTTGATCGCGGGGTGTGTCCTATGGTCTCCTTGATGCCGGCCGCAACATGAGCTCGATGGGTCTGTTTGTCTCTTGTCTCTGCCGACACTGTGTTAACCGGGGGCCTTGTCACCGTGACAACACTACCGGGTGCCGCACTAGCCAGAACCCCGGCCTGTAGTGTGTTTGAAGCCCCAGCCAGTAACCCATCCAGTGCTACGCCTGCTGCACCAGCCTTGGACCCAGTTAGCAGCGCATCCACCGCAACAGTTGTTGTCCTGCTGACTGGCGTCGCGCCTATCACGGCATCATGCGTTCCGGGCAGTGCACTGTCCACCGTTGTGGCCTGCGCCACAGCCACCGTATCTGCCAATATCCTCGCCAACGGTGCCCCACTAGTCGCAGTGGCCGCTGACCGGGCTGGCAGCGCACCCGTCGCACCAGCGGCCGTCTCAGCCCACGCCGGTCCTGCCACACCGACGGGCGTCCCGGCCAGTCTGCAGGTCTTCGCATCAGCCAAGTACTCGGCCTGTGTCACGCCCGTGACCACAGCAGCATTAGGCCCGACTAGCGACGACCTCGCCGCGCCAACTCGAAGCCCGGCTGACGCGCCATCCTCTCGTCTGCAACGTAGTAGATGGGATCCCATCCACTAGTGATGCTCCTTCGGACTGAGCCACCTGCAAACCAGAAATACCAGGGGACGTTGTGGATGCTTGTTCCACAACAAAATCATCTTCTGACCCAACATCTTGTACCCTGCCTTCCACCCAATCTTCATCACTTTCAGCCAGCACTTTGTCACAGCATTGTTTCACTAGATTGTCGAAAACGTTGTCAAGAATCTCATTAGCCATACCATGGATCTTTGCTTCTATCCCTGTCTTGTTTGTTTTATTTGGTGTCTTAGAAGAATCTGCACCCAAGTCCCCATTTTCCTCCGGAGAGCCATCCTGGTTCTTTGATCTTTTGGTCTCTCTATCACGAATTGAGTCGTCTAGGAGGTCATCTTCTTCCATATCCTCATTCCCCATGTCATCTCTATCAAGGAAATCCCATTCCACTTCATCACCATACTCATCTATGCCAACCTTCTCAACTTCAAACTTAAGTTCAAAGTAGTGGTCACCGATGACCACATCAAGAGTAGGTGGTAGCAATTTCGGGTTTAAAACAGCAACAAAGACTCTCCCAAAATTGTTTTTGCGGGTTGTCTTCATGTCTACCATTTGTGTGGAACCTAGGATTGTACCAATAGCCCACAAATTGAGATATTCTCTAAGCTTCTTTCGAATTCCAGTGATGCGTACCCACACCTTTGGGAGAAGGAAACCTTCATCTTTCTCATGCCACACCTCAAAATTCAGATGGACTCCTGTGAGGACGCCATTCTCACGGATATCCATTCTGCCAAAGAGTATAGCTCTTTGTAATTCTGTCCTGGAGGGGAATGTGACCACATACGAGCCATCCTCCTGTACTTCCGGTTCCCACTTCCATTTACCCGAGACAATTTTTTGTAGCTGCAAAACAAGCTCATTAGTTGTAAGATTCCCGCCTACCACCTTAATCAAGGCAGACTTGGAATCCTTTTTCTTGGGTAGAGGTACATGAGGGATGTGGTAGAACCCAAGACCCTCCACCGCATACCCAACAGCGTGAGCCACTGGTTTCGACATCTTTAGAATAGGGCAGCGGTAATTCAAGTGCTCGTTGTGGCTATCACAAATATCACAAGTACAATTCAGTGGTACATTCTGCAGTAGAATGCCCTTTGACCGAACATCTAGTGCATTGTTTTTGCTTGGGAATCTGTCGGCCATTCTCATGACCGCCTTCCGCCATAGCATCTTCTTGATCACCTGCAACATGCCTAGCCTCAGCAGCGCTAGGTCCCCCTGCATGCTATTAGGGCGAGGCCCCCGGGAGTTCTTGGATCCATGAGCAGAACCCTTCCCCGGAACACCTAGAAAGGGCAGCGCACCAGGCCGCCGACCTGCCTTTGGAACTCCCGCGCCGGCCGGCGAAGTGAAGCCAGCCCTGCCGGCGCGACCAGCCGGACCACCTCGTTGAGAGCCGAAGCTACGAGATCCTCGCGGACGAAAACCACGCCTCGGCCAGCTCCTCGCCCCGGCCACCGGAACCGTTGTATCCGCCGTACCCAGTGGTCAAAATCGAACTCGTGGGCCCGGAACTCGCCACTTCCGAACTGGTCCTCGTTGCCGAAACCTCCGTCCTCTCCATGGCCGGCCCCCGACCGTGACCGCCCCCGAAGCCACCATGCTCCGAACCATGGCGGCCACCATAGCCGCCGAACCCCGTGGTCACCCATCGGTGGTTGGGGGCCAACCTCCGCTTCCCGTTCCACCGGCTCCCCGCATCTCCGAATGATCCGGATCAGAAGCCTGTTGGGCGCGCGTGGAAGCTGAGTCGTCACTGTCTCCAGTCCGGGAAGACGAAATGAAAACCCTAGCTCTGTGTTTGCCTGTGCGTTGGAACAGCTTGACGAGACCCTGCGAACAAGAGAAGCGGGCCGTTTTCCCTTTGTTGTGTATCACAATTGAACGGACCGGCCCACTGGAGTGAGGCCCAGACGGACCCCCGACCGCCCGACCAGCCTGTCCGGGATCTCGCAGGTTTTGTCCCGGCTGTTCGAAATTCGAATCGGGCGGCGCTGTCGCCTGAGTTGAGGCAGATGGCGCTGATGTTTGAGCTCGGTTGGGGGCTGAGGCCACCAGCTCCGAATGCTTGAGTTGTGCCTTCTTCTTCCCCTGCTGCGCCTTGGCAAGGACATCCCCCAGCGTAAGCTTCGGAGAGGCTCGCCGCGCTGGTAAAGGACCCCGCCATGGCTTCGTCGTAACGCCTTCGCTAGTTGTCTTCCTTCCTGTGCCGGAGGGAACACCGCCGACTTTCTTACCTACAAAACAAACCAAAGAGCATACCTGTGGCTCGTCGGGGGTCTCCTCGATCGGAACTCCGTCTCCTGTACCGGCCGACGAGTTCGCTGGTTCGCTGACTCTGTCATCAGTTTCCTCATCTGAAGAGAGCTCGCCCGCTAGGGGCCAGAACTTGGAACCAAACCTCGCCGGGTGTTCGTTGTGTGCTGGGGCTGCTGCAACCCACTCCAGGAGCTCCTCAGAGGCCGACTCCTCCGGTGGGATAGTCCATTCCGGCGCCGGAGCCAGCGTGAGCCGGCGGGCGTTGGGGCGGCGGTATGCGTCCATCTATCTAAAGTTACCCCGGTGACAAGATCTACTACCTCGAGGATACCTAGAAATAGAAAGCGGAAGAGAGATATCCCTTTGTCTAATCCAGTCTTCACCTTGCCTAAGGAATACAGCAACAAGACCAGTTTCTTCAATCAGTGCCATGTACCCAAGCCTACCCCCATAGTCACAAATGATGGAATTAGAATTGTCATGAGAACCTTCTGGGACCACAAAGAATCCTTCTTCCCCAAGCCCATCAGCCTCAGCATCAGCCCAGAGTATAGTATAGTTCGTGATTTGAAAATATGCAATCAAACCAACTGTTACAGGCGGCCTCTGATAATATAGAAAGGTAAAAAAGCCTTCATTTGTGTGCACCCACTGTTGGTTCGCCGTAGTCCACCGACTAAGGGCAACCACAACGTCACCATGACCTTGGACATAATGACCTGCCACAATAACTGACATCAGCTGCGGATGGGCTTGACCATTCACCACGTGGACTACAAGAGCTGCAATATGCGGATCTTCTTCCAGAAAATCAGGAAATGGAACTGACATTCTCTGATCACCATCAAGAGCTCTCTATCCCTTTGCAGGTAGTACACAAGAAGGATGTCCTGGTGACTGCTGATTATCATTGGCTGACTATTAGGAAATGACCTATCCAAAGTGGGAACAGGGTAATATGGGAGACCCGTTCTTCCAAACCTAGTGAGCAACTCAGTATCCATTAAGTACCCAGTGATCAATGATCCTGCATCAGAACGCATGGGTTGGGTTTCAGCATATAGACTAGCAGGTCGGTGACGTGTCATATCGCGGTAGGCCCGATGGAGATTCCTTGACACAGTTTGGGTTGCCGTCATTGATGCTGCTGGCAGGTATTGGAACAGATGGTGAAAAATCACCTCAGGATCAACATCTTTAATACTGCAAAAATACAGAATACAGTGAGTACAAAACATGCTGCAAAAAGAAAAGAAGTGACCACACAAATTCTCAGCAACCTGATCCACAACTCACATGACAATTTACATGTATAACTTCCAAACACTAAAAAATAAACACAATTAAAACAAGTTTCTCATGGCTACAATTCAAATAAATCAAAGAAAAAGCACTATAGATTTTATCTATAACAAAAATTTCAAAATTAACATAATGCTGTGTTGGGTTCATGTGTGCACTCACTTAAAAGAAGAGTATTTACATGTATGACTTCCAGGATGAACACTAAAAATATAAACACAATAACGCCACAATTTAAACAAGTTTGTCATGGCTAGGATTCAAATAAATCAAAGAAAATGCACTAATGATTTTATCTAGAAAAAGAATTTCAAAGTTAACATAATGCTGTGTATGCATAGCCAAAATGCCAAAGTTCTTACTTGGCAGGACGGTACGCAACAGGGAGAACAGCTTGTACGTTCGGCTGAGGCTGATGACCTCCAACCTGTAAATTATGATTTAAAACTGAGAATACATGCCAAGCAAAACCCATAAGACATTTAAATTAATAAACCGTCCATGAATATTACCAGAAATGAAACAAAAATCCTTTTCGTTGCACAAGAATAGAACTTCAACTTTGCACCAATATTTTAGTTCATTCCTAAAATTCTGCAACAGCATAATTAATCCAGCATGGCACCCACATGAATTTATTCTACGGATCAGTTACTTCGTTTCATATTTTAAATTCCAGCATTAACTCAAATTCATAAAAAATTACAACAGATACACCGGTCAATACAGAGTAGGGTAGGAACTGAAAACAAGTAATCAATGCATAAGATGCATCTAGAATGACAGAACCAAGTAACCTTTAGATCAAAAACTAGTAGCGCAAGAAAAGGTATAGACCTAGAATTAGCTGAACACAAAACTAAACAAGTAATTTAGATCAGGATTAAGATTGACTGATATACCAAGGGATGTTGTGCAGCATCCAGAGGCTGTGCATTCTGCTGAGGGGGCTGACCAGCATCCAGAGCCTGTTGAGCTTGAATGTTCAGCTGAGGGTTATGATCACCATTGTTATCATCTTCTTCCATAGGTCAACCTGCAAATGGTAATTCAACACTGAATATGCCTTGCACAAAACTAAGCAAAACCATCATAAATCGATAGACCGTACATAATAACTGAACAGCTCTGCTCCTATAATTTACACCATTCCTTAAAATCGGCCTAGGATCCACATGGCTCAACAGTTTTACAGATACTACGTTTCATATTTAAAATTCTAGCATTTACTCGAAAATAATAGAAAATTATAACAGGTACGCAGGACAATTTAGAGTACATAAACCAAACCCTAAGATAACAATCAAGCAGACGTTCCAACTTTCCCCTGGCTACCTACATCATCAAATACATAGACTAAACCCCACACCACAAACTCTGGTGGCTGAACACCATCGACAGAATCGATTGCATGATATCAGGTGACGGACAGAGTGCATTAAGGGAGGAAACAGAAAGTAATAAGGCCAGAGTGCAGGTAGAATCACAGAACAGCGGAAACCTTCAGATCACCTATCTAGAACAGCAAGCAACGGCAACAAGATCAGGATAGAGATTGATCTATTTACCGCGACGGGAGCCGGCTTTGCGATCTGGACCAGGGACAGCTCTCTTCTTAACCGGCGGCGGCAGCTCCTGCGGGGCGGGTTGCACTAGGGTTTAGAGAGAAACGCGGACGCGGCTGCTTCAAGGGATAGGGTCATAGGGCTCCCAGCTGCACCATAATAAGCATTCAGGCTCGAGGTCGCAAGTTCGGCCTTGGCCTTCCACTTTTTTTTTCTCTCGTTTTCAAGTTTTTTTGCTTGCTGCTCGGGAGCAATGAAATTTTCTCTCGCATGGAGCTGTGCTGGCCGGCGGCAACATTTTTTTCGCTTGCATGGAGATGTGCTGGCCGGGCGACGCCAACCTTTTTTTGCTTGCATGGAGACCCAAAACTGCATGCGCCACCGCTTTTTTTTCCCTCACGCAGGTTTTTCACTTGTTTTTTTCATCGTCATTCTCTGGCGCGCGAGCGACGACATGGGACTTGACGTCCATGGTGCTCGCATCGACGCTCGCCGGCGCGAAGACCTAGGACATCACTTCCAGGGTGCTCGAGTGGACGCTCGCCAGCGAACCACCTGCGACCTCAAATCGACCATGACACACGCGGAGGGAGGATAGTGCTGGCGGCCGAGAGGAAGACGAGACGCTGTACGTTTTGTTTAAAGACCGAGCCTCGCGCGTGATTGGGAGAGAGAATACAACCGTTTTGAATGCGGCCCTTGAAAGCATGCGTCTGCCGACCTCGGGAGTTGGGACCAGGGGAAAGGAGGGCAATTTGGTCTAAAACAGGCTAAAATTTATAGAACGTCTTAGAATCTGAAATTCTGAAAAATTCCAAAATATCCTTCTTTTCAGAATTGGGGGACGTAGAAAGGCTAAAGAAAAACATTATTCAGATGTCCGTGCGTTGCCACGGATTAAAAAAGGCAAATAGTCTTCAACCTCACGCGAAGGTAGAAAGGCTTGCTGGTCTCCGTATATAGTATATGTGGCTTGCCGGCGTTCCGTCTCAGCGCGACAATCTTTCTTATGCAGACCGCAATCACAATCCACAACTGAGCTTCAATTGGGGCTGCCAAATTTCTGTATCTTTGGGTGTGTTCGTTTCCTAGGTCTAAACTTTATAATTGTCACATCAAAAAAATCTTGCTCTTTAGAGTAATAAATAAAGTTTAATTATATAATAAATTACAGGCCCCTAGACTAATTTATGAGACGAATCTAATGAGGTTAATTAAGTCATGATTAGAAGATAGTTACTGTAGCATCACTTTAGCAAAACATAAATTAATTAAGCTCATTAGATTCGTCTCGAAAATTAGCATCAATCTATCAATAGGGTTTTGTTATTAAATTGATCAAAATATTTATAAATAGTAAGATTCTCTTTGACGTGACAGTGCTTAAATTTTAGAGTGCTGAAACAAACAGGGCCTTTATTTTTCGTTGCTGGTGTTGCCTTGCTCCGTTGCACCTCCGTGTCGATATGTGGGTCAGCATTCTTGGACATCCACATCCACCGGTAGGGATAGGGAATTAAAAACGCTTTGTGTCAGTGTTTTCTGGAACTTGTTATGCATGTCATTTGTGTGATCATATTCTTTTTTACAGTGTCATATCTTTGTTTTTAATAAAAGTATGTCAAAGGTTATTTTTATAAAACAGTTTTATTCACTTGAAAGTAGTCTGTTCACTACGATTGATGACTTGCTGTTTTTTAGGACCTGAACCTTGTTCTTTTGATTGCTAAGATGTGGTTGTGTAATACAACATAGCAGTTGGGAATATAGTAAAAGAAACCGTTTGTAGTTGGAGTTATTCAGAAAAGAAATATTGGAACATTTAAATGAAAATATGATAATTATTTTATTTATATTAAATAATGTTTTTAATCCGTGGCAACTCACGGACATCCAACTACTATAGAATAGATGCTTCTAATTAAGTTCAACTCTGTAGTCATGCCAATCAACCCCATACTAGATCATGAAAAAAACTTACTGGACTCTAGAAAATAAGTTGCATGCGATCAATAGTACTATTGCTAGTCAATTCATCAACATTGTGGAGGAACGAAGGAGTTGATATCTTTGTGCTCCACTCGCCGGACTCGCTGCTCACCTCGGCGAGTTTGACGACCGCTTTTTCGCACGGAAGGAGGCGTCTGATGGGCGGCGACCCCCGCAGCCACCTTGCAACGCACACGACGGCAACAGGGCATGGATACTATTCATGCTCGCTGTCTGAGGGTACTGTCTGTTTGTACTTTACTACCGTTGAAAAGTACAGTGCTACTCCCTCCGGTCCATAATTTAAGGATTTAGAGGGTTTAAAATTTTATTCAAATTATTTGAATAAGACTGAACGATCAAACCTAAAATTGAAAGTAAAAAACGCCTTATAATTAGAAATAGCTGGAATATTATGTAAGCATTTGGAGCTCTTTGGCGGACCCCACCTCATTTAATTTAATTCTTTGAAACATCCCCGCGACCTTATCTTCTTTTCCTTTTCCCCGAACAAGCGCTATCTAGTTGACACTCAACTCTTTTAGTTCTCTATCCATAACCTTTATTCCTCTGATGTTATCTCCGAATAGAGTGATTAATCCTATAGAAATTTAGAAAGCATCGACATGATAAAATCTCAAGAACAATCGATCCTTGAGTACAACATTATTTAACCACTCCTAACAGATACTGCTATAATTCTTTTTCAGAAAATGAACCAGGTCAACAATAAACAACGCTTGAATTTGTAAACCCAAAAGAAAAATCCGAATCAACAACTAATTCTACTAAAAAGATCCAAGCCACTTACTAGGAAACCAGCGTCATATGGTTCATAAACCAGTCATTGATTTTGCGGTGCTAGCGCCGAATCGCCGAACGTGTGGATATGCGACGTTGACAAAAGCGGTGGCCAGAGAACAACGCAGAACCACATGATTCTCTTGCCTACGCGAACAAGATACGATGCTTTTGCATCTACAATAGTGCAGCTCACCTGGCACGACCCGGTCCAGCATGCCAAAGCACGGTCCGTTGATTTTCGGACCGGCACACAACACGAAATTCATTTCGGTCCATGCCGTGCCGGCTCACGTGCGGCCATCGGTTCACGGCACGGCACGGATGATGTAGGCCGTGTCGGACTGGCCTGTTAGGCATCTACAACTACAATAAACCGGGTCGGCCCAATAAGCTTCTTTCTTTTAATCAGGGCCTAATAAACTTCAGAAAAGCCCAAAAAGGAGAAACGGTACAAAATTATATCTATCAAAATCAACTATAATGGTACCTAAGGATGGGCAACAAAAAAATTATATATACAATCATAGCACGGTAATTCCGCACTGTGTTTCTATAGGTATTATCGGAAAAGGCAAGCTGTCGCTGTTAAGTTTCCATTCTGGGTGTACATGCCGATCGCTTTATCGCCCGCGCAGGCAGGCGTTAGCCTTGTCCATCCAAAGATAAACACGAGCGTTGTCCTCTGATCAACCGAACTAGCAGCGAAACTCTTCCATTTCGCATGGTGGCGTGCATGTAGGCTGATCCACTACGAACGGCATGGAAGAACACGTCACGACAAGTCGAAGTTCAATACGCGAGATCACGAGCTTCACAAGGCCGAGAAGACATGCAACTGAGCATCTGAAGCTTTAACAATCTTGTCCCGAGATTAGCCAAATGTAGGATGCAATCCCGTCATCAAAAGCTTACGCTTAAATATTTTCTATAACGCGTAACGTCCCAATGTTTACATGCAGTCAATCAAATTGATTTTTACAAAAACAACCAAGCACGCAGTTCCAAAGTCTACAAAACACACCTCAACCATGCAGTTTTACGAGAAAAGCAATCCAAAACAACTTCAATCTGTAGCTTTGCAGTTCGTTGAAACCATAGAATTAGTGGATAGCACAAATTATGATATCCGCATCACATGTCACGAATTAAGAACTTATGCTATAGCAACTATAAATCCGAAATAATAATCATGCAAAAGTACTTCAGACAGCATCCAACTACCAATTGATAACATCTAACTCAGGTGTAGAAACCTTTAGCACAAGATAACAGAATTCAGAAACCACGATGTACTACACCAGATGTGTTTTTCCTTGGCTACTATAGAAAAAATTTCCCACCTTGACGCTAAGCATTGCAGCAGCTGCAACAGAAAGAAACTTAGCATCAGTGGCACAGCCAAAACGCATAGAATCAGGCTACTGCAGTCAGCTTATACAGTACCTTTTACAAGAAATTGATCAGAAAGCTTCAACTCTGACCCAAAGCCTTCTTTAGGAGTGGTCAAGGCCTCTTTGGTTGGTGAAGAGAAGATTGGATTCTCCATAAGTACATTGATGAAGACCATCAAATGTCTCTTAACATCATGCTCTTCAATGTTAGGCAGCTTAAGTGAAACCTTCATGTCACTCAAAGCATGAGAAACAATAAGGTTTGACACAAAATCAACATGATATCCACCTGATATGGTTGCAAATTTGTTTACGAAGCTGACCTGCAAGACACAAAACATGTCACATGCCAACTGTAAACACTTCATAAGACCTCACACATTAAACTAATCCAGATTGTTTTACCTGCTGGAACTGCCCTCCACTTACGGTCATACCCACCTCCCACTGATCATTCATCTTCTCAAAGAGCCTGAGAGATCGAAAGGCATGTGTGAGATTAGAAACACAATTCATAACAGATGTGACCTTGCAAACTAAAGCCTGTCTAAGAATCACAAACCAGGGCTGTGCGTCACGGTCCTTGAAATTGAGCTTTTCATAATGCAGCTGCCGATCGCGTTCAACAAAGAAACCCGGCCTCATATACTGATAGACATAGCCATGGAAGCCCTCACGCAGAACAAACTTCTGGCCATTGAAAACAACTTGAACAGTACCTCCTAGCATGCCTGCCATATCGAACGCTCTCTTCCTCATGAGGGCTACAACATCCTCTTCAAGATTCGTCATGTTGAACTTGGCAAGGTCTGGCTTGAAGGTGACTTTGGTCCAACTTACCCCCTTTCTGTAACATGTAATCTGAGGCTCTGACTTCTTTCCCATGTTTTCAGAGAAAACCTGCCAGAACAATCGACAAAAAAATTATGATATATCTGGATAAAAGGGTGGCTATCCACATAGATAACTTGCTTAATTCACTCTGGAATGCACAATCTACAAGCTAATGCTCATATTTAAATTGTAGCTCTGTACTTAAGATATATGACATTTAGGACAGCTAAACTAGTTTGAAATAAACCAGGTTTGTCTTATTGAACATCATATATTTAAAAAAATATAGGGAGTACACACAAGATCGATGTTACAAACTTATTATCCCCAGCACCTTATCCAAAACTTCGGCGTCTGCCCACAAACAACTAGAAGATAACAGTAAAAACCTTAAGCAATGTAGTCGTTTGTTCTTATTGGTTTCAGCTCTATATCCCAATTTGCGGGGAATAAAAGGACATCTTATTGTTTAATGTGACCATATAGAAGATAAGAATACTAATCCTATAATAACTAATCAATCCTCAATAGAGCAAATATAATAAAACAATAGACAAAAAAATATCTATTCATTCCATTGTTGTCTGATCAGATTCAATAGAACAAAAATGTGTGGCTGATTAAACACAAACATCACAGCAAGACTCCAGATAAAAAACACAATTTAATAGGAAACTTCCACAAAGTGCCCTCAACATGGTTTGGCACTGGGGGTTGCCCTCAACTTGGCTCACAGTGCACCAACCCCTCTACATCGACTAGTCCCTCAATCGGCACCGTATATGGCGGTCAACTTGGACACGGACAATACGCCTGGCCTTATCGTGAGCAAGTGCGAGTAAAACCAAAATACTATGTGACCAAAGCTAAAGCAGCAGCTAAAACAATTCAACTAACTAACTTGTAATTCAGCGAAAACATGCATCAAGAAAGCTTACGAGACAGCAGAAACATTATTTGACCTGCTTGTACTTCTTTTGGCCGGGGCCGTCCGCGGTCTCAACAACGAACTCCGTGGAGAATATGTTGGCAAGCTTGATGCCGTAGCCGTTCCTCCCGCTGGTGATATCCGCTGCCTGAACCTCGTGGCTGCAGTTGCTGAGGCCAAAGATCACCTCCGGGACGTAGTTACCCTCCTCTGGGCGGGGGACCTCAAACGGGATGCCCATACCGCTGTTGTAGATGGAGATGCTGTAATTGGTGACGTCGACATCGACGATTATAGTGTCCATGGTGGAGTCGCGCTGCTTGTTGTCAGCGGCGAAGACGAGGATGTCATCGTAGATCTTGAGAAGCCCTGGAACGTAGGTGACATCACGTTCCTCCATGTGGACGCCCCTGCAAACCCAGAGCTTCTGCGTGCGCTTCTCCATCGAGCCGATGTAGTCGTCCGGATGCAGGAGGATTTGTTCCCGCAAGGTATTGCCGCTCCTAGCGGGGGTGTTGCAGGCGTAGCTCGACGGTGTCGACACCGTTGTCAGCGTCGACAGAGCCGACTGCTGCAGGTGGCTCGCGGCAGCGAGACGAGCACTCCTCCCCGACTGCGGCAGGGGGTCACGGCAGAGAGATCCGATGCGCAGCTCGACTCCGACGTCATGGCGGCGAGGGGAGGAATGGGGCGGCGCTAGGTTAGGGTGTTGTTGGAGATCGGGGATTTTTAAACCTCTAAAGGGCAGGCTCTACCCGCGACCTCCAGCATCGTGCCTCATCTAAATTTTTTTCTACCGCTAGATTTTGATCTCCCGCGTGTACGCAGTTTGGGTTGTTTCACGTTATGGTAACAAAACCAACTGTGTATCATGTGCCAAGTGTCACTGGTCCGTTTGTCAGTCGTACCTGCCTAGGTGGGAGTTGGCAGCCACTACTCCTTTCGCTCAATCTCTTGTGGAAGCCAACAACCCGCCGCCACCTCTCTCACCTTCTCTTGATCCCCCTCTTTTTCTCTCAAATTGTGGGTGCACCACACTGTATATTCGCTGTCCTGCGCTTGCAGACATTTTTTTTTATTTTAACCTTTTCTTTTTTAATATTTTAATAATGGCCCGGTCGAACTAAATTTCCAAGTTCGACCCTTTTGGTCACGCCGCTCCGGATGGCGCGTCCGGACAGTACCGACGCGTCGTGCATGGTGGCGCGACCGGTTGCCACGTCGGACCGCGGGCCCCGCGCGCGACGGGCTTCGCCGGCGTTGACCCGAGCCCGTCGCGCCAGGATACTTGGCGCGTCCGTTGGGCGGTCGCGCCCATCGGGTCGGCGTGACCATATTGGAACATATCCCCGCGGCCCTCCCTTCCTTTCTCCCCTACTCATTCGTTCTTTTCCCTTCTCTCTTTCTCGTTTCCGTGAGGGAACCGGTTCCGCATCCAGCGTCTCCCCCGGATCCGGCCTCCATTTCGTGGGGATCGCCACAAAACTTGGCGATTGGCATCCCTCAAGGTTAGTCCCACTTTTCCACCGTCTAAAATTTCTAGTTTTCATCCATATAGTATATTATTTGGATTAGGGTTTAACTAGCAATTAGATTTAATGTAATCTTTTTGTGACCGTTTAGGACTTTAGTTGGTAGTTAGTTTATGTTTATTTAAGGTCTAGTTTTGTTTGCATGCATGTTTGTTATTTACAATGTTGGTGTATATGTAGTAAAATTAGTGTCATGTATCGATTTATGTAGGTCTTATTTATGGTAATTTTGTTGTTAATATTTGCCATGCCTTATTATTTTATGTAGGAATGTCTCGTAAGGAGAAAGAGGCGGAGCGTCGTCTTGACTTGTCGTGGAAGAAGTACCTTCGCGCTCGCGATCCCGATGGCCCTGTGCCGCCACCGCTTCCGGTGCCAATGTGTGATTGTGGGCAACCAGCCCTTGTGCAGCAGTCTAGGGAACCCAAAACAGCATCGCGTGCATACTACCTGTGCAAGGATAAGCAGTCAACCGCTCTAGGAGGGGTGAGCAATGTCGTCTTTAGTATGATTGGCGCATTGTCATCTTTTTGTTGCATTCCTAACCTAAATTCATTTTCAGTGTTGGTTCTTTCAATGGATTGACGGTCCCGAGATGTATGATCCACGCATCATGATGTTTCGATACGACAGGGATGCTATGTGGCCTTATCAATTGTTTCGGCGTTGGGTTCCACCACCGCCGGATCCAGAACCAATGACAGAAGATGAGAAGGTAGAGAAGGGAATGCAGCGTATGTATAATCCCCCGTTGTGTAAGTGTGGGTACCGATCCGAGCTGGAGATACCCCCGAGGAATTGAGCTACATTCCTTTTTTTCGGTGTGCACTAGTCGGAAACGTAAGCCATAATTCCTTTTTTTATATGATTTTTCTTTTTTTGATATGTATGTGTGCTTGTTTGGAGAATGAATTTAACATTGTTTTACAGGACGGATGGCGTTTGTGTGACTTTCAAGAGTATGTTTATGGACGGAAGTCATTATGGGCGGAGGCCGGTAATATTGAAGACTACAAGTGGGGGTTCAAAAGGGCACCGACTATACAAGACATTAGCCTATGTCAGTGCGGGGTTAAGGCACGAGAAGGTGTCGTTCCTTCCGAACTTGTTTATGGTTATTTCTGCGGGAACACAATCGGTCCAACCGAATGGGTATGGTTATTCAATTCTTTTTATGTTGGCATGTGAACCCTGTCCAATTGTTTTAAAATTTTTTTTTACAGGAAACACGTCGGTGCGATTGGGAATATTTTGATGACATGCACTTGATTACGAGGTATACATCCGAGATGGAACCGAATGAGAAGGCAAAGTACCCGCAGAAAAGAAGGAGGGAAATTCGTGAAAAATACCATGTTATTGAGCCACCCGATCGGATATTAGACACTATCCGGCAGAGCGGAACATTGATCCGGAGGGTGCTCTGTTTTTTGGAGAAAAAATAAGCACCAATATCCGACTAAGTCCGATTGGAGAACTTTGTCGGAGTACATGAGAGAGGAGGGATTTAGAGGCTGGGACATTTGGAAGAACGAGTAAAGAGTTAATGGAATGGGCCACATGTACCCTTCTCGGAGCTTCAAGATCCGGTTATGCAAGAATGACGGAAGGTAGAGTTGTCGAAGAAGAAGGAGGAGGAGGAAGCGGCAAGGGCAGCCGCGCATCATGAGGAACGCTTACGAGACCAGAATTCATGGGAGAGTTATTTCGCAAGGCTACACGAAAGTCGTAAGAAGGAAAGAGAGGAACTTGATCGCCCTGGCGTGAGTACTTTGTTTGGAAGGCATGAGACCCCTGTTGAGGAAGCAAACAACGACGAATGTGACTCGGACGGTAAAACTTCTAAATTGTCTTTAGTTATATAGTCAGTATTTTGTATTAATTAAATTAACCAATTTGCTTCCTTTGTAGGTAGTTGGGACGGTTCCGGATTCCGTCTTCCGCGGGACATGTTTTTCGCAGCCCTCGATGAGGTACAACCACCGATGTGCTGGTGTGGTGACCCTTGCAAGGTTGGCGGTTCGGGCAATTTCAAAACTTTGTGGCAGCGGTTCGGAAGTGTCAAAATGATGCATATGACCGGACAAAAGAGAGAGATTCGGTATGTTGTATTGTGATTCGCTTTGGTGGTTTATTCATCTTATTTTAACGAGGCATAACTTGTGAGGACATTTTCTCTTTGTAGACTCCGCCTCCGCTATGTGACTTCGGACGGTGGATTGATACGGAGCGGTCCCAAGAGGCACTTGATTATATTGAAAGCGAAAGGCGGCAGCGGGCATATAGTCGGAAGTATGACAAGGAAATCCGAGCACGTAGGGGGAACAGCTCCGACGAGAAGCATATCTAGACGCCATGCGGGAGTTGCGGCACATGAAAGAGGAGGAAGCTAAGAAGAAGGCGGCACTTGAGAGGGAAAGGGAAAGAGAAAAGAAGCGCGAGCGGGCACGTCGCGCGAAAGCAGCCGTTGAAGACTATGGGCCCGGTGTCCTAGACAACGGAAAATGGCCTCGATGCACTCGGTAATTGTTGTATGTGGAATTATGTACTAAGTGTACCCAATGACGTGTTGCGATGTCGAACTATGTTGTTTCTATATTAGGAATGTTGGATGTTGAGACATTAATTTACTTACGATATAAAATATTGTGTGGTCGAAACCGTGCCACAACACCGGTGAGGCTTGGGCTCGGTCGGTCGCGCCGGTAGGGCGGAAACTTGCTCTCCGCCCTCCGCCTCGCTCCCGTGGTCGCGCCGGAAGGTACGGCGCGACACTGCGGAGCCCCGGCGCGGCCCGGGAGCGAGAAAGTGCTCTCGGGTCGGCCTCGCCCGTCCGGTCGCGCCGGGAGGGGCGGCGGGACGGCCGGGAGGACCTGGCGCGACCCGGGGGCGAAAAGGGCTCTCGGGTCGGCCTCGCCCCTCCGGTCGCGCCGGTAAGTGCGGCGCGACGCCTGCGGAGCCCTCGGCGCGACCCGGGAGCGAAAAGTGCTCTCGGGTCGGCCTCGCCCTCCGGTCGCGCCGATGAGGTGCGGCGCGACGCTCGCGGAGCCTCGGCGCGACCCGGGAGCGGAAAAGTGCTCTCGGTCGGCCGGCGTGACCGGATAAAGTTGGTCGCGCCGGGTGGGGCGGCGGGACGGCCGGGGTGACCTGGCGCGACCCGGGGCAGAAACTTGCTCTCGGGTCGGCCTCGCCCGTCCGGTCGCGCCGATGAGGTGTGGCGCGACACCTGCGGAGCCTTGGCGCGACCCGAGAGCGAGAAAAGTGCTCTCTGGTTGCCGGGTGGCACACAAATGAACAAATGTGCTTATAGTTCGCAAGTATTTCAAGCTCATGCAAAACTTTGCTCAAAACATAGTATTACACATAAAGAGGCATGTCACACATCCAAGTAATCAAGTCAAGTAAGCAAGATAAATAAATAGTACATCATTTTGAAAATATATAACGACATCAACATAGTCCATCACATTGAAATATATAACGATAACGCACAAATAGTTAACGAACTACACATAGTTCACATAGAAATAGTTAACGACATACGTTCCAAATTCTGAAAATAGTTGGAAGTTCACACAACACGTTCCATGACGGACACATTGTTCCACATACACATGCATTTGTAAACATAGCTAAGATGGAGTGAATGGCTGTTTCTTGGATATTTTGCGACGAGGATTGGTTGCCGGAACATTGACACTACCAACATCGATCGGTCCCGTGTCCTCGGTTGACGCCTACGTGCGAGGTTGTGAAGGAGCTGGTTGGGAAGGTTGTGGAGCTCCCTCTAGCTGTGAAGCCATAATCTCGTCCTGCAGATAATAATGGGAAATGGCACAAAAATTTTAATACTTAAAATTAAATTGTGCATGGAACGAAAGAAACCATTACAAAACTAAATGAAATGAATATGCTTAAAATTGGGGATGAAGGTGAACATACCGGTATCCCAAATGTAGGGTCCTCGTCTTCCGAGTCATCCGATGGCTCGGATTCACTTTCCTCTTCATCCTGCACAGCTGTCCCCTTTCTGCGCGGCGATGTGAAGCACTTGCTCGAAGAAGCTGCACCTGTAGACCGAGCGGTGCTACGAGCTTGGACAGAGTCCGTGGAACCGGGTGATGTGTGTGGGTTCCAACATCGTCCCCCGAACACAGCTTGCACTCGTAAGCAAGTCGGCGAGCGGTGCGACGCACTCTCTACCACAAAAATGAAGATGCATTGAGAATACTACAAATTGAAAATTAAAGTGACACACTATGATATTGTTGCAATACCTCGACGAATATGCGAAGAGCATGCACTTCCGTCTCGGAACCTCCGGGGTGCCTAAGAGCCTTTCCAGCCTCGTTTCCTATCCTCGCAAGTTGTTGTCCCTTTGACCAATAAAAATGACATGTTAGAAAATGTGATATAGATAGTATATGTTATGTTCATAAAGACTTTGTAGTTACCATGTAGTTATGCAACGGATTCATGCTCCACTTGGTTGCCTTCACGAGTTAAAGTGTCATAATCATCCACCAAATCTAATTCATCTTCGTCTCCCAAATCAGCAATGTCGTCCTGCAGCAGTGGAGGCTTGATGCTCGAGGCGAGAGGACTTATGAAGCCAAACCAAGTAGGTCCTGTAGGCGGTTGAGCGGTGCGGCGGCCCTTCATGGTAGGAAATTCCTTGACGGTTCCGCCAAATAGCCAAATAGCTGTTGTGTTTCTCCGGCCGGTTTTGGTAGCCTCGGTACTTCCTTCTCTCAATCCTAGTTATAAATAATCGATGCTCAAAAAGGGAATAGTATTGACTGTAAGTAGAAAATGCAAATAAGTATTGTAGCACACTTATCGATGTAGATCGTAGTTTGTGGACACATTGTCCACCGGGCATGGTTGGAGACGTCCAAATTGTCTCATAACTCTAGTTGGAAGGTGCCACTCCACAACATGGTAGAAAATAAGAGGAAGGCTGCACCTCCGATAATCTGAATCCCGCCGGCACAAGGGGCTAAGAGCCATTAGTGCAACCTCCTCACGTTCATAAGGTTCCCACTCCACCTGCAAGAAGACCGGGGATATCAATTTGAATTTGCGTCGGACATAAACAATTTCCTAAAAAAAACATAACAACAACATCCTTTTGAAAACAAGAAAAATTATGTGCTGATGTACCACAAAATCAATCACTCATTTGTGTCAAAATTTATAAAACCTCCAGGATTCATGATATAGATATTAAAGAGGGAAAAAATATCTTATGCCAACTGATACTTACATTAGGAAGTAAATATTTTAAATTGTGCAAGTAATAACAAGTCTGTCATACTAGATATGTTGTAGGATTTATCACCGAATTATGATTTTCAAATTTCAGCTGAGATAGCACTTCATAACTAATTTCTGATATCCTAAAAATAAACTCTGTCATTTGGTACTAATATAAATATGTAATAGAACCATACTTGTTTCGTACTAATAAATATGTAATAATTATTTTGCTTTCGTGTAACATTTAACTAAGTAATAGAGCAGGATTTGCACCGATGCTGCGTAAGGACGTCGAAGTCATTTGTGTAGCTTAAGTATTTGCGGCGTGCATTCCCCGTCACATTTATGACATTTTTCCAAAGAATGACATTTATGACATTCATAACTAATTGTTGCACCAATCTCCACTCTATATATGCGACCTCCGGAAATCTCGCCACCAGCATTTGTCCTACTAACTCCTCTAACCGCATAAACATATTTTGTGGGTTCATGTAGGGTTGCAACTTCGTTTGATGAAATGTCACCTTCGGTGTCAATGTGAGTTGCTGCAGGTTTAGCCCAAATCCCTGGATCATTGAGGGCATCACGTGCCACCTTCCATCTACTAACAAAATAGTAGTTGCATTTGTAGAATGTATACTCCACAATTCCGGCAACCGGCATGGAACGAATCGCTTTTAGCACATTATTAAATGCCTCCGACCCATTGGTTGTCATTGTTCCATATCTAAATCCAGATGAATCAAAAGCCAATGCCCATTTCTCTTTCTCCGGCAATTGTTCACGTAACCATGCCTTTGCATCATCGTTTAGTATTTTCTCTAGTTCATTCAATTTGTGGTAAAATTTCTTCTCCTCCTTGCAATTGCATAAGATTTTCAGTCTCTTTATCACCTCCTTACTCGGATCTGTTTCCTCCATATGTTGGCAGCAAAGTGCCGCATACACCACCTATGTACAAGCGGTGGATATCCATCCATATGTTCATTCGCAGCATTTAACAAACCACGATGTCCGTCCGATATCATGCATACAATCCTGCCCTGCCCGTAACATGTCGACGAACACGTGTAATGAACCATGACCAACTCTCGTTGTTCTCACCTTCCGTGATTGCAAAGGCAATTGGCAACAATTGATCATCAGCTGATATGCCTATTGCGATCATCAATGTGGCCTTGTATTTTCCAATCAAAAAGGTTGCATCAACGATCATGACCGGTCTACAATGCTTAAATGCCTCCACACACTGCGGAAAGCACCGGAAGACACGTTTCATAACAGGCTTGTAGGTACCATCCTTGTCGAGTATGGTGCGGCCACCCGTATCGACACAATATGTGGTCCCGGGATTGAAATGATTAATTGCATTTAATAGCTTCGGAATCCGAGCATACGACTCTTTCCAACCTCCCCATAATTTTCCCATAGCATGTTGCTTAGCACGCCAAGCTTTGCCATACTTCACCCGATAATTTGTGATGCTATGTATGGACTCTATGAGAGATGCAACGGTAACATCAGCATCGGCCCAAACAATGCCAATAATACGTTGGCCAAGGTACCTCGCGGTACACTCTGCGAGTGGGCTTGTTCAACATGTGCCGAACCACAAGTATGAGGTTGCTTCACATTTGTCACCTTCCACCTTTCATCTTCAATTTTCAACTTTCTAACCCAAACACCCCAAGTACACCTAGCTCTCCGGCAACGTATTGTGTACAGTACTTCCTTATTCGACTTTGCCACATAGTACGGACGGTGATGACGGACCGCATAATCTTGGAAGAAAAATTTGACCTCCTCAATAGAGTCAAATATCATGCCCTTTCGAATTATGGGTTGCTTAGGATCATGTACGCCTTCTCCGGAGATAACACCGTTATCACATATAGCATGTCCGATACGGCTTATGTCCATGTGATTCGGAGCTTTCGGAAGAGTAACATGCATCCTCTTCATCGCTCTCAACTCCGCTCTGCTGTACTTGGCTTTCCATTTAATTTCTACCGCACCGTTCTCATCAACATCATAAACCATGCCATGATGTTGCCGATGGGCCTCGTCACCGGTACCATCATCATCTTCGAAGATACCATCATCCGCAACTCCTTGTCCTTGACCACTACATTCCTCCTCCGCTTGACCTTGACTACTCGTCATCGTCGCCACTCTCTCGCATCTTCACTACTATAATCCTCATCAGCTTCTAAAGAATCATCACTTGCCTCCCCGTTGAAATCCTCATCATCTTCCGAACCATCATCACTTGCCTCCCCGTTGAATGAGTCATCGGGGAAATCATTATTAGTTACTCGCTAAATCATAAAGTTCCGAGTTCATTCGTGCCATTCGATCCGCCATAGAAGGATCTCCACTGTTCTGCCACTCTATATTACCAACTTCCGGAACACCGCCAACATCTACCACTTGAGCATTATCGGAACATGGCACGGAATATGGAATTGCATCCACAGGAGATTGAGGTTCCTCTTGGGTGATACTATGTTCCACGAGAAACAACTGCCGTTGGGTGGTATTATTATTGGACAAAACATCAGCAACCAACTCGGCACATTTAATTGCACTATCACACAAGCAGTCCTTATACAACCTCCAATCATCGTCGGATGACAAATCTAGAACGACACAGTGAGCCCTACCACCAAGCACCGGCATCAAACCTTCCTCGCAACTTTATTTCACTATCTAACCCCACTGCCATTCTTACTCTCCCAACAACATCAACATAGTCCGGTGCTCTTGAAAAAGTAAGAACTTGCTCTTTCATACCAACAAACTCGTAACTCTCATTAATTATCCCTCCGGTAAACAACCGAATAACCCGATCCATCTACGGAAGGAAAAAAAACTCACAGACTCATGCAACAAAACCAATGTCTAATCGTATCTAGCTTTGCAAATAAAACCTTGCCATTCATTCATTACTAAGTGCAATGCTGTAAATAACTTATACCTACAAGCAATGTCGTGTATGCCTAAATTAGTGGAATCAAAGTTTCAACCTCCGCTTAACTTATACAGCACCTACAATATCCAAAAAAAACTATACAACCATTATACACTAAACAATCTACATTACAAAAACATAGCTACACATTCACATGCATACAAAAATTTACGTAACAGAATCCTAAGACAAAAACAGGCTACCGATACATGCACTCAAATATTATACGATTCGTCCAAAATCAAAAATGCTAGCTAAAATGATAAACTAAACCCTAATGCATGAAACACTAGCAAAATCTAGTTTATGGAGCAAAAGAGACGGATGAAGTGAAGGAGGTACCTCTAGGATGAATCCCCGCGAAGTTTGGGAGCCTCCCCGCAATGCACCGCCCGGATTTTGGGGGAGACGGCGGAGGCGGCGATGGAGGCGGCGGCGGTACCCGTTCGGGTTGGGGGAAAAGAAGAGAGGAGGGAGAAGGAAGAAAGCCGGGTCGGTGCTAAGTACAGGATGGGTCGCGCCGACCCGATGGGCGCGACCGCCTAACGGACGTGCCAAGTATCCTGGCGCGACGGGCTCGGGTCAACGCTGGCGAAGCCCGTCGCGCGCGGGGCCCGCGGTCCGACGTGGCAACCGGTCGCGCCACCATGCACGGCGCGTCGGTACTGTCCGGACGCGCCATCCGGAGCGGCGTGACCAAAAGGGTCGAACTTGGAAATTTAGTTCGACCGGGCCATTATTAAAATATTAAAAAAGAAAAGGTTAAAATAAAAAAAAACCGCGCTTGCAGCGAGAGGAGCGGCAAGAAGTCCCGCGGGCCACCGCGCGGTGGTGTGGTTGCTATCAAGGGCCACGATGGGGTGAGCATGGCCGCCACCGAGTGCATTTTTTTGCTCGGTGACCAGGGCAGCGTGCAAGTCCTCCTTCTCTCTCTTTCTCTCGCTCTCAAGTAATGAGCGCGCGGCGCTGCAGATCCGTTGGTGAGCTGGTGCTTCGAGCGAGAAGAGCGGCACCAAACGGTGATGCGGTTGCAGTCTGGGACGACGGCAGTGGCGAGCACGTTCTTTCGCTCGACGACGGGGGCGGCGCGCGGAGTGTGGCCGAGCACGTGCTGGGCGACCAGGGTGGACGGGCAAGATCTAGTACCGAGGTGGCGTTGTCGAGGGTTTGATGGCAGAGTCGAGCACCGGCGCTGTGGGATTGCCAGGCCGTTGAAGGACGTCCGCGTCTCCAAGAAGGTTGGAGGAGCAGTTGCTATGGCGGCCCCATATCATCTCCATCGCGCTCTGCTGCAGCTTAGGTTGACCTCCTTTCTCTGCCTTTTTTTTCTGGTTTGTTCAGTTCGTCCCTCTCCCAGCTATCGATCCGTGTGTCCTTGGGTTCTTGAGTTTTCTCCCTATTTCGTCAAACTTTATTCCTGATGCCGCTGCCTGGGTATTGTTCTTGTTAGTTGGGTTGATTTGGAGCCCCAATTTCGGTGGCCCAGATTTTTCTTCCTTTCTCAGTTGACATTTCAGTTTATGATTTCTGATTGTTTTTCAAGTTTTTTTTTGTTTCCCATGGGAATCGGTTTTACGAATTTGTTGGAACAGAAACCATAATACATTTTTGTGTGGCAGGCTGCAGATCCAAAGGAAGTGGACCATCCAGCTGGTTAAAGAAAAAATGGGAAGGAATGAGAGCTTCCGCCAGGCTTTATGCAGACCCAGTGCAGCCCTCTCCAACGTGGTGATGTCCCTCCTTTTCTTTCTTCGGTTCCTGTTCGTGGAGGCATGCCATGCTTTTGTCACCATTCAGAGCCATCTGTTTTGTTAGATAGTTACGGTTAAGGGAAACCCCTTATGTCTGTGCTTTATGGTTTCCTTCGGATTTTTAGTTTTTGTAGCAGAAAGAGGAGAGGGGAGCATTGAATGATGGGATGATGGCTTTTGATATGTAAGTCCAAGCCTTCCTTTGTGATTTTGATGGCCAGAATGCTGGTTGCGTTATGACGACCTTATGTAGGTGATATGTTGTTTTATTTGAATAAAACTCGAACTTTCTTGCAGCTTTGATGTGTTAGTCCACATATTCAGTTAACTCTGTGATCAAATGGAATAGTATTTGAATGTTACCATTTAAATTCAGCTTCAGGCAAACGCAAAGTGAGAATGTATGGCCAATTTCTCTTTTTTAGGTGCATGTGGAGAAAGATTGACTAAAAGCTTCCTTCATGCCATGGACAAGAAACAAGATTCAGCTAATTATCAGATTCTATTCTGGAGCAGGGACATGAAAGGCTATATAGAGCTAGGTTGTTGATTTTTTTTGTGACTTTCTGTTGAATAATTATGATCATGGCGTGTTATCCATTGCCTCCTTTGGTATATACATGTCTTTTTTCTGCTTGAGGTCGACGTTTTGGTGAACCACTATGCATTCCTATTAGGGCAATAGCATTGTATCACAAATGTTTTTATATATTGATTATTTCATAGTGTCGGTTTAAGTCTACCTTTTATTTTTCTTATGATCTGATCATTGAAATATTCTCCTGTTTTAGATGCTGTAATCAGGTTGTTATCCATAACCTGCACTAAAAAAAGATCTGAAACTGGCATGTCAAATATGAGATGCTCTGACTCAGTTTGTTTCATTTAGTTCTTGCATCATAAGTTACCTAATGGCGGCTGCTGCATTGTTGTGATTCTTTTTTAGTTAGTTTTCTGTACGTTTTTTGTGCTACCTTGTGCAGCTGTCTTTGATTTCTTCGTATGGTCTAATTTCTTTTCTGTTGTACTGATCTTTTTTCCCCACACTGAAGAGGCATGTGAAGGGACAACGACAAGGTCCTTGAGCTGTTATGCACAACACTGCTGCTCACAATGCTTGCATCAGGGACAATATCTTTTTTTTTCTTATTAATTGAGTGATGAATTCCAGTCCTTGTGTATCTGCTACCATATTCACAATGTCAACCTGATGGCAATGAATTCCCCTGAAGCAGTGACAGCGTGTGCAAGACTATCCAACGCCAGTTGATACAGTTCATACATGGCCGAGTCCTTATTCGTAATGACAATGACTTCCCCTGATGCATGGTTCAGCCGCATGTAAATATGCAGTACCTGAAAAGTTTTTCAGTTGCTAATTAGCACAAAAGCAGAGTGTCAAATTCACTCAAAAACTTAATAGTTTTAAACTGTCCTAACTTCCTTGGTATAGTTCGTTTTTTTAAGCAATCCTTGGTATAGTTCTTAGTTACGTCAGTCGTTAAACATCGAAGTTCTGGGTTGCTAACTGTCTGAAAATAACTGCTGACTGAAACAGCTCTGGGTTGCTAACTGAACCCAGTGAACATCGTGTTGTAATTTGACGATATTTTGCTAAGAGCAAGAGAACTGAAACCTCTCAAAATTTCTGAAACCAGCTCTGAACATAGTGTTGCAATTTGACATTACAGAAAACTGCTAACCGGAGATTGTTCTTGTCTTCTTGAGATATTTGAGAACTGAAACCAGCTCCTAAACAAATTTACAAAGGATTCTGATTTCAATTGGTAGGGGCCGCGCAAACACGTACCGCCTCAACCACAAATTTCGATGTCCACTCTTCCACTTAAGAAGAATGGCAGGCTAGTGCTCCTCCCAAGTGCAATGGAGGCCACTAACCTAGGGCATGTCTCTTCATGATCAGCCATAGATCCGGTCAAGGTAAGTATGTTTCAAGGTTTCACCGGGCGTTTATTTTGTAGATACCCAGCGTTGCTACCAGCATTACGAGAGCGGTACGGGACTAAACCGATTTCGCTGTCGCTTCCAAGGTCCGTGATTTCTTTGGTTGATTCGCTAGTTGGGATCCGCAGGCCCAAAGCCCTTTTGGCCCAAGAGTCCGAAGCTTTCTGGTGGGTAGGGGCTAGTACTTCCGTTTCCGAGGCTTGCACTTGCGGGGCTCACGGGCTAAATAAACCCTATGGGCTGCCGGTTGCCTACGGGCATGTACAATCCGTGTCTTTTCATCGTCTTTATACGGGCTTTTTTCACTTTCCTCTCTGGCTTACCCGAGAGATGGGTCGCCTGTCGTCTCGTGAGGCGACGCCATCATCTCGTGCTCCGAGGCTGAGCAGACGAGCGCACCTCCGTGGTACGACCTGGTCTGATAGAGGCGACGGCGTCCCCTGATCCCGTGCGAGACGCGCGCTTGGCGGGAGATTTCTGCACTCCGTTCCATCCGCCATATCCCTGACCTCTACGTTCCGCTTCCCCGAATCTCGCACAATCTCCTCGCCGGTAACCGGTTGCGGCAACGGCAGCGACTCGTATCCTAAGTCGCAGCGTCAGTCTTGGAGGTCAACACCACGACGATCCGGCGATAGCGGTGAAGTCCAAAGCTAGGCAACGACTTGCTCCGGTAAGCGGTTGCTCTGCTCCCCCTGAATCGGGCTGCTCCAGCAAGCAGGTGGGGTGACGGGATCCCATCTCCTCGGCTTCCTCTACTTCCTCAACCGGCAACGGTATGAATCGTATTTGAGGGTGAGGACCACGGCGATATGTCCATCACAAACAAACGGCGATAGTGGACAGGCCATGAAGGTTCATCTTCTCTGCTTCCTCTCAACCTCATCGTCCATCTACAAGAAAGTGCTGATTTCAGATTCTTCTTAGGTGATCACTAATTTCTTCTTAGATTCAGAATGCAGAGTGTGTTCCTTGATAGAGATTTCTTATCATATATATAGTACGCAATCTCGTAGAATATTGTAACTCAAAGGTGCTTCACAGGCTTTGGATGGACAGTTCGTTCAATTTTTTTTCAATCAAGATGAATTCGTTTCTCTCTCTGTAATGGTTAGACTGACTCCAACAAGAGGAGGCAATTTTGAGAGCTATTTTGACATTTGCCCACCGTGCACAGTGATTTCCATTTGCTTCGGACGACACCATCTCCAACAGCGCCAATGTAAAAGGCATCGCACCTCCTCCGCTGCTGGCAGCTCGCCCAGCGCACCAGTCCCGCATGTCCGCCTAGCCGCTCATCCCGTGCCTGCCCCATGCTCCCGGCCGCTACTGCTGCTCGCCTCGCGCCGATCCTGCTGCTCGACCACCTGCCCCACGCGTTGCGGTTGCGCGTGCCGCCGCCGTCGCCGCCACCCCCGCCCACAGCTCGCTCCGCGCGTCGGCGCTCCGCGGCCCACACCCCGGCCGTCCACACATTGGCCACCGCAGCTGCTCTCTGCGCGCTCGAGCTCGCCGGGCCCGGAATCGCTCGCCCCGCGCCCGAGCTCGCCACGCCCGCATCGGGCCCCACGCCGAGCTCGCCGCGACGCGGGCCGCCGCGGCTGCTCGTTGCGCGCCTGCGCCGGCGTTCCTCCTCCACCACGATCGCTTACCCCGCGCCACCGTGACAGCTCGGCCCTGCGCGCGCCGCCGCAACCGCTTGCTGCGCGCCTCCGTCCGGTGCTCCTCCTCCGCGCCCGAGGCCGACACGACCGCTCGAGCCTCCGCCGCCCGGCTCCGTGCGCGTCGCGGCCACTCACCGGCGTCCGCCCCGCCCGGCCACGCGTCGCCGCCTCGTCCGCTATCTCGTATGCATCGGAGGAGAGAGGAGATGTAAAATTACATCTCCTCTCTCCTCGAAGCCAAAAATGGCTGCGTCGATGCCTCCTCTGTTGGAGACGTTTTTGAGAGGCACAGTATCAGAGAAGAGGTATAAATGGATTTGCCTCTCCCATGTTGGAGTCAGTCTCAGTCATTATGCATTAATATGATTAATCCATTTCTTGCAGGGACAAAGATGTACCCTGATTCGTTTGCAAGTGGTGCAGAACTTTACAAGTGATTGATTTAGATTTCTCTTGGCCCAATTAGTGTTAATATTTTTTTTGTCATAGTGCTAATGTGAAATTGAATGTGTGCGTATGCACTAATAGAATATGAACCGTATGTTTTTTCGGACAAATTAGTGTTAACATTTTTGTCATAGTGTTAATGTGAAACTGAACAGATGATCTTGTTTCTCTTATTTATGCTTGATAATATTCTATCAAATGACCACATAATGACATACACAAATACATTTGTAGTTAATCATAGTTACATACAAAGTATTTAAACAGACTTATAGACGGACTCTCTATCTCGTGAGTTATATGAATTGTCTTTATACTCGCTTTGAGATTCTCGGAGACACACCCTATCTGTGGGTTGTATATATCCTAAATTTTTGGCACCCGAACATTTCAACATTTCAAGGCATAGACAGCGTTGAAAGTTTTGAAAGACAAAAAAGAGTTCTTCATTCAGACAAAACCACAAGAATCTGGAGTGAATGAAAACCATTTGACCGGCGCGCATCAGACAGGTGCATGTAGTAAATGGCAGGGTGCCAAGCCATGATGCCAAAAGCCGCTTGATCGGAGCTCCTATTTCTTTAGACGAACGCGTCCAGGCTCCTGTCGCTTGGGCAAATCTCGGCGCATAAAACCAGTTGCAGACCCCGATTAAATTAGCCGTACGCGTCCGAGATCCAGATCCGTACGTTGGCATTAACATAATCCAACCAGGGTACAGATAAATAGCGTTGCAATGGGTCGAAGCGAGCTATCAGTGTCCTTCCTTAAACAAGAGCCAAGAGATCCAATACAATACTTCGCTTGGACGTTGCTCTCCGCCGACGCAATCTGCCCAAGAGAAGAAATAAACAATGGGTGCTATAGCGAGATGCAAGGTGACCAAGAGTGCTACAGTAGCTAGTGGCTAGTGCGGTATGTTAGACTGATCTCCCTGCTGGGCCCAAAGACCCAACAGCCCAGTCCGCGTCCTGATGGGGGCGCCCAGCCCTACATGGTCTATGGGCTCTCGTCGCACTGCGCTATATAAACAGAGGTGGGGCGGTGGGGGCCAGGGCGCTACAGTATGAGGTTATTGTAGCCGCCAACGACCCATCGACATCACTAGAACCCTATCGATCTAGGGCCGCGTAGGAGTGACAGAAAGTTTGCCGCCGTCGCCGCCGCCACCTCGACCGACGCGCTCTACGACCGGTTCGTCGGCATCCTCGACCTCTAGATGGCCGGACAGATCCCCCGACGACCCCTTTGACCACCACGGCGGCCCTCACCAGCTCCACCGCGCCGACCGTCACCACGTAGAAGGCGCCGTCTTCTTCCTCGACGGACCGCCACCCGATCCACATCTCCGTTATGCATCCGACCCCCTCTCTCTCAGATCCCCGACTAGAGCTGCGTTCTACCCTAGGCAGAACGATGCCTAGATCCAGATGAATTCAACACAGTGGGGCTCCACGTGGCGGTGATGACGAGCCGGCACCGTACGAATCTGTACTAGACCTTGTCCCTGCCGGCGACGAGCAGTCCATTGTCTTCTCGATTTCCTTTTTCTCACTCAACTGAACACACCGACGATTGCTACTAGCTGCAGGCCTTTCGCCGCCGATCGATCGAGATTCGGTAACGTTAAATGCCAGCGCCGTGAATGACGTATTTTGTGCAGTACAGGCACAGCACGCCTCCGCACGGTAGTTTCCCTTCAATTCTGTCCGGCACAATTAACAACCAGCAGTACCGTCAGTAGTGATGCGCCGTTTCCGGCGAATGAAGAGTATGCCGCCGTGGCATGTGTATCAGTATCGGAGGGTTGGAAGCAGCAACTGCGTGTCGTGAGGACGAAGGCCCGGGCTGTACAACGAACGACTCATCAGCCTGGTTGCGATACTACTACCGCGTACATGACCCTATCCAGACATGGTCGGCGGGGGAAACAATGAGACCCGTACTTTTGTTGTCGCGACCGCTTTCGTTGAGAAGGAATGAATGATTTTGTAGTGGGATTGAAGGGAACTCCATTACCATCGGCACAATTGTCTGCGTCACCCCCGGGCATGCCCTATCTGTGAGTGCTGATCAACAATCCCAGCTTGAATTGGATGATCTCTGTCTCAAAAAGAGAGAGCTTGAATTGGATTCCTTGCGCGACGGCAGTAATCGTGTTGCTGTTTTTAATATCCTCATGACCAGTACTAGTGTGATATAAAAAAGGAGGTACCAGTAGTAGTGAGCGATAATCTGAACGCTCACTGAGATTCAGCAGCCCATGTCGTCCAGCCTTGCGCAGTGAATCCTGTCAAGACCTAAAAAAAAGAAAAAGGTTGGCGCCGACAGACGCGGTTATCGCCCGGCCCGGCACTGCACCGCTCTGCCGCCGAACCGAGAAGAGCAGCATCTGCTTCTAGTACTGTAGGCAAGCACGCCGCGGGGCTTTCGGCGTCATCAGCGTCGCTTGCTCCGGCGGATGGATGGATGCGCACAAATATTGACACGCGCATGTGAACCTCTTCCTTGTACCCATGCGATTATTGGGTCGGATATCCCACTCCCGGGCACCTCGGATTGGACTTGACCGTTCGCAGCTGCGACGTCATGTGATTCGCACGGAATCAGCAGCTGCTTCCGTGACACACACACGCACAGTGGTCTCGATCAGTGGTAAAAAAAACAAGTGGGGTGGTGGCGCATTTGTTACTGGCAGGGGCACCACATGGGGTTGGGTTGGGTTGGGGCTAACTGTCTGATTGACCTGGGTGCCGCCTCTGCGCAGCCATGTGGCGGAATGGACTGGACTGGGCGGATATGGGTCTGACTGGCCTCCTTGGACTGTCCTTCCCATTTACCGGCAACAAGTAGAGTAGTTACCGGAGGGAATCGCGTCGCTGTTTACCACCGGCCGGGGTCAGAGGGAAGGAAAGGTTCACCGTCCCCAGCTCGCGATATGGCAAATGCAGGTGCCCCTTTCCCACCTCGCCACCTCGATCGACCGACTTGTTACACTTTACGACGTATAGGTAGCTCGATTGGCTTCGGCGAAATGACGTGCTACGAGTCGATAACGAGGGGTATGGTCCCGGAATGTGCCGTTTGAACGTACGCGCCGCTCGCCCGGCTACTACGGTCCATGGTGCTTGTCCTGTTGCACGGCGCGCCGGATAGGATACCACCACCGGACACTGTGCATCGGCAAGGTGGCAACACAGTGGTCGTCGTCGTATGCGCTTGGCCGCGTCCACCCTTCATCTCCGTCCTGGACGGCGAGCCTCCAACAAACCCAACCAAGCGCGTCATGCATCATTCCATCTCTTCTCCCCATGCCGCCGCTTGCCGTCGACCGCGAGCGAGCCACCGAGCATCGCATGCGCGGCGAGGCGGCGGGCACACGCACGGGTGCCGCGCACGTACGCCATTACGGAGACGGTGGGCGGTGGCCGGCCGTTGCACACTTGTCTCGGATCACGGGGACGACCACGTCACTAGTGCTGCGCGCTTGTTTGTTGCCTCCTCCGTCCTTGGTCCCGGCCCTCCTCTCTCCACCGAGCGCGCGGATTGCTCGCTCGGAATCGCGGCTTTTCCTTTTCATCGCCCTGCTTTGCAAAAGCTCTAGCTTTTTGCTGGGTGTTTTCTCTTTTCTGGGTGGCAAGTTCGGGGATTTGACTTCATCACATATAGAGGTGCTGCCCGCACTGCATATGATATCGGTGCGGTCACTCGCATTACTACGCTGTGTACTCTCGTAGATGCTGACACGTTGCTATTCACTGCAGTGTGGTGTAGTGTACTCCTTCCAGGAATTCAGATCCACGCCGACCGAATTCGATGCCCTGTGAACAACTGCTCCGATGTTCAGGCCACGG
>JAUNZO010001777.1:0-10241 GCA_031894775.1 Chloris gayana
CCCGTTTGCCTCAAAGGAAAATCACAGGAATGATGGAGGAAGCAGTTCCTATGGAAAGGAAATGCATCAATGCGTTTGGAACGGAGGAAACTAACTTTCCCTTCCGGAGGAAAGGAAACATTCGACGTGCATTTCACGGGAAATAAAACATCCACTCCGACCTAAGGGAAGGAATCTTCTCTGACGCTCTTCACCGTCTGCTTCCGGCTGTTGTTGCTTCTCCTTCCTGCCATGGCAAAAATCGAGAAATTTCGCTGAAGGTTGAACCTCTCTTCAAGTTGACAAATCAGCAGATATTCGCTCTTTAATCGTCGTCCTCCGCATTATTGGCTCTTCAATCACACTACTATTTTGATCTGCTTGCTCTCAAGCCATGGATGAGAAGAGAGAGAGGGACAAGAGAGGTACTGGGCTTGATTTTGTGAGGAGAGTGACTACTGACTAGCTTCTTGAGCGGATGAGAGAGAGAGAGAGAGAGTGAGATTTTGTGAGGAAGAGAGCTGGCGTAGGACTTCCTTCTGATGGGGATTAATGAGAGAGAGAGTTGCTTTGGGCCAAGAGAGAAGGGAGAAGAGCACGGGATGAGGATGAGAGGTCACCTAGCTTTTGGGTCTTGGAGTGGATTAGCCTCAAAAATGGGTCCCACATGTAAGCAAAATATAATAGTGACTCATGTTAATCTGATACAATTACCATCGTTCTTTGATGATTCCTGTGTTGCTATTTCCTGCAATCCAAACATCGAAAATTTTCAATTCCTTTGATTTTGATTCCTGCGGGTTTTCCACTTTTTTCATTCCTCTGTTTTCTCCGTTCCTTTATTTTTTCCTCGTTCCTGTGTTTTTCAATCCTCTGTTCCAAACAGACCCTAAATCGAGCAGAGCAGCTTGGCCCCGGCGGGACGTGTGTTGTGGTTGATGCCATTACTCGGACCTGGAGAAGCAGAAACGACAACGAGCCAGACAATCACCAATGAACATATTGCATACGCATACGCGTGAGCATTAGCTTTCATGGTAAGAACAGAGCGGATTGCAAACTATAAAAATCGATTTCAGGGGTGACGCGGCCATGGATTTCATTGGCTTAATGCTGATGACCTAACAAAGTCCTGAAAGGGTCAAAGTTTGTGTTCGGATGTACATGACAAAATCTAAAAAGTATCACATATTTTGTAGGAATTTTCTTTTATAAACTTGAAATGTAACCTATAAAACTTTATATTTGAACTCATATTTTGAATAGAACAAAGATCAAACGTAATGAAAAAATTAACGATGACAATAATTTTGGAACAGGACGCATTGCAAACTATAAAAATCGATTTCAGGGGTGACACGGCCATGGATTTCATTGCCTTAATAATGACGAGCTAACAAAGTCCCGAAAAGCTTGTGCTCTGATGCAGATGACAAAGTCTGGCTACAAGTGCCAAAATAGGTTGGAGTACTCCTGTGTGAGACTAAGCAGCAGGGCAAAATTAATTGAATAAAAAGAAGTCTGCTTCCTGGATCAGAGCGCGCACTTGATGTCATAGTTGACTAGACATTTGGACTTGTGCTCGATCATCTTGAGTCCCCGACCGTCCTGTTGATCACCTTTTGGCAGCGCACCACTTCCACCCCCGTGAAGACCAAAACCATGTCACCCGCAGCGTGGTAGTCACCGGGATCCCTAGCCCGGAAGAGCTTGACGGTGCAAAACCTGCCGGAGCCGAGGTTCACCACGTAACCGTCGAAGAATGACCACGACTCGGGCGTGTCAAGATCCGGGCAGACGTGTTGCACCACGGGGGTCAAGCGAGCTGACAGCGCACGGATGGTACGGGTGGCAATCGGAGAGGCCGAGCTTAGGTGAGTACTCAGCTTTGCCGAGGAAAGGCAGCTGCCGGTCTCCTACCTTGTCCCATTCTTGTGTCACCGTGTCGTAGCGGTAGGTGCCAATGTTGCCACCATCCTCCTGGCCGACGGAGGGTGACACGAAGATGGTGTTGCCGTCGACCGCCCCTTTTGATCCTATTCTTGGCTTGTATCCAGGCACCTGTAAGAAGGGTCGAAGTGTGATAGGGCTCCAAGCCCATCCCAATTTGGAGGAGAAGGAGAGCACCTCGAATGGTGCGGAGCACCGGGCGCCATGTCGATGATGTAGAGGCTTTCAGAGTGGTCCCCTTTGAGCCATCCGTAGAGGAAGGTCTCTCGGGTGATGTTTGATTTGTTGAAGTCGATGACCGCGGGGGAGGTGGCGTGCGCCATGGTGTGAGGGACGGAGAAGGCCATGGTCAAGTGGCCCTTGGGGAAGTTCATCGCGTGCAAGGGTGCACGACGTGGTGTCATAGATGGCGGTCTGACCCATCTCGTCGGCGAAGAGCAGCTTATCGGCGTCGCCGAACGGTGCCACCGTGTCCGCCCCCTTTATGATGTTCCTATGGTTGGACCGAAAAGCTTGGAAGAAGAAGTAGTCCGACGCCAGCCCCTGGAATTGCGAAATCTCCGCCAACGCTGCTAACATGTTTCTTGGCGTTCTTCGACGTGACAGCCACCGCCGCCGTCGCCGATTTGTAGAATAGGTCGGAGATGCCCGGTTGGTCTAGTGAATACAGGCCCTGCCCCATGTTGCCCAGCACCACATTCAGATGCTGACAATAACTCATCTTTTGATGAGTTGCGGAATTCAATTAGTAGCTTTCGCTTCCTTCCGTGAATTGGAAGGATAATCGATTGCTGAGAGCCTGAGACTCCGGTGTTAAAGCAGAATGAGACGAGATACAAGGATGATGATACTAAAGGAAATTAACAGATTGGAAGTTGATGCTACGTACCAAGCCAAGAACCGGAGATCAATTAAGGGCGCCCGTTCAATTCTAGTATTGCTTCTTCTACTTTTTTTTTAAGAAAATAATCTCGTACTTCTACTTGTCTGCGGCCGGTCGTATCGTGAGGTGAAACGTATCCAGGCTCAGTTTGAATGGCCCACATCGGCTGGCAGCCCATTTCCACCTCGATCTGAGCCGTAAATTAGCCAGCAGTCGGCCCAGTCTGGAAGGGCACACGAGCGGAAAACTCTCGTCTCTCCATGACATACATGGATGGCTGCTCAACGCCGTTCCTCCACTGGCCGCCGCCGCCGCCGGAGATGGTCTCGTCTGCAAACAGCTACTCACCTGCCGTGTCTCATGGTCTCAGCCTCCAGCTAGATGGTATATGCGAAGCGAGCGCTTTAGTTGATACCTGGTTAGCGGAGCCGCCGAACACAAGCCATATCCTGTCACATTGGTACAGGACCCTCGATCTGATTTCAGGCATGGAATCGTCAGCCGCGACATATAGAGAAGGTATGATATTAGCCCTGTATACCTCTTCGAGCACAACACGAATTTGTTACAGTAAATGAAGAATGGATGCATGTCTGAATGTTATTCTCAATATTTGCCAGCACAGAATCTCTAGCTGACCAGGTCCAGATGTGCGGAATTTATCAGTTAGGATGACGGTAAGTTTATCGTCATAGTTCACTGGAACAAAAGAGATTAACCACCCAAATGCAGCAACATGTTACGCTTAAGATAGCTAATGCTCCGCTACTAGATGCTGTTACTACTTTATAACAACACACTGCAATCTATCCGGTACAAACTGCCCAAGAGCACAAGCACAAATCTTGGTTCAGTTACTTTTCTCGTCATCTGAAATAGTTTGTACCATCTCACTTGTCATCATCAAAAGCGTGCATTCACCTGCAAACAAAACAAAGTATGGCGTGATAATCATTCCTCAATATGTTTTACTACCTAGTCTTAGATGACAAAGAGTTCAATCAGATCTATATTGACACAGATAATTTAAAAAGCACCTTTTCCATAGGGATTTGATATCTTCGCGCAGAGCAGGGCTTTCAAGGAACCTGTCCTCAGTCTCTGAAACATCCACCTCAGCAAGCTCAAAATCCCCATCGCAACTAAGCTCGTTCCACTCAAACCACAGCTTCGACACCCGCTCTTTCTTGAAGGCAGTACAGTGATGCTCCTCCTCAAGTGAGCCAGCAGCAACGAGGCGGTAACAGTACACTACTTTAGACTGCCCTGGTCTGAATGCACGTCCGATTGCCTGTCGCATTACAGATGGGTTTTCATGGACATCCAAAATAACAACACGTGATGCGCCAACAAGGGAGATCCCCTCTCCGCATGCCTTGATGGAGCCGAAGAACACTTTAGCGTCTGGTGAATTGTTGAATCTGTCGATTGCTTGCTCTCTCTGATCATTAGTTAAACCACCATCCATTTGGAAAGTGTGAACTCCTGATCTCCATCCCTTCATTCTCGTGACCAGGGTTTCTAGAAAATCAAGGGAGCGCACATACTGGCTGAACACAAGTACCTTCTCTCCTGCAGCTTCTGAAAACGACAGCAAATAGTATATGAACTTTGCCTTCACCCCATCATTGATATTGATTCCATGTATGACCGAGCCCATCTTCCTTTTGCTGATGTTTCTATTTTTCTTATCAACATTCTTGACATCCTTTAAGCATGGATGAAGAGAAACAGCATTGCATCTTGCATGTGCTTCAAATTTGTTTGTCCCTATCAAACCCTTGATGATATTGTCCTGTTTGGCACTCATATTTAGCAAAACTGTGAAATCCACAAGCCCAGGTAAATCCTTCAAAATCTCTCCTTGATAATAATGGAGCACATTCTCAGTTAGCTCTCGTAGATTTTGGATAATCATAGCTCGTGTTTTATCATTTGAGTCCTTCTGAAAGTTCTCCTGAATCAAATCATAGAAGACTTTTTCTGAGATGTTTCTTGATCGCGCACTCTTTCCAAACATATCCACCTTATTTAGGATACACTTTACTATCGCACGAGACTCTTGCATTTTTAAGAATTTTGGTCTGACAAGGTTCAAAATATTGAAAACCTCACTTACATGGTTCTGAAATAAGGTTCCTGAGAGCACCACTTTTCTAGGAGTTTTGATATTTTCAAGTGCATTGAGTAGGTCCGTTTGGTCATTTCTCGAGGTGTGTCCTTCATCCAGAATTACAAGGCTAGGAACCTTTAGCAGCTTCTCTTTGCATATTGTGGCTTCACTTTCAGAAGAGTCGTCAGAAATTATGTGTGCAAACTGTTGATAGCCAAGCATCAATATGCTTATGTTTTCTTCCCACAACTTTAAAACTTTGAGCTGCTCAGACCGGTTATTAGCTTTAGAGGAGTAGAAGTCATACAAAGGAATGTCCTCAACTTGCCAACATAAAAATTCCTTTTTCCAGTTTCCTAGAACACTCTTTGGAAGTATAATCAATGGCCTCCCAGCAGGGTACCGGGTGAGGAAGCTGTGGACGAAACTAATTAGCAGAAAGGTCTTTCCAGAACCAGGCGCATGTGCTAGAATACATCCTCCAGGGTTGCTCTCATCTGCCAAATTCTTGACCAAGAAATTAAAACCTTCCACTTGGTGAGGTTTCATCTGCTGTGAATGTTGTGGGTGGATCAATAGAGCATCAGGAACAACTTTGAGAATAGATTCTAAAGGATCAGCAGTTGCATCAAGATCACTAGAGTTTCTGTGTTCTGAGGGGTTTGTTCTGTATGATTGCTTGCGCTGATGTACATGGACACAAAAAAGGAATGAGAAATACAGAGTCAACAAATCATCAGAAAAAAGGGCGAATTATTTATTAAACTAAGTTACTGAAAGGCAAACCGACTTTATCACACATGCCACAATACAACAGAAATGAGAAACATCGGTTTATTTTCATGCATGCTCATTTCGTTTTTGAAAGAAAATACGCCTAATTAACAGCGCAAAAATATACTTCATGATGGAGAAACTGAGCATCACGCATAAAAGCTAAACACTTATGTCTATTTACCTTAGGCTCTGAAACACACTTCTGGAATCTAGTGAGAAAATGAGTGTTCAATAAGTACTACTTGTATGTTTTGGAGAAATGAACAGAGCATAAGGGTGATGTTGGCAGTGCCTAACGTTTATTAAAAAAACACTAGATTTCTTTCTTATGAGAAGCATTCATACTTGATATGAGGAATGTAGACATATATATAGATGTATAAGCATGCAAATATACACAAAACCAGGTATAGCGGGGAAATACGGCAAGCTAAATATACATATAACATTCTTAACTTCAGTTGAAAAGCATGCAATAAGGAATGTGAAATTGCCAGTATAAGCACACTAGGAAAAACTTATAGTACTCAGAGCCCAGTTAGTTAGGCCAAGGAGTTAGGAGTGAATATTTTTCACTGTTTGTGATTCATTGGGCACAAAACGTCTCCATTTGATCCATTCTTAGCAATGCCAGAAGATGGTGTTATAATTTAATTCTATTGCAGAAATAGGAGTACAAAAGATGGTTCCCAAAAAATAGGCCGTGAAGGACAGAAGGAACATGACATATGCTAGAGATGACTGCTACTTAGATGCCAAGATTGAAATAATATTGGGAACCAAATGATCTGTCTATGAAGTTCAAAATTTCCAGATTTTCACAAATATATTTTACTGAAAAATTATAACAGAGAAGTTAACTAAAAAGTCCAAATAAAAAATTTCATACCTTTCTCCATGAATATTCAAAAATGTTCTCAATGCGTTGTTGGATCAAACCACAAACACGGCACACGATGCCCAAGTCATCTTTCATCAAGAAGTCATGATTACACGTCACTTCAATTTCCTCACAAGAATTCTTCTCGAATGGAACGATGTTCTGATCAATTGCAGTGGTCTATAAGTAAATAAAGTTAGACACTCGCAAGTCTTAGCACAAAGCAAGTAACAGGAAGCTGTTAAAAAAGAAACATGCAATGGCACAACTAAAATATATCCATGCTGCTTCTACAACATTGTCAACTGATAAAAAAGTATATAAGATAACAAAATAACTTTCAAGACAACAAGCCACACCGTATCGAACAAGCTCTTCCTTAAGGCTGTCAGGTGATGGGGATCGACATACAAAACCAGCATGTGGATGACCTATTATCGGAAAAAGCTATGTATGAATGTATCTTTAAGTTTTCAGTTTGAGATGTTATTCGGTTTCCGTGTAATATCCCTGATATAAGAACTTTGAATCCCTTTTGTTAAATGAAAGAGCAGTGCTCCTGCCCATTGTTTTTTTAGAAAAATGCACATAATAAATTCTCGGTTGTAACTATAAGCAAGCACCATAAGAGATTCATTCAGTTCTAACATGTTCCTCATGTTTGCCAAAACTTGTCAATAATGAATATCAATTATCATGAAATAATTCTCCAATAGCACGGGTTTATTGGCCAAAAATTGTCGATAGATACTGAGGTCACCTATAGACATCAAACCCTAAGCTTGACATACTTGCAAAAAGTGGTTTATTGGATACCTTAGAGCAGGCCAATGCAATCAACATATCCTTCCACAGATCTTCTAGCTCATCAACTGAATTGTCTTTATCATGATAATTATTCTCATTTACTTGTGGTTCATTTGGTATGACTTCACAAGATATCTCGTAAGAATCAACATCATCTTTCTCTATGGCTCTTTCAAATTTTTCTTCCATCTCATGGCGATCCTGTTGAAAACCAAGGGAGCAAACATTATTGGTCAGACGTAAGCATATTGTGCACCTACAAATCAACTTTAAAGAATGAGTACATTTGGCATAATTGTGAACCAACTGAGTGCCCATTTCTAGAATTGATTAATCATATTGCATGGGGAGCATAAGAAAATGGTGAAAGTTTATTGAAAGTACAATATTATATTGTTTCAAATCAGAAGTCTGGAGATTTTTCATTAAAATAGCAGAGCAATTTTAAAGAAGGGACAGCATTCAATTGCTAACCAATGCTTGTCCTTGGTTAAAGACTCGTTACACCATTAAGGTACCGTACTGATTAAAAAAATGGCATAAAATGAATGCTTAAAGCTTTTCAATAGCCCTCTTGTTTGTCACAAACCATGTCCAGTAATAGTATATTTATTTCTAACAGCCAAATGTACCTCACTTTTGTTTAAGATAAAGCGCACCTCATTGTCATTAGTATTTATGTTGCCATGCCCTTGCTTGATCAGTGGTTGCTGCTCCAAACTGCTGTGGCAAACAGATGCAGGTATCTTCTTGGGTCGAAACATAAGTAAAAGTTAGTAAATACAGGACAACATATATTTTAATAAATTTATCATTCTAGCATAAAAGCTACTAAACTTGATATTGTTTAAGAGCATCTAACCTTACAAGAAAAGATCATGGAAATGACAAATGTTCAGAAACTCAGCTCTTGCAAATTAGCTACATGTTCAATTTACTAATAAAAATAAATGAATAAAAAGATTTCTTAAATCCTAAATGCACTTATAAACATAACATATTCGTGACAAACTGAGCGCACCTCATCAGAAGCATTGTCAATGTCCATATTGCTCATCCCTTGCTTAGCTAAACCTTGTGGCTCTGTACTACTATTACAATTATCCAGATTGATGATATCTTGATGTTTAACAGGTGCCACAGGCAGCAAGCACTCTTGGATATAATTGGCATTTTGCTTAGAAGATGAATTCTCATCTCCAAAGGATTTTACCCCATCCTGGTTGCCAGAATCAATTTCAACTGTTGCATCAAAATCAATTTTGCCCACATCTGTGCCAGCATTTCCTTCATCTGGATCCAAGTCGATGATATTAGCTGAGCTGTAGTTTTTCCCACTCTGTCCAAGGTTATATGAGGATACATATGATGGTTTGAGCACTGGACTCGCGTAAGGCAGCTGGATAGGCACTTGCTCTAGCTTTTCCAGGATGCCAATAAGATGACGCCGCTTGGTATTAATTTCTTCGAGATCTTTATTGGCACTGCTATACTTCAATGCCTTGGATTGCTCAACAAATTCAAGACGGGCACGCCTATTATGGCTCAAGATGCTTGACTGGGACATAGTGCCTTGCGAGCTAGCATGCTCGTTGCCATGCTTCGGCCTCTTAGAGCTAGGACAGTCCATCCTGTAGAATAACGGGAAAGAACCATTATTTACTTTAAGAGACACATACTGCAAGTATGCTAAATGAAATTAAAAAACTTGAAATCCTTATCCAGACTTGTACTTAACAAATGTCTCTTAAGTCAAGAGGAGTGGAAATATAGGAGCATTCGAGTGGGGGAAAACCAACTTTGCACAAATGTATGGACTCGAGCCATCTTCAACCTGATTTTGGTTATTTCTTCTTAATTAAAAGGCAAATGCAAACGAAATGTAGCACCTCCGCCGAGTACTCGGGCGGCCCCTACACCATATTCGTCACCGTCAGGCTGCCAGGGAACAGCACGTTGCAGAACACGGTGTGGCAGGCCGGACCGCTCATCAACGGGCAAGTGAGGCCGCACCAGGTCGCGGGGCCGAACTTGCAGAGCACCCTCAACCTGGACTTGAAATGTGACGATTCGCGGATCTCCGGAGCGCATGCTTTACCAATTCGTACGCAGTACACTACCGATTCGACCAAAGGGGACAAGAGCCAATCGATCTTGATGGGATTTTTCTCTAACCTAACTTTCGAGAAACCAGGGCAATCGGACCTATGGATCAGAAATACTCCAGTAATGCCCAAGACCAACATTTTACCGGAATAGTTTCTGTAGAACGAGCCGCAATGGCAGCGCCAAGAAAACCCCAAATCCACGGATTGCACAAAACAGCGCACATCAACATAGAAATGCAACGGGGGAGGACAAAATTTGGGGAGAGAAGAGAAACCTCAGTGGTCTCGAGAGAATCACTGGAAGGAAGAGTGCTTCGCCCGAGTTCTAGAGATCTTCGTGTTCCCGCATGAGAGACCGCAAGAGGCGCTGCTGTTGTGTGTTCTTCCTCCGGGTACCAAAAGGGAGGGAAGACAGAGGGCCAGTGTGGGTACTGAACCTGCTGGGTGCGGCTTCTCTGTGCTGGCCGTTTAATGTGCCCATCCGTGTGCCCGGCACACGTGGAGACAATCCATCGGCCTGAATTTTCACCGCTGACATCATCTAATCCTGTGCCCTCAGCTGAACCCAAACGATCGGACTTCCCCTAATGCGAAAAGTGTGTGAACACGAGCTGAACGAACAGAGCTGCTAGCGGTGAGCGGTGAGATTGAGCATGAGCTGAACAAGCGAAGATTTAACACGTGGATAAAAACAGTGGTTTTAAAAGATTACATGCGGGAATTTATAAACATGTTGCTTAAGAA